>OZ007542.1:3412555-3925634 GCA_963931895.1 Eupithecia pulchellata | reverse complement strand
ATTTGGTTTATAATTTGTAATTACTCTGTCCATCGCATCGGTAGAAAACCAGCGCAAGTATTTCACACTGCACAAGCTGAGCTGGGAGCGTTGTGTAGCTTAAGTTAAGTTTTATCTATTCTTTGTTGTCGGCGGACAAAGGAATAAATCAGCTGACATCACCGTTGGCTGCCGCATAGCCGCCTGTATTGACGTCACATTACACACCGTTCATCGGGTGACGTCATTCAAACTATTCTGCTGACGCTTAACTAGATGTCGCTAGTAAAAGTGTACGAGCTCTAGATCGCGCTGACGAGAACGTACGGCCCGGCAGGGCCTCCGCTCAGTAGCGGAGAGAATGCATACTTACCTGGCACAGGGGACACCGTGATCATGAAGGCGGTTCCCCCAGAGCGAGGCCCCTCCATTGCACTGCGGTTGGGTTGACCTCTGCGATTATCCCTAATGTGGATAACTCGGGTGCGTTATTTTTGGTAGTGGGGACTGCGTACGCGCTGTCCCCCATATAGATTAGCATTGTACATAATCTTTGTATGAGATTTGAGTAGTTCCATATTCGAACATTAAAGGCGCTTCACCAAATCCATAGAATACTAGAATTACCAAAGCCCATATAATTTATTTTGTACATTGAATGTAGCAAAGCGATCTCTGTTTACGGATTTTAAACTCTAAGCCTGTCTAATAGACCGCCAATTTGGACGTAGCCCTATCCTATACTAAATCATAAACTTTAGCTAATATATCTTGTTAATTTTGTTCTGGCAAGTTTTGGAGTCTAATCTATCACAATGTTCAACAATCACTAACACACTTATTGCTTATTCTACATTGTTAGTAGGTAGGATGAGATTATGTTAACAATTTCATAATTTGTCCTTTTATAATCCAAATTAATACATAACAAGTAGCGCAAAATTAACGACTGAGATGAAGACGAGAGTAATTTGCGTTTTAGTATTGACCAGACATTAAGACCAGTGCATTCTAAAAAATATATATATAATAAGACTAGATCTAATTTATTTTGCTATCTTACAATGACCAGTCTGATGAAAAAGAAGTGGCTTTACTATGTGTTGAATGTTAATAAATGTGAGTAACAAAATTTTATAGATTTCTGAGAAAATGCACGCAGATTATGATGTTCTTTTAACCGAATTTCGGCTAAGGTCGACAGCAAATGGAGACTAGCCATAAGTGCAAGCCTTGTGCACAATAATACTAGTGCACAAGTGTATGCGCTAACACAGATGCAGTTTCTATTCCTTCACTATAGCACATCTTAAGTAAATGCATGAATACTATGCTTGTACTTTTATTAAGCTCTCTTTTGTGATCTTTTGGTGTTAAAGTAAAAACCCCATTCAGTATTTTTACTCAAAACCCAAAAACCCTTTGGTTTGGAGAAAATATAAATATTTTACGTATGTACTACTGTAAACCTTCTTGATCAACTCTTCTAAAAAACTTGACATCTTTCACGATATTTTCTGCTTGTCAATAACTATAAAATAAAATTCAGTTTTGTCACTTCTTTTTTCGTGAATATCTTCTTTCGTCTTTTACATTTTCTGAAGGTAATTGATAAGAACAGAAAGATCTTATTGCCGGTAAGTTTTGCTACAAATTATCATTTCTTTCAATAATAGCTAATTCGTCATCTTCGCCTGATGTGTTAGTTTTTGCGTCGTATTGCGCCAAATTTGCTTCGGACGATGCATTGCTAGATTCATGTGAACGGGGGCTAACACTGGTCTTCCTTACGTAGAGGATGTTAGAGTCCAGTTTGCTATGATCGAAATAAGCACTGCCATCTGATATTCTATTCAGTTTGTGTATTTGTTCTCTGAGTTCACAAACTTGGCTATATAACTTCTTATTTTCTCGTAGGATCGCTATGTTTTCCGTTTCGAGTAGCTCTCGTTTGCTCCATTGCACGTTGTTCTCAGATTTCAGTCTTTCCGTCTCCATTTTCAGCTCCGCTATCTTTTCTTCCAAGACTTGTTTGGAGGCTACCTCGTCT
The DNA here is from genome assembly GCA_963931895.1 of Eupithecia pulchellata. Taxonomy (NCBI): domain Eukaryota; kingdom Metazoa; phylum Arthropoda; class Insecta; order Lepidoptera; family Geometridae; genus Eupithecia; species Eupithecia pulchellata. The sequence goes on along the minus strand of OZ007542.1, from coordinate 3,923,605 downwards.
TGCAGTTCGTTCTGGAGTCTTTCCACTTCGCTGTGACTAGAATCAGTAGATCCAAGAGTCCTATCACTATGCAGCTCCATTTTAGTATTATGTAGCTCAGCGGTTAGGGCCTCTATCTTGGAGAGTAAGAATCCTTTCTGGTCCTTCTCGTTCTGAAGACTTTTGCACGATTCGTCGAGCCTCAGCCGCAATTCGTTCAACTTATTAGCTAGGACATTGTCCACGTGGGAGAATTTATGGGAGTCCAAAGACGCTCGTTGTCGCGAAGGTTCGTTGGGTGAGACGATGTTCTTCCTGCGGAGTTCAACTCCATCTTCTGCGACAAGATCGCCAGAGCGTATTCTGCTCTCTCCTATACTCAATAATTTTTCGTTGTCTTGCTTTAAGTCTGTCATTTGCTGTTCTAGATCGTTCTTCTCAGCTTTTGAATTGTTTAATTCTTTCGTGATCGTGTCTAGTTTGAGTTTGAGCTGTTTCGCTTCTTCCCGGGCCTTATTTCGTTCGTTGCGGACTTTGGTCCACTTTTCGCGCCAGTTGGCGGTGCAGTCGGACCACCAGCGCATGGTTTTCTCCATCTGCGTGGCTCTGGCTCGGGCCTCGTCGAGCTCCCGATGGTACAAGGCCTCCTTGGCCTCCCAGTCGGCGGCGGTGCACCGGATCGGACCGTGGGGAGCCTCGTGCTCGCGGCTCCGTCGGTGGCTACCGCCGTGCGAGCTTTGCGCCATGTTTACTTCCTGAAAATCAAAATTATGATTGTAAACTAGACAATAGAAACGGGTCAGTCTCACCATCTCTGTATTCTTAAGTGTTAGTGCCTGCCTACTGACTTAGGTACTGAGGTTTAAAAACGTCAATAGCCTTGTCCTATCGCCGTCAGGAGGCGGGCGAAGAGCCTACGCCACAGTTTTTAACTTTTGTCGTCTCTTCGTTTAACTTGTAACATAACAAACCTGTGTACTTGTGCAAATATAAATGATTTGAAATGATGAATGATGGTCTAAGAATCCGCAAAGTAGCACTTTGCATGGCTCAACGACCAGGTATTTCGAAGAGCATTTTGTACATATATTATTATTGGTTCCTACGGTTCGATCGAATTGTAATGAGTAAGAAGCATAAAAACTATCTAAGGAAGTATCTTACTTTAATTTATAGTCTCTTACAGGCAACAACTCTAGCAGAGGACGTCATGAGTAAGCCATGCTCGCTGCCGCCATGCCCGCCCTGCCCCCCACCGATCCCGCCCCCCTGCGCTCCAATCTGCCCTCCGCGGCCGCCCATGCCGCCCTGCCGCGTCAAGCCTATCATGCGCGCCCTGCACTGGGCCCAGACTGAAAGTACTATCTCTACCCAGGCTTGGAGCCCTAAATCTTCCAGCTTCACACAACAAGTGAAGCCTGTCATATGCGCTTACAATGGCTTAGCTGAGCATACAGCTGTTTCCAACAACCTTTAACAGTCAACGGTTCATCCTATAACTTCCCCCTGTTGCCTGTTTTGGACTGTGTACCATAGGAAGCAATTTCTTGTTTATGAACCTAAAAAACTTTGCGGCAAGCTGTGCTCGCGCTCCCTAGCGGGTTTATTTTTATATTTAAATTAAGGGACTAAAGGCGTCAGGTTCGACCCTGCACTTGAAAAATCTGTAAAACCGTCACTAGGGCTCTGTCAAATAGTTTTATCAATTTCTTAATGGGTACCGTTGCTAAAATAGTTAACCACTTTGTAAATTTATGTTTGTGTGCAGGAGTAATTGCACAAGCCCTGTTGTTATCTGCAATCGGCGGCGCCTGCGTGTATTTTTTTGTTGGAAGACCAAGAATGGCAGCGTACAAAGAATACTATCTGTAAGCATTGTCAGCTGGACATAGACCTACCCTTATGAGCGCTTTAGCACCCTGTCTTTAGCTTGCCAAATACAGCATCTGCCTGCAGTGCTTCAATAATTAATAATACTGGACAATCCACACAGCATCACTTAGCCCCAAGCTAAGCTAAGCTTGTGTTATGGGTACTAGATGACTGATATACATCATACAATATATATATATATATATAAAATTTAGATGTTTTATTATAAAAAACAAGCAGAACACCCTGAACAAATATCTGCAGATATACTATTTCTGTAATGATGACAACCAACCATTATACACACAAAAGTTATCAGCAAAGTAGATAGAAGTGTTGTTTCTCAAAATTACAGACCGCTATAAACTTTTTCTTTCTGATTGCGGAGGTCTTTCTTCAAGTCTTGGTAAGTGTTCAAGGGGGTTCAAGTCTGGTGACCAATAGGTACTAAACTGACTCTAAAATTTCAAATAATGAAAACAGTTCTGCTGAAAGGAAGCTATAAATCTTTGCTTGAGGAAATTCTGCTTTATTTTATCACTTTATACACAGCTGTACCAAAATTAAAATCATTACATTGTTGTGGTCATCAAACATCGAACTTATCAAAATTACATTGATGAAACTTACCTGAGTGGGGAGAGGATCAGTCCCAAATATTATTTGGCATAGTTTTTCTTATTTTACAACTGCTCAACCTTCACGTCTTGATAAACAAATGAAACGAACGTCTCTACCACCGCCCGCCCGCAGTAGTTAACTAAATAATAATATTACGTCAAAACAGAACGAACGAAAAAGTAATCTTGTTTTGTACCTATTGTTGATTGTTAATATTTTCAAATAGCTTTGTTGAGTTTGTTGAAAAGATTCCAAATTTTTCGAAAAATAGGTACCTGCTAGGTACCGTCAAACACCCTAAATTCGCCTACTTTTGACACATTTTCGTTTGCTATTCTAGATCTATGTAGTTTGGAACAAAATCAAATATACCAGTCACTTTCTTTTACATCAGGTTATCTAAAAAGAGTAAAAAAGAGTTAAAATGTTAATTATTTCCATATTAAAATGGGTCGCAAAGATGCCAGGCGAATTTAGGCACTTGTGCCTAAATTCGCCTATCCTCATTTTTTCGGTCCCTGTAAGACGTGGGAATTGCGTTGTTAGAGAAGTTTAGTATAAAAGTTTTGCTTTAAACGAATTCAAACTCTAGTGTCTCATAAACAAAGTCTAATTCACAAAAAATGGGTTAGGCGAATTTAGGCACGCTTTTGAACAATGCGCACATCAGCTCCATACATTAAGCGAGTTGTGGTTAGGGCTGCCAAAAATATTTTTTGTTGTATAATGAGACCACTATGCACCTACTACGTCGTAGTCGGTCGCTGGCGCGAATGTAAAGCAAACCTAGTATGTATACCTATCCTACTGAAGTGTGTCTTTAAAATGAAACGATGGTTGAAAATATTTAAGAAATTTTATTCTTAAAAGTAGTACCTTATCCTTAAAAGTAAAGTTGTTCAATTATGTGTCACTTTAATTTTTTGGATGTTTTTTATTAAGCTTATCAAGAAGAGTCCTGCGAGGGATTCCGAATTTCTTCTCTGCGTCATAGGAACTCATAGATTTATTACGCAGTTGCTCCAAAGCCAATTCTAACTGTTTTTCGGTATACTTATTTTTATACGGTCGTCTGCTCCGCCGTTTTGTAATTTTGTGTTTATTAGGCATCGCTATCTGAAATGCAAATAAAAGCTTTCCATCACCATTCAAGCAAACAAAAAGCGTACCTAGTACCCACCTACCATTTTAATTAAAAATATCCTTTTGTTATTAATTTTTGTGTTCGTTCTTACAATTGCTTTTACGTTTAAGTTTCATTTTAATATTGTTTATTGCATAGGCAAATCTTTTATTTAAGTTGTACAACGTAACAAACTTTTTTAAATATATTTATGAGAATCAATTGTTATTACATTATTTATTTATTTTTAAGAGGCTCTTAATTTACAAGAATTCGGAGAGCTAAACCCACCTGTCGGCGAATTCAGGTTGCGGATGATGCCAAAGACAGTGACGATATTTAAAAAAAAATAATAATTGTAGATTGTTTATTATGTAAGAACTTTAAAGAACATACAAACGAAGAAAATATATTGCAATGTAACATTAAAAATGAGATACATAAATAAAAAAAAAAACGCTCAACTGTGACTAAAATCACCCCATCGGCTTAGTACACCCAGTATTATGCATGGCAAATTGTAGATATTATTAAAATCCATAGATTTTTTTGTTGCATCACACCTTGGGTATATAGGTACCTACATATTTATAGAAAAAAAATTCACCACCGCGATCTGTTCTATGAACCGAGTATTATATAGCATCGATAGCACATCATTTTTCAGTCTAATCACAACAAGCAACAAAATCATAACCCTTAATTTTGCAGTCGGGTAAGGAAACCAAGTGACAACCCTAAACCCAGGCGAATTTTGGAGCTAACATGTCAGAAATTTTACCTCTAATTATTCCAATGCATTTTTTGTCACAACCACATCACTTAGCTTATAAATTAATATATTGTTAGAAAGCCGGCAAAATTCAGTTTAGACTAATAACGGTGCTAATGGTCTTACCTCTTATTTTCTTCGGTTTCCAGATGAAGTTTTGCAGACCACTTAAAAAACTTGCCTTGTAAGACTTTACTCAAAATGTGACTGTCATCTCATACGTGAAGTTTGCTACAATTCGATTGCAGAATGTTGCCATAAAAGAAAATTGTCTACTTTAATGGTAGGTTTAGGAACCGTTATCTATGTTATAGTCCATGTTCTGACCATTTAAAAAAATCAGGCGAATTAAGGTACACCAGGCGAAATTAGGATGTTTGACGGTAGGTATTTTTCTACTTAGACTCAATGAATGAGTCGAATGAATGATGAATTTAAACCACAGATGTACCTACTACCATAGATAGTGCTAGCCACTAGGGGTACGGATGCATGAAATGAAACCCAAGGAAGATGTTTACTTGCTGTTTTCTTTTTAGGACGTAGTGATGTTTTTTTATTTTGCGCGAATGGGGAGCGTGACTCGTATTTTAACTTGACTTGTTCGAAAGTTTATATTATTATTACAATGTTGTGTCATCGCCTGTTATTAGTGTTTATAATAGAACATTTATTAAGTGTTAAAAACAAGCGGTCCGCCCCGGCTTCGCACGGGTATTTAACAAAAATTATAGAAAATACACATTAGGTTTCATAGTTTTCATACGGGTCCCTAACTTTTTAGCATTGTGGTTTTTGACATTGACTCAACACTCCATAACTGGAACTGCCCGTAGAGAAAAAGCAAGCAGCGGAGCCATAATAAAAAAGAAGTTGAATATAGCACGGGTTTTAAATTATTTTTTTCATGCGGATCCCTAACTTTTTTAAAAATGTTCTATAGCCTATGTTCATCAGGGAAAATATAGGATTCTAATAGTGAGAATTTTTCAAATCGGTCCAGTTGTTTCGGAGGCTATTCAATTCTAACGATCAAATCTTTCCTCTTTATAATATTAGTTAAAACAAAAGCTTTCCTAAGCCCGGAAAGTCTGAAGGGAAGTTTCTCATCAATCACCCATCCTCGATATAAAACACTTTTTTTAGTATTTTTAGCTTTACACTAGTTTAGTTTTTTCTATGGTATTATTTATGATGAATGAGGCCTTACATAGCCGTAAGGCCTCATCATACTCGTATCTATACGATTTTTGTAGTGACGTCAGCGTGTTTAACTGTGTGAAAAGCAAACTCATTTATAACTAGTACTCACATTTTAATACGAAAGGAAGCGAAATAAATACTAATACAATATTGTTCATTCCAGTCGGGGAGAGTTTGATGAATGGGGAGATGAAATGGCTCGCAAAGGATTATTTCAAGCGGTCCCTCCAGAAGCATTAGCGGAGCCATCGCAAAAGGTGGGAAAGTAATATGAAAAGGCTGACTTTGGATTTAGTAATAGCAAAATTGAATAAACATAGATATGATTTCTTCATGGCTTTTATATTCTAGACGATTTTCACAACCTTTTATGTGCGTGTGTATGAGATAAGGGTTATTAATTGTTATTAGTTTTAACGCGGGTTCATTCATTCTTAATTTCTCACTGTACTGTACCTTATATTTATAATTAAAGTACCTAATATGTAGTTGTTTTGTGACTTGGCGTAAAAACTAAGAATATAAGGTACGTTATCTTACGTTTTTAGAAGCGAACATTTTGCATAAGGGACTGCGATTCAAAAAGGACATGTCACAATAATTATTAAAACGTTTGTTAATTTTTTTTTTTACTGAGCTACTGCTTAGTCTAGTAATAATGATGTATTATTCAATATTAGTTTCATGCATGACAAAAAATACAAGAACATAATTTATACAAATATAATGGGAATACCGTATGCCCGGCGCGGTGTGGGCAAATATCTTCGCAAAGATGAATTGTATACTGAATAATTATTTATTAGTGTTCTGTGATAAATACTAATAAACGGTCCGCTCGGGTTGCGGGTTTGATTCCTGCCTCGGGAACAATGTTTGTATGATCTGCGGGTTCCGGGTGTTCTGTCTGGTTCTGGTCAAGACAACATCTGTGCCAAATTTTATCAAAATCGGTTCAGTAGTTTAGGCGTGAAAGACAGACAAAGTTAAAACTTTTAAAACTATCATGGTTATTAACACTAAAGTCATTTATAACGGGATATTGTATAACGGTATATGTAACTGTGCCGAAATATTGGAAAACTCAAAACTCTAATCATGGTAAATATCCCGTTATAAATGACTTCAGACAAAGTTACTTTGGAATTTATAATATTAGTAAGAATAGAGGGGCTACCAGTCTCAAAATAAAATTGAGGTTAAACTTTTTCTGTCCAAGCGTTGGTAAGGAACACTTAGTTCAGGTTATAAGCTAGCTTCCAAAGGCTTCCAATTATCTACCCATAGGAGAAATAATTAATGTGCTTATTTTAATTTGACATAGAGCTGGTCAAAAGGTGATAGGTAATTTTTGATGGTTACGGTCAGAGTGTGCCTGTCAAAAGCCACAGAAGGCGTGCTGATCAAATTGTCAAATCATTATAATGTACATTACGATCATACATGGCGGCTCCTGGATAAAAACTATTTGATTTTAAAAGATTCTAGAGTCGCATAAAATAAGTAGGTATGCCATCTTATTGTCAGAATCTTTAAAGGCAGAATTTGAATCTGCGGATGGAATCATATTTGTGAGTATAAAGCAGCTAATTGTCCGCATTTTGTTTACAAAAAGAGGAATTTATCAGCGAGCGGTGAGGTAGGTAGGTGATAATGAGTGTATTTATCAGCGCATCAGCATTCCATACTTGGCAATGCAGCCAGCATCTTGGGTACACTTCCGACTGAATACCAGATATGGTTCAGTTGAGCTACCTAATACACACGATAGCTTACATATAGGTACACTCTTTTAAGTACCTAGGTGATAAATAAATAAATAATTATCTATTCTCTATCATCTCTCTGCCTGTATTTTGTTTGCAACAGTCTTTTAATCATAATTTTATTATTAATAAAGTTTTTAAAAAACGGTAGAAATATAAACTCCCGGCATTTGGGACAGATTACTATAGAAGGTTTGTGAGACTGGGTGGTTTGTAAAGTCTACTGCCATCTTTCGTAAAAAACTTGCTAATTTTATTCACGACGAACACTGACGCGGCGCTAGATGGAATCAACGGAGTCACTTTTTATTTGAAATCAGTGACATCTACTTACGGGTAAAAAATGTGAAAGTTGAAGCTCGAAATAAATCTGCTACTCCCCGCTAGAGCACACTGTAAACGTAACTTCCGTTTTTGACATGACACAGATGATAAATCGTAGAACAATAATTTTTGACATTTGTTGTGATATTTTGTCTATGCCTTTCCCTCCCTCCACTCCACTTCACCTGCCTGCTTCGCTCGCTATCGCTACTGGGCTGCGTTCACAACCTACGCTCGAGCGCGCTCGGAGTGCAACTAGGTCGTTCATAACCTCAGGGGAAACGCTCGGTTGTTATTAACTAGAGCGTTCACAACCTCCGACGGTTGCAACTTTTTACCGGTGTAATTCGATCGACGAAAAACACTGACATTGACAGCTGTCATATTTTCCGTTGTCATAGTTTGTTATCTACTTAAATATCAAGATTTCTACAGTAAAGAACAATGGCAGGTCTCCATACTAAGAAATGTCTGGGATTAAATTGAAGCGTCCCGTAATGAAAAAAATGTTAAAAGATTTGGCGTTAGCTCCAGAATCTATAAATGAGACTATTTTCTTTGGGGAAAGCCGGAAAAAAAAGATTTCAGTGTTTGAATTTTTTGGTTATGAATGAACGTCAAACAATATTTTTCTATAAAACATCGCAGATTGAAATCAAATCATAAAGAAATGGATAATGTGGTTTGGTCTTGGGTTTGGTCTTATCAATTAGACCACGCGCCACCTTATATATTCGAAATGAGAAATGATAAACAAAATGAGCAAAACAAATTCTAAACTTCTCTTCTTGTTTACGAAAGCTGGGCGTGTATTAAAAAAAATGTACCTACTTGCCCCGTAAACACAAAAAAACTGAGGGTTTTAATAAATAATGTTGGACAATCCACACAGCATCATCTAGCCCGAAGCTAAGCAAAGGTTGTGTTATGTTATGAGTTCCTACTAGATAACTTATATAGGTACCTACTTAAAACAATATATATAGGTATACCTACATTAATAGATTTTTTTTTATTTTACATAGAAAATGCCCAGAACACCCAAAACAACAATATCGGAGTCATAAGGGCACGCACTAGCCAGACACAGGGCAGTATCAATCAGTCCATAAACAGTCCAGTTCGGGTGTTACATACGTCGCCTGTGGCTTCCGTAATTCGGGTAAAAATAAATAGAAAACCAAAATATAAACACAAAACACAGCAGAGATGAAAAACGCCGAAGTCTCGGAAGGATTCTGTCAAAGAGAATAAAACCACTACGTTCTAGATTCTATGGCGTCTTGACAGACAACCGCTGACAACATGACACTATCAAAGACAAATCAAAGACAAATGATACATTGCATTCAATAATTGTACCCGCACCACTAATAAAATGGTAACATTTCGAATGTACCTAATTCGAATATCATTTGATAAGCTTTTAAATATCATAAAATAACTCCGGCCTTTACGAGAAGGAGTGAATAATTGAAAAATCGTAGAAAATTTATTAAATTTGATTCATATACATCAAATCCATGGACGCAAAAATAAGTCCAGACCAAATTCTGCCATTGTTCTTTCAAAATTTTCAGTATTTATCAGTTATAGATCGTAGTTACAGTCAGTAGATACAATTTACCTCAAAGTAACCGCAAAACAAAAACAAAACAAACGAACGTCCGGCAACTGTAACGTCAGTTTTGTCATGATAATGTCAACTTTGACGTTAAACAACCGACTCGTTCAGAACCTTTGGGTAAGTTAAAATTTACACCAAACAACCGCACCCTGAGCCTCTGAACGCACCCCTGTGTGTGTGTTTTTGTACACGTAGTAACAATCTGTACTGTACGTACAGTATTCACAAGTTTCTAGTTTCATTTTACAATAACTTGCTTTGATTTTCTACAAATTCGTGCTAAAAATGTCGTCCACTGATGATGCAACTCAAAACAAACTGGCTGGACATCCCCCGGCAGGTAAGAAAACTATTAAAAATCCTTTGTTTTGGTTATACACTTAACACGCATTTACCTAATTATCTGCGAAACTTGTTTGGCCATATGTTTGTCGATATTGGTTTTCCAGCCACGAAGTTCTATTTTTGTGATTAAGTGTGAGCGTGTGTGAAAGAAAGAGAACCAAAGTAATATCAACCAAGCCTGGCATGACGTCAGGATTATATTTCCAAGGTGTAACACTTGATTGAATGTTGTTAAACAAAGAATTCAAGGTTATTGCTAGGTCAGATTTCTGGCATGTTTCAAAACAAGAACATAAAGGTCCTACATTCAGGTTCTATGTACATAGTTTCTATGGTACATTATATGGGATATCTTTACATTTGATACCTACCTGCATTATGTAAACTATATACCTAAGTAACCAAACATATTTAGCCAAATCCTGAGCTTTCCTTATAATTGACACCCTAATCTATTTCTCTTGTGTACAGTAAAAGCTGGTGGCATGAGGATCACACAGCACAAAGTTCCTCACTCAAAGGACACTGGTAAAGAGCCCGCCAATGAAGACTATACTGGCCTTGCCGGCCCCAACCCTGTCCCTTCAAACCCTGTATCTATAGCTGGAGCACCAAACAGAGGTAACGCAGATTACACACCGGAGGCCGCTCAGGTTGCCCACAGTCCTAAGCCTCCATCATATGTCAACCACAACATCAAACCTAACATCCAACAACCTAGGAAGTAAACGGAGCATGTATTGGTGTAGATATGAAAAGGTAAAATTCTCAAGTTATCCACTTACTAAATTTTTTAACTTTTGAGTTATGAATGTTTGCAGATTAACTACGAACCTATTTTTTGACCTTTACTGAGTCCATGCTGCATTGCATTTTTGCATTTGTTTTTGGCTTCATTTGCCACACATCTATAGAAGTGTACAGTATCTTTGTAAAAACATATCAAATAGTATTTAATGTAAAAATATTTTACAAAAATCACATAGCAACTTGTAAAACTCAAAGCTGTTCAGTGACTCATAAATAACTTGTGTATTACCTACAATTTCATTGTTCTACAATGTCAAAACAACCCATATCTATATTGATAACCTGCATCTTGCAATATTATGTTGAGCGAATCAAATTAACTTCCAGCTTGATTTTAGGTCAAAACAACAATATTTTTACTATAAATGCATATTAGACCAATCTAACATTGATTTGTCCTACAACAATATTTATTAAACAAATATGTAGTAAAAATGGCACTTAAATAAGCACCATTTTTTACATCTAACAGAGTTGGTCCTTTTTAACTATGTTGCCTTTGTGCAGATTGTCTGCTTTTGAAATAATGATTAAATTCAATAGTCATTTAACAAGTTACGATATTGTAATCAAGTAGATAGCATTAAACACTTGTTTATACAGTTTCTTATCTATAGAAACCTACTGTGTTCATAATATTCAATAACATATGACATAAGGTAGTTTTTTTTGATAGATTTGGCTGTAGTTTTCTCGAGTAATTACATATCTATGTAACAGAAATATGATTTTATTAATCATTATAATTACTGTTTGAAAAAGTCCATGTTTATAAGGCTGTTTTATGAATGGCTAATAATTTTTTAGATACTACAAAAAATTGTAGCAATAAATAAAAATATGTTTAGGTTTTTACTGATTGAATAACAATTGTTACAAAGTCATGTAAAACATAAGCAAAAATAAAAATTTAGTTGTAAGTTCTTAAAGAAAACAATATAACCTGTTTCCTGTATGTAAAGTGTAATTGGTAAAATACACCAGTAGGCCAAGCATGGGGATTGTTCTCTAGGGTAGAATAGACAATAATGGCATCGCCCATACATTGCGTACATTATTGAAGTTGAAGAAATTAATCTCAAATAATTTACGCATTCGATGACAAAGTGACGTAATTTTTCTCTATTCTACCTTAGACAAGAAAGCCCGTGCTTACCCTACAGGGGTTATATCTTGTTAAATTCATAGAACTTAGGGAAATAAGCATTTTAAATAAATAAATAATCCTAATCAGTCCACACAGCATCATCTAGCCCTGTCTAAGTAGAGCTTGTGTTATATGTACTAGATGGCTGATTTACTTGAACATTAGATTGATAAATATTTTTCATTATACCCAGAACTCCTGGAAAAATATTTGTAGATCATACAAACATTTGTCCCGAGGCGGGAATCCAACCTGAACATTCGCCCCTCGCGCCATTTCGCGTCGATGGTCTGTATTTGTAAATAGGTTTCCATTGTTACCAATTATAAAATAATTATTTGTTTTCTGTGAACTTTCTTTGTATAAAGAATAGAAAAAAATTAGACAAAGTATTTAGAATTTAAACAGTTAAGCTAACTGCGGACTGTTGTAAAAAATCTACAGGTAGCTCAACTACTAATACCAGTCAGAAGCATCCCCAAGATGCTGACTGCATTGCCCGCTGTATGGCAATGTACTTACTGTTGTACTTAAATTGTTTTTATCCTAAGTTCTCTGAATTTCGTGGTATTTTTTATATTATAATGAATTTATTAAATTTTTTTTATTGGTTTTATGGCTGAATGTGCCTTTATTATTGTTTTAATGGTGCTAGCCAAAATATAATAAGATAAGCATTTATTAACATTCCTGTTATGATTGGTTTTTTTATGTTCAAATTTTAATTTTAGGTCTAGACATGACATTGTTTCCTACAAAATAATTTCTGGTCAAAAACTCATCAACTGGTCAATCAAATAAATATTTTACCTTAACCCTAGGCAGAAGGTAAAATTTTTGCAATAGATTTTTACGCGAATTTTCGGTACTAAATAATTGACAATAATTCGTTTACCCTATTTTGTTACGTTTCTTAGAGCGGGCATGTGCTGCGTTGCTCTTTATATTATTTGTATGAAATCATTTTGGAAACATCTGTTTGATTGTCATGGGACCACATTACTAACTTTTATTTCATACTTCAAATAAAAATATATAAAAGCTACACTTTATTTCATTTAAACAACCAGCTAAAATATATTTGTAAGATTTATAAAATAAATAGGATTCCAAAAATAGATTCCCTAAAATTTATCCTCGACATGTTATTCAAGGGTAAAAGGTGATCCAATTTATGAACCTCCTCGGCTTTGTTTTGTCATCGATTCAGCGATTACCTCTGGATGCCATAGTAGAGCTCTTATTCTTCAACAAGGACGTAGTGTATAACTGAAATTAAAAAGCATTATAAAACAACACTCATCTTAAATATTTTTAAACTTACGCGATCTGAACACATTAGGTAGGTATTATTAGTAGGTACTATTGTAACAGTCAGCCCGTGACCACGACAGTGTAAACCTGTTGAAACGTCGGGAATAATAGGTAGTTAAACGCGATAAATACCCGTTAAAATAGTACTAATAAACAATCATCTTTCCTTCAAAGAAAGGGAAACGATAGGTAGGTACCCTAGAAGATGATGTCTATCACCTATCTAAAGCACCTATCCTACTATTTAAGAAAGGAAGGTACCTTAGATCAGTATCTATCTAAAGCGGAGGTCTAGTTTAGATCACAGGTGGTCTAGACGCCCTTTTTACACCGAAACACAGAGATACAGCTTTGGTCAAAGTAGTACTTACACCCTAAAGTGTATATAAACTTCCTTACTATTAATTATGATATTAAAATTTGCTGACGAGCAACGATACATGTAAAAGCTATTAGATGGGCATTTTATTTGCGACGCTATTTGGACATTAAGCTTTTAGTTATATGGTTTAAAATCAATCATATGATCAATGTTTTGTAAACTATGCAATCTTGGTTTAAATTTGAGAAATGGCGGATATACGAACCTCTGCAGAAGAATCCGACTCCAGTCGTTGCGGTATTTCGGAGCCGCCAGCGCCATCTACTTGTCGTAAAACTAAAACAAAATTACAGTTCGGCAAAATTAATGTATCAATTGATACCTTAGTAGTTTTTTGTCTAAATCTACGACAGACTTTAACAACGTCTTTAACTTCGCAGAATTATGGTAAAAGTTGTAGATAAGCTTCGCTATTTAACACTCTCATGCACAATGTTGCGTCCATCCACGTTGCAATGCCGAGGGTGGGCAGAGAAAGCTTTATGTAAATGTAAGGTTTTTTCTTGTTATAGTTCGGGAGCCAATTTTTTGGGATAGTATTTAATTTATGAGATACTTCTAATTTCATTTCTTACCTTTCGACTTAGGTTCCAATTTTTCAGGCTGTAACAAAAGAAAATGGTGTTAAGGTACCTTGGAGATAAAAAATATTACCAATACAATATTATAATAACCATTACCTACACACCCTTTTGTAAGTACCACCGATTATATTTCATATTTGGTGGAATTCTACATTAAAATTTGTTGAAATACCTTAGGTACCTATACGAATATAAGAATACCAACTATTTATTATTATTATATGGAAACTTATAAAATTACCAAGTCATCCAAGCTGGGTCTGTAGTAGGACTTTGACGTCATTTCCTTCTCACTTCCTGGAGGGAGAGTTGGGGTGGCTGTCGACAAAATTTCATGATATTAGGTACAGCCCACTACAGTACTGTGCGACGCAATTCGGGATGATGGTCTATTAAGTAAGTTAGTAGGTAAGTAAGTAATTCTTTATATAGCACTAATATCTGTATATTATTATTTCAGTGAAAGATAAGTGCTAGATGCGACAACCTGAAGACAGGGCACTTTGGCTTTAATTTAGAGAGGCAGATGCCTCAGTCCATTTATGTCCTCGTCCTTACTGGCTGATCTGCTGAATAACAAGGTATTACATAGATTCAAATTCCCAGACAGACTCGCGGCAGTTGAACTGCCGCGTTGTAGTCGGTGGAGCGAGCTATCTTGTAATATTAGATAATAAAAACTAATTTATAAGCTACTAGCAACCCGCTCCGGCTTCGCACGGGTGATACAAAAACCTTCCTCTTGAGTCTATTTCTCTGTTAACAACACCGCAACAAAATCCGTTGCGTGTTTAAAATATCTAAGCATCCATAGGGACAGACAGACAGACAGCGGGAAACCAATTTTTTTGATACTATGTAGTGACAAGTGATTATCACACGGCGTGTCGTCGACTTCCCTCAGACAGACTCGCGGTAGTTAACCCGCCGCAAGTCGCGCGCGCATTGCGTTCGATGGACAGCGAGCTATCTTGTGATAGTATGCACTTATATGAGCTTCGAGTGATTATCACACGGCGTCAACTCCCCCAGACAGACTCGCGGTAGTTAACCCGCCGCATGCGCCGGCGCTTGCTACGCGGCGCGCGACGCGGCGTGTTGCGCTATGTGGACAGCTTGCGAGCTATCTTCTTCTATTGGTACTACACTAATATGAGCTGCAAAGGATTCTCACACGGCGGCGTCGACTTCCCCCAGACAGACTCGCGGTAGTTGGCGCGACGCCTGCCAAGCGCGCGTTGCATTCGGTGCACAGCTTACGAGCTATCTTCTACTATAGCTACTACACTAATATGAGCTGCAAGTGATTCTCACAGGGCGTCGACTTTCCCCAGACAGACTCGCGGTAGTTAACCCGCCGCATGCGCCGGCGCTTGCTACGCGGCGCGCGACGCGGCGTGTTGCGGTCTGTGGAGAGTTTGCGAGCTATCTTGTGGTACAGACAGCGGGAGGATACGTTCGAGGTCTGAAAAAAGATTTGATTATATTTCACTACTTAAAGCGAGCAGCAGGTACAAGAGTCTACCTGCGTCGATAGGCGGAGTTTCCCCTCCCCACCTTCACTCAGCTTGGCTATTGCTACAGCTACAGCTATTTAACAGCTACAGCTATTTAACAAAAATATTAACACTCACACATTTTTTTGCGTCGGGGATTACTATATAAAGGGGTAAAGTTTAGGATATTATCGGAATTTAAAGCGAATTCAAAATATCTTCTGGTAAAAATTATTAATTGCAAACATGAACTCTGCGTAGGTAGCCGACTTCCAAGAGAAACTTACGAACCTAGATAATACAATTTTAATATAAATAACAGCAGATCATGGCGATAATATGCTCAAATTACAAATAATTTTGGTATGACGTTATTATATAGTTGGGAAATTCGCGCTGAGCCGTAACCTTTGTGTTGCTTTGATTTCCATGTTTTAGATATAAGCGTAATATTTCATGTTTAATTTCATGAAACAAATAAATTTTTTCAATATATATTTTCATTATTTTATTTTTATCCAAATATTTATCTCCTCGTGAACAAAGCCGCCGACGCTTAGCCAGTGTACCGAAGTAGGTATATCATCTTAATCTTTCTCACAAAACTCAATATTAAGTTACTTATATAATACATTGTTTCTTTTAACCTACGTAACATAATACAGCTACGGTCAAACGCCTCAAAGCTATCAAGGCTGTGGCTAGTGCGTAACGAATTCGCTCGTCCACGATTATTATCCACTAGCGACCCGCCCCGGCTTCGCACGGCTGCAATGCATGTTATTATATTACTAATGCATGTTATTATATTACTGTTGGGTATTTGTAGGTACTTTTAAACTATTATTTAACGATCTTCCCGCTGTATATATAATAAAGCAGTCACGTTCGATCCGCAGCTTGCGTTTACTTTCAAATATCTCATATAAACCTTAATCTGGAATTAAATCAATCTATTAAAAAAACCGATAAATAAATTTAAATCGGTTGCGTGGTTTCAAAGATCTAACGATACATAGGGACAGACAGACAGCGAGAAGCGACTTTGTTTTATACTATGTATTGATTAGAGGTATGTACCTTACCTACTATTGTTATCTGGCAAATTTAAGTTACTTGAAGGTAATTTTTCGTAGAAACCTAGGAATATTTTTTCACGCTTGAACTGTCTATTTGTTAGCAAAGAAAATTACAAAACATAACAGAATAAAAAAAATAAAATAATAATAATAATAAAACAATCACAACGTTTATGTACACTTACATATATCTATTAACATTATTACCTACGTACTTCAAAATAGTAAGTAAGTGCCTCAAATTTCCTCACTGCTCAGTCTTTGATATGTATTAGTATGTTTTTATTTAGTATATATGTATTAGGATTACCTATTTTAGTTTGTATTAGATTATTATTGTTAGTTTCTAATTGTATTGTTATTCTATATTCCCACCTGCACCGCCTTCTTATAATCTTATATTTTAAGCTTTGGTTGCCTGGAAGAAATCGCTTTAAGCGATAAGGCCGCCAATTCCGTTAACTTTTAGTTTTATTTTGTCTTATCATAAGTTTTGAGAATAAAGAATTATATCTATTTCCTATGAATCTAAGCCGACGCCAGAAGGCAGAATGCCCCGAATGCTGTCAGCATTGCCACCTTATACCTATTGTTTCTTTATAATCTCTCAAATTATCTCATTACTCATATTTTTAAATAATATTTTTTGTTTCATGTTTAGTTCTAAATTTCAGAAACATGCGGAATCCCGCAAATACCAAGATCCCGCGGGACTAAGACCTTTAAGTCCCGCAAATACCGGGATTAATATATTGTTGCGATGTTGCATTCCCTGATCAAAAGTAAAAAAAGCATACAAACGTGCATACATTAGGGACTATGGCCATAATGAAAACGACGTTGAAAATATTCTCACATTAAAAATATTATAGTACTACGTTTGTATGGCAAACTCATCCATCGCCGCAGCTTTACGCTACAACTAGATAGATAGATAGATAGATATTTATTTTATTTGGTTCACAAACATACAGCGTACAAACAAACTTAGAAAATATATATTTTCTAAGTTTGTTTGTACTAATAGAATAAATAAGGTAGGTGTCGTAAGTAACAATATTACAATAGGTCATATTCTAAAGTAATAATAAAAATAAAACAAAAACAAAAAATTTAACAAAAGGTAGGTACAAATTATTATTTAAAAATAAAATTATTAATACTATAATCGCCACCGACGCAGGTGTGGTATTAGCACTATTAGTAGCAGCGACGGAGCGCGGCCTCTGCGAGTCACACCGCAGAGGCTCGGCAGTGAAAGTGCTAGCTGAGACTAGCGACTAAGTCCATACCACTAACGACTAAGTCCATACCAATTCGCACTGCGTATCATCAAGCTCATCCTCCATGATATCCATTTCATCAGCATCCTTCGCTGGTACAATGAGGAGTTTCGTTTCAGGACAGCTACTACTCACCACCAGCTGGGAGGATTTAGGGAATATCAGACGGTGGGCTGTCCTGGAATTATAAGAATAAAATATAAACATAACATTAGAATAAATAGAATATTAGAATAAAATAAAAACAACAAAAGAAAAAAAGGAGGAGCCTTCCAGAGCGGAGCTGGGCTCACGGATATCTTAGGGCCGCAATATTTGATGATGAAGAACGTCATTATCATCACGTTTAACTATAGGTGAATTATTATTTATTTATTATTATTATTTATTGAAAAAACAGTAGTTAGCTTACAGCCTAAAACCAAAGCACTAACTACGCTATAACACATTATAAGTAAAATTAATGAAAAAAAAACACAAAAATTCTCTTAAAATTATACATAATAATAAAACTAAACAGTAAGTAACATGTAATGAATGGCGTGAATGGCATCATGTAGTGAATGGCTTTTGTTGCTAAAATCATAAAATAAAAAATAGCCTGTATAAAATTAATTACCTATGGGTGTCGTAATAGGCGACTAAGGAAAACACACCGGGGGCGGGCAGCAGCGCCCTCTGCAGAACAACTCCACCGGACTGCGATCGCCATCCCGCATGCACAGCGTGGGGATTATGGGCAATAACCCCCAAATAATGATGCCATCTATGGCGCTCATTAGGGGAGGCCTATGTCTAGCAGTGGACTATTATAGGCTGGTGATGATGATGACTATTCTATACGGCATAGAAATCCATGCACGGTATAGAAATCCCTGAACATTCCTTTGGATGGATATGTTTAAGATACCTGGGGATATAACAAGGCGGTTGGAAAATCTCCCTCGTAGCCATGTCTTGGCAGACACCATCCAGCAAAACAATATCTTCCATCAGTTCATTGACCACGAATACCTAAAAATGTATTAAGTATTATAATTTTTTAGTACTCTTATAGTAGTTATAAGTTTTCATAGTTTTGTACAGCTGCCCAAGTAGCAAAATAGATCCAATAACTGTCTTCAAGACAACATTTCAACACTCCAATAACATTCTAGTAGTACCTATACTACAATGCTGGATTTGGGCGCAGTTATTGGCATCATTATTTGGGGGTTATTGCCCATAATCCCCACGCTGGGCATGCGGGTTGGGGATCGCAGTTCGGTGTAGTTGTTCTGCAGAAGGCGCTGCTGCCCGCCCCCCGCTGTGTTTCGCTTAGTCGCCTCTTACGACACCCACGGGAAGAGTTGGGGTGGTGAAATTCTTTGCCGGCACCACACGGCAGAATATATACATATTCTGCCGTATAATATGTAATATTTAATTTTAATTTAATATTAAACCTTAAAAGCTTTCAAGCACGGCACGAAAGCGTGTTCCAATCGCATGCTCAGTTTCTCCGCAGGCCAGCCGTGGTACGCCGGCACGGTGCCCAGGACTAGAAGGGACAGTTTGATACCCACCTCACGCCACATCGCCGCTTCTAGGCTGGAATCAACAATTTGAAAACTTGCCAAATTATAACATCGCCGCTTCTAGGCTGGAATCAATAATTTAAAACTTGCCAAATTATATGGACCTTTATAAAACGTTATTATGCAAAAAATAATCCTTGTGAAGCCTTTCGATCGGTATGATAAAGCTACAGGGTAATTATTTTTTTCGTGTTGCGTTCGATTCCCGGTTCATCCATGTATTTAAAAATTTATGAATGTAGTTTAAATTGTTTTTTTAAATTAAAATAATGTCTTCTTTCAGTACAATGTTCTATCTATAATATTTAAGGTACTTTCCATGTGGCATAATGGTGGGACGCCCTGTATATTAATGAACAGTTAATTACTAAAAGTAAAATAAATTAATCATAATTATTTATTTATATTAAAACATAATAAATAAAAATCAGGACAATACATAGCACAAAAGGGTAACGATAACTGGGCGTCCCTGGCAACATAAGGACTGCGGAACATACTATCCCATTCTCCTATCAACACAACTTGGGTCAACACTATTGATGCTGTGTGGTTGTCCAGCATTATCACTAGATTGTTTTATACTACTCTTTCTCTGTCCTTATATCCTAAAACTACGCAACGGATTTTGATGCGGTTTTTTTTAATAGATAGAGTGATTCAAGAGGAAGCATTACGTTTAGGATTGGACCCGTGCGAAGCCGGAGCGGGTCGTTAGTTTATTCATAAAAAATACTATTTATCATTCAGTTATGTATTCCAATTTTAGGTAACGAAAAACAATTAAATTATTTTCCTTTAAAGGTAACATAATCAACTCTAACTTATCAGTCAAACAAAATGAAGAGCAAAACACATGCATACGAATA
Source organism: Eupithecia pulchellata (assembly GCA_963931895.1). Lineage (NCBI taxonomy): Eukaryota > Metazoa > Arthropoda > Insecta > Lepidoptera > Geometridae > Eupithecia > Eupithecia pulchellata. The sequence goes on along the minus strand of OZ007542.1, from coordinate 3,903,432 downwards.
AAATTAAATGATTATAGTATAGTATACTCTGTTTGGGGGTAGAAGGTGGATTCCCCCAAATGGTAACAGAAGGAGATCTCACTTGTAGTTCAGGCCAACGATGACAGAGGTCGCTACACTCTGTATAGATATAGCATAGTATACTCTGTATAGATATAGCATAGTATACTCTGTATAGATATAGTATAGTATCAGGTTTATGAATGTGTTTATTTCTCACTAATAATAAATTTAGCAATTTAGGGCTAACTAAACTATTACTAATACTAATAATGTTAAACCAAAATGCGGGTAATCTTAAAATAATAGTATACTATGTATAATATATAGTATTTTAGAGAGTGAAACTAACCCAGCTAAAGGATGAGGCGACATATTGAATGCTTCTTTTAGTACAGGCAAGGTGATGTAGTACGCTTGTACAGCAGAATCGCACCGCACTGTGTAGCTGTAGGGCCGATTAGTTAACACCTGCGGAATAGAAACAGGAAATAAATAAATAAATAAATAATGCTGGACAATCCACACAGCATCATCTAGCCCCAAGCTAAGCAGAGCTCGTGTTATGGGTACTAGATGACTGATATACATAATACAATATTATTAAATAGATAGATAAATATTACCTTAAAATTTTATTGTATTACAGGAATACAGATATTTGTATTTGAAGCGTTCGGCTTCTAACAAAGATTTTTAAAATTAACTGTTGCTATTGTTTTGACCTAGATAGGTGAAATCAAAACGAGTAGCGTTCAAGTTCTTTATACGTAACAAAATTTTACAAATTTTACAATAATAGGTTAACAGTCATGAAACACTAATAACTTGAAGAAATAATCAAACAATACAACATAAAATTCACTTAAAACCTGACAAAAGAAATTTAAAAAAAGTAAAAAAATCCTAAATGAAAATAACTGTACAGTTGAATAAGAAAATATAATAAGTCTAAAAAATTACATTATTTGAAGCACATTTACTTGCAACTAATTCTTCCAACGTATATTGCTTTATCTACCATTTTTAAGTGTAAGCTAAAAAAAATAATAATAAATCATCATCATCATCACCAGCCTATAATAGTCCACTGCTGGACACAGGCCTCCCCTAATGAGCGCCATAGACGGCATTATCATTTGGGGGTTAATGCCCATAATCCCCACGCTGGGCATGCGGGTTGGGGATCGCAGTTCGGTGGAGTTGTTCTGCAGAGGGCGCTGCTGCCCGCCCCCCGCTTTGTCTCCCTTAGTCGCCTCTTACGACACCCACGGGAAGAGATGGGGTGGTGAAATTCTATGCCGGCACCACACGGCACAATAATAAATAATGCCGGACAATACACACAGCATCACCTAGCCCCAAGCTAAGCAGAGCTAGTGTTATGGGCTCTAGATGACCGACATACATACAATAGATTACATAGATTAAGTCTACCCTCTGCTATGGTTGTCGATTTTTTTTTCGAATTTCAGCTTTTTCGAATTTCTTTTGAACCATTGTAACACCATTGTAACCTACGCGCTTATCCAATTTAATTATCATGTTAGCTTAGTAAGCTTAACTACGCTAGCTTAGCTTCGTTCTACATAGAAACTAGAAATAAGAAATCTTAAGTAATCTCATTATAAGTGAAGTGTTTTAGTTTTTATGAGAATAAATTCTTTAAACCGAGATACATATAATACTATACATAAAAAAATTACCAGAAACTTACAGGATTGCGTCGTTACGGCGGCGTCAGTACCATCGGACGGTAGACGGTACCACAGATAATATAAATAATAAATAAATAAATAATGCCGGACAATCCACACAGCATCACCTAGCCCCAAGCTCAGCAGAGCTTGTGTTATGGGTACTAGATGACTGATATACATAATACAATATTATTAAATAGATAGATTTTTACTATACATGAAAACGACCAGAACCCCTGAACAAATATCTGCAGATCGTGCAAATATTTGTCCCGAGGCGGGAATCGAACCCGCAACCTCCTGCGCCGCAGGCGGACCTTCGCCCACCGCGCCACAGTGGTCGTCAGTGGTCGTAAAGTAGTTGTACGTACCCCTAACACCCCAACTGCGTTCCCCGACACGATGTAATCGCAACTCGGCTCATGGTACTTCAGCTCAGTGAGGAACTCGTAGTTGGGGATAGCTTCGTCCAGGTCATCTTCCGGGGGGTAGTAGCTCGCTTCTAGCAAACCCGATACTAGGATGTACAGGCCCTTTGGTTCGTCGCCTGGGGATAAGGTGATAGTTCATTTATAAGCAACACTGTGTTATAATAAGTATGATATCGTTATATTATGTCGTTTTCTAGGTATACTAAAAAAATTATATATGTAATAATATTGTATTATGTACATCAGTCATCTTCTACCCATAACACAAGCTCTGCTTAGCTTGGGGCTAGCATTATTTATGTATTTATTATATTTGCCGTGTGGTGCCGGCATAGAATTTCACCACCCCAACTCTTCCCGTGGGTGTCGTAAGAGGCGACTAAGGGAAACACACCGGGGGCCGGGCAGGTTAGCGTCAGAACCCCTGGACCAAGTGCGATATTTTATGATTGGAAACTATGAAACTACAGTACCTTTTTGCTACTATTTGATACCTTAGTTAAAAAATTTGGTACCTCAATGAACAGTGAAAAAACTAGAAAATAAAGTGGTCAGACATTCTGACGTCAGGTTGTCTGGACCAGATTTATTTCACATAGTTAGGGACAACATTACTTAAATATTTCTTTGTAAATATTTAGTACCTTTTTAGTACCTTATAATACCTTTTATTTTTTAATATTATAACGTCGCAGAAAAAAGTTATATTATAAATGCGAAAGTTAGGGTGTGTGTATATGTTTGTGGATCTTTGTTACTTCTTTACACCAAAAATTACGGAACGATCAGGCTAAAATTTTGCAGAAGTGCAGTTTATTATAATCCTACAATCAAACATAGCTTTTTATCCCCTATCGTTCCTATAGGATAGAAGACGTTTCCATAGAGAAACAACGCGTGCGAAGCCGCGCTTTCTCGACAATACAAATATTTTTTATTTAATCTAGAAAAGATTTTGAAATAGGTACCCTCATTACTAAAATTTGTTTGTCACGTGACTACTCGTTTCTCCAATAAATTTCCGGTAATTTTTCTAGATTACCCACAAATATCGTGGTAAATAAAAAATATTTGTATTAGTGTTCTCGTCAAAATGTGGTAAAGGCAGATTATATCTGATTTCTGCTAGAGGTTTCTGTGAAAACGTTCACTCACTTCTTCACTCGATCATCAGATTCAGATTCAGATTCAATAACTTTATTTCTTTAGGCTTACAAAATAAGCACTTAGACAAGTCAAATTTCAAACAGACAATTATTAAAATAAGAAATAATTGGTTATTGATTTCTCTTCACTTCAATTTTTTGTCCACTAGTGGAAGAAGTGAAAAAGAAACCACTAGTACATCCCGGACCGGGTTCACCCGGTTTTTTCACGGTAGAATAGAATACACAGTAAATAAACCTGGTTTTCCGGTAATTTTTAGGGTTTTGACATTCGTTTCAAAAACCTATGGGATCGCTTTTTTCCGTTTTGTGGTTTGAATATCCAAGGAACTACTGCAGCTATTGACTTGAAATTTGAAATAATAATACATTTAGTGCGCCTATACAGATTTGTAGAAAAATAAATAAAAAATCAATATGAAGAGTTTGAAATCAAAATTTAAAATGGAACCAAAAAAGTTTTTGATATACAAGGTGTAACAAAATATGTGTACTAAGCCGAAGGGGGAGATAATGATTAGTAATTAACGGGTATTTATCGCGTTTCTTCTTCTTCCTTTCTTCTTCTTTTCTCGACGTTTCAACAGGTTTGCACTCTGTCGTGGTCACGAGATGAATGAAGGGGAGGTTTCAGACCCCAATGGTGATCAGTTGTGGGGGGGAGATAATTAAAAATTCCTATTTTTCGTTTCCCATACAAAAAGTTTTAATTTTAAAAAGTAACAACTTTATCCGTGTAACCTATACATACCTACTACCACTGCAGGTAGGTTGGTATTTATCTTCGTAGAGTTCAGCTATGGCGGGGCGGGAGACTACCTAATCACCACAAACCTAATCTATCTATCTATCACTCTACATCTGTGACCATACTGACGACATTGTCATTGTCAGGTACAAGAAACCGCTGCCTTTAGGGTTGTCACTTCGTAAAAAATCAGCTGTCCATGTTGAAACTTTGATGCAGTTTTTTTCCGAGATACCGATCGAAATTCGAAAAGTCGTTGAACAAAAGTTGGTCCCCGGGGGGTGGGAATTCACCCCCTTTCGCTTAGTACACATTTTTTGTTACACGGTGTATATGTAGATTTTATACTTTTAAAATATTTTGAAAAAGGTAGAGAGAGAACCATTTAAAAATATACTCTATAAATGTTAAGTGTGTTTTTTTTAAGTTTAATTACCCCATTCCAGAGAAACCACTGTAATACCTGACGAGCAGCCTCATTCAACCGTTGTTCAAGCCCTTCCACCAAAGGGGCGCTAACGACAACGCTTTATTTTTCTACAAACTTTTTGTATGGGAAACGAAAGATAGGAATTTTTAATTATCTCCCCCCCACAACTGATCACCATTGGGGTCTGAAACCTCCCCCTTCGGCTTAGTACACATATTTTGTTACACCTTGTATATCAAAAACTTTTTTGGTTCCATTTTAAATTTTGATTTCAAACTCTTCATATTGATTTTTATTTATTTTTCTACAAATCTGTATAGGCGCACTAAATGTATTATTATTTCAAATTTCAAGTCAATAGCTGCAGTAGTTCCTTAGATATTCAAACCACAAAACGGAAAAAAGCGATCCCATAGGGTTTTGAAACGGATGTCAAAACCCTAAAAGTTACCGGAAAACTAGGTTTATTTACTGTGTATTCTATTCTACCGTGAAAAAACCGGGTATACCCGGTCCGGGATGATTGAGTGCATGCCCTAGAACGGACTGAGCATTTTGCATAAAGGTAATTCGTATCTTTAAATCAAAAATACATTTAGGCTACTTTTTATGCCATAAATCAGTTTTTATGGGGCATAAAACGTTTTCACAGAAACCTCTAGCAGAAATCAGATATAATCTGTCTTTTCCACATTTTGACAAGAACACTAATACAAATATTTTTTATTTACAACGATATTTGTGGGTAATCTAGAAAAGATTTTGAAATAAGTACCCTCATTGCTAAAATTTGTTTGTCACGTGACTAATCGTTTCTCCAATAAATTTCATTCGTTGGAAAATCCACACAGCATGCTCAAGCTACTCAGAGTTTGTTTTATGGTACTAGATGACTGATAGACATAATACAAAACATTACACGGATATATATTTTTATCATACATAAAAAACGACCAGAAATACCTTGAAATATCTGCAGATCGTACAAATATATTGGACAGTGGATATATGTTTTTATATATTCAAACCAAATAATAAAATAATGATGCCATCTATGGCGCTCATTAGGGGAGGCCTAGCAGTGGACTATTATAGGCTGGTGATGATGATGATGATGATGATGATATATTCAAATCATGAAAAGAGGTCGAGAAAGCGCGGCTTCGCACGCGTTGTTTCTCTATGGAAACGTCTTCTATCCTATGGGAACTGATTTAGGGGATAAAAAGCTATGTTTGATTGAAGGATTATAATAAACTGCACTTCTGCAAAATTTTAGCCTGATCGTTCCGTAATTTTTGGTGTAAAGAAGTAACAAAGATCCACAAACATATACACACACCCTAACTTTCGCATTTATAATATAACTTTTTTCTGCGACGTTATAATATTAAAAAATAAAAGGTATTATAAGGTACTAAAAAGGTACTAAATATTTACAAAGAAATATTTAAGTAATGTTGTCCCTAACTATGTGAAATAAATCTGGTCCAGACAACCTGACGTCAGAATGTCTGACCACTTTATTTTCTAGTTTTTTCACTGTTCATTGAGGTACCAAATTTTTTAACTGAGGTATCAAATAGTAGCAAAAAGGTACTGTAGTTTCATAGTTTCCAATCATAAAATATCGCACTTGGTCCAGGGGTTCTGACGCTAACCCGGGCAGCAGCGCCTTCTGCAGAACAACTCCACTGAACTGCGATCCCCAACCCGCGTTGCGATTATGGGCAATGACCCCCAAATGATAAATAATGCCATCTATGGCGCTCGTTAGGGGAGGCCTATGTCCAGCTGTGGACTATTATAGGCTGATGATGGAGGATTATATTTGCATGAAAGGTGTATCGTTGATATTAGAACGATATAAGAGTTGCAATAACTCTAAGAGATAGACTAAGATTGGCGTGGCGTGTACAACCGACTGCCGCAAGAAATCACCTTCGATGCAATCCTTTAAGAATAAGCTTAAAAATTGGCTCATTGACATGTGTTTTTATAATGTTAATGAATTACGTGCAGTTAACTGACATTTATTATTATTTTATTAATTTCATTTTAGTTTATTAAGTATAAGAATAATTTTTATGACATAATATTGAAATGAATTATTAATGATAAATGAAATGTAACCAATTAATCAACTTGTTATATTTAATACTTTAAGTAACAATGTATACTATTTTAATGAGACCTGTAACTATGTTGCCAATAAAAAATCTGAATCTAAGAGAAGGATAACAAGATATGGTTTCTTCGTGAGTGAGTAGTACAGAGCGATAGATACGCACCGTATAGCGCAAAAACTGTTTTATATGTATTACAAGTTAATTAAAGTACCAATCGAATAATTCAAGACATAACTAAAAAAATAATAAAACTTTTTAAATTTTCACGATTTGTCACATATAAAAAATATTTATATTTATCACGCACCTTTTGTTTTAATTTCCTCCCAAAAAAAAAACAAAAGAGGAAAATAAAACAAATGGTACGCGATAAATATAAATAAATACTTTTAGGTTTCTTGCAAAACATTTGCATTATATTATATTTGAATCTACATTTCGATTACTTACCCCTAGAAATGAGTATGTTGTTGTAGTTAAAGTTCTGTATTTCCGAGTTCTCAATAAAATAGTCAGCCACCCGCTCGTTTCCTTGCAGCCACGAGATGGCGCGCAGTTGAGTCTGAAATATGAAGACTAATAATGATAATAAATGATAAATAAATAATGCTGGACAATCCACTCAGCATCACCTAGCCCCAAGCTAAGCAGAGCTTGTGTTATGAGTACTAGATGACTGATATACATAATACAATTATATTAAATAGATAGATATTTTTATAATATAGAACACGACCAGAACACCCTGAACAAATATCTGCAGATCATACAAATATTTGTCCTGAGGTGGGAATCGAACCCGCAACCTCATGCGTCGCAGGCGGACCTTCGCCCACCACACCACAGAGGTATCTGAAGACGTGAGATTCTGTGTGGATTGTCCAACATTATTTATTTATTTACATACTACTAGCGCTAGATTTTCGTAGCGGATTTTCCGTGAACTAACCTCTGGTGAAGATGGCGCCACTAGGTTTCCTTTATGCCGACATTGTTGTATCTTTTCTTGGATAGCTTGAATTAGCAGTCGGTACTCCATCTCATCAAGGAATCCTGTAAAAAGATAAAAAACGTGATAGTGCCAAGAATTTTAAACACCAGGTTAATTTTGGGGTTGATCCTTAAGCTAAGCCATTTAAACCAGGTTAAATCGCGTTAAAGGATAGGGAAGTTGTGTTTATTTATTTAAGAACTTTATTACACACATAAATGATACAAAAGGTGGGCATAATGCCAATGGCGTTATCTACCTGCCAACCACGCGTGGTAGAACGAAAAAGATTGCACGTTACATAAAAATAAAATTTAATTTAATAAATAAGTACCTACAATTTTATTTAAGAATTGTTTTTAACTTCCTCTGAAACTCCATTCTCGACAGTAGGCATATTGGGGTAGTCTATACTAATATTATAAAGAGGAAAGATTTGATTGTTAGTTTGTTTGAATTGAATAGGCTTCGAAACTAATGGACCTATTTGAAAAATTCTTTCACCATAAGAACCCTACATTTTCCGTGATGAACATAGGCTATAGAATATTTTCTAAAAGTTAGAGATCAGTTATGTAGTGTCAATATGGAGTGTCGAGTCAATGTCAAAAACCCCAATGCTGTTAAAAAAGTAAGGGATCCGTATGAAAACTGCGAAACCCAACGTGTTAGTGTGTATAATTTCTGAAATATTGGTGAATATTCATGCGAAGCCGTGGCGGGCCGCTAGTTTTATATAATGGTAGTACCCTGTAATCTGTGGTAGTACCCATAACTCGCTCTCCTTTAATTAGGCTAGATGGTGCTGTGTGGATTCATCATCATCATCATCACCAGCCTACGATAGCCCACTGCTGGATATAGGCCTCCCCTAATGAGCACCATAGATGGCATTATCATTTGGGGGTTATTGCCCATAATCCCCACGCTGGGTATGCGGGTTGGGGATCGCAGTTCGGTGGAGTTGTTCTACAGAGGGCGCTGCTGCCCGCCCCCCGGTGTGTTTCCCTAAGTCGCCTCTTACGACACCCACGGGAAGAGTTGGGGTGGTGAAATTCTATGCCGGCACCACACGGCCGTGTGGATTGTCCAGCATTATTTATTTACCTTCCTCTTTAAGCTGCATGGCGTCTATCATCATGATATTCAATGTGGAGGTGGTAGCTTGTCGCGTCTTCACTGTGATGGCCGTCCAGGGCCTGTCCCGTTGGAGGAGGCCTAGTTGACGGGTTACTGCTAATCTGATGACGAAAAATTTAATTTTAAGGCCTTAAATTGAACCAAAATTAGCAAATAGTTACTTATATAATTTTTTAATTTAATTTTTATGTGATGTAGTTTTATTATATATTGAAGAGGATATGATTTGTTATCTATAATTTTATGTGTGACTTCTAATGTATGATTATTTAATGTAAATTTAATTAAAGTTGACTCTATGATTTTGTGTTATTTTTCTGTAATATTATGTAAATTTTGTACTCTATTGCATTGGGTGTTCCCGTCAAAATCGATGTACGTTTGTAAATAAATAAATAAATAAAATCTTTCACGCGTCGGTAGACTACTGAACCGATCTTCATAAAATCTGCACAGATGTTATCTACACCGGGAAAAAGGACATAGGATACCTTTAATCCCCGTGTCATGTTCGTACAGACACATCGCAACCAAATCCAGATTTTGATGCAGTATTAATAGATAGAACGATTCAAGAGGAATTCATGTACTAGGTTTGTATGTAGAAGCTTGGATTCCTTGCATCTTCACACAAGATTCTCTTAGTTAGAGCGATTCAAACATAAAATATTTGTACGATCTGCAGATATTTGTTCAGGGTGTCTGGTCGTTTTCTATGTACAGTAAAAAAAATCTATCTATTTAATAATATTGTATTATATGTATCAGTTATCTAGTACCCATAACACAAGCTCTGCTTAGCTTGGGGCTAGATGATGCTGCGTGGATTGTGCGGCATTATTTATTTATTAAACCTACGTCAAAATGTTCAAAACATCTGTATTGAGTAAACACTCGTGCATTGTCTGCTCAGTATTACTACATATTCAAAATGCTTACTCGCTTTACGCTAACACGTACATTCATAATGCACACCGCTACACGCTATCTTACCTGTCCGCCTCCAGTTTAGCGTACAGTTTATCTTGGATGCTCTTGTTATCAACGAGCTGCGGTAGAAGATTGCATACCTCCTGCTCTCCTGTGACGAAGCCCTGAAATACAGTAGCAGTTAGTGATAAGGCCGCCCATTGTGTCTTATATTATCGTAAAAAATCCTTTATTTTAGGTACACCAGAAATATAATATGATAAAAGACACTACATAAGTAAAATGGGCGGCCATATCGCTTAGAAGCGATCGTCTCCAGACATTATTATGTTCTTTTTCTGGTGCAAGCATTTTTGCTCTAACTCGAAACTAACAATCTAAAAAGGTAAAGGTTTATTGTACACTTCTTCACTTACCTTAAAAAGAAGTGAACAAAGAATCAAAGTAATCACTTTTTTGTGTATTTTGCGACGTGTCCAGAAGTCCTGTAAGGTCTAAAGGAAAAAATGCACTTAGTTTTTATTCTTATTGTGTATTGTAGTACTTGCTGATACTAAGAGAAGTAAGTAGATATCTATATCGGCTCGTTACGCCACCAGTAGCCAGGTATGACACGTCCGCACTCGCTCGTGGCCTCCGTGCGACTCTCTACCCGCTACCCGTGAACCCGAGACAACGTTATCCCTGATCTAGCTCAAATACACAAACACTACATCCCTTTCTAATCATACTTTTATTTAAGAAATAGATAAATACAAGTTACTATTATTAACGTTCTCTTTCTGTTAACTTCAATTATTGAGTTCATTATTTTCTTCTTCGTTTTCATTCGTGACTTCCCATTGACCTTCTACTCTTTTCAGATGGATAACATGACGTCTCAACCGTTGACCAGTTCTCACAAGTACATCTCCGCCTTCCGATTCTTCCACAATGTGCGGAGTAGATTTAGTTCGCTGACAACTTATTTCCCCTCTCCATATCCTTAACATATACTTTATCGCCTTCAGTAATTGTTGACTCCTCAGCCCTTCTCTTCCTATCGCTATATTCTTTTCCTCTCTCTATTGTATCTCTGTCTCTAACATGTGTTTCATCAATCTTCATGCAATAATATCATTGCTATCCTAACCCAAACATTGCAAATGAATGAATTTTATAAAGTCACTGTCAAGAAAAACATCAGATTTCCCAGATAACTAGAGATTTACTTACCCCTTCTCCCGGGACGTGACATCTTGCTGGATGTACTTGACCTCACTGACGCCAATTCTAATTGCAACATTTTGGCGTAATTTTCTGAGTGCGATAGGGTTGGTCCACCAGTTCAAAGTCGCTCAGCGAGCTATGGAAAGAGCTATGCTCGGAGTTTCTCTGAAGGATAGGATTCGTAACGAATTCATCCGACAGAGAACTAAAGTCATCGACATAGCTCAGAGAATTAGCAAACTGAAGTGGCAGTGGGCCGGCCATATATCGCGAAGAACCGATAACCGCTGGGGTAAACGTATTCTTGAGTGGAGACCGCGACTAGGTAAACGTAGTGTAGGACGACCTCCGGCCAGGTGGGATGACGATCTGCGAAAGACTGCTGGCAGATGCTGGATGCGACAAGCCGAAGACATTCCATATACATTTATTAGGGATTACAGTGCGGAAGTAGTAAGGTATAGTCCCCGCCCTAAGTTTAGGGTGATCCTTCCGAGCCTCTGACAATTTAGTTTTTAGCTGTGCCCGCAATGTACTCAGTGATCTGCCAATGTCAAGATATTGTTTTTTACAAGATAAATTATCTTTTTCAATATTTATTTTAAAGCTTAATTTACGGACTGAAATGTAAGTTTTTTTGTTGTTACATACATCACCATCATAGCCATCACTTATCTCCACAAATCTATAGTTTGCATAATTTGTTATTAAAAGTTTTTTATCATTATTTATTAACATTCAATTAACAAAACCTGCATACATTTACAATAAAAAAGTATGTCCCCTCAATAAATGCAAAACTTACATAAGCTAGTAAACAGAGAAAAGGGGTTTGAATCATTTGCCCCTAGAAGCAAGATCAAAATGTCCTAGTCACCAATTTTCGCTGCGTTATAGTTATTAAGAATCTCACTACTTGTGGTCGATGGTTTTATCATGCCAAAAATGTCATAAATATTGTTGCATTTGTTTTGTCTATCCTTGATCATTTGCGTTGTTAGGTTACGGGCTTGTCAGTCTCCAAGCTGGTGCTGCCATCTGCCCTAACCGATGTCAAACTGTCATGCAATTCTTCGTCAAATCTTGTGTTGCTGCCTGTATCTGGGTTCGGGCTTGATGTTAGGTCTTCCTGAAAATTAATTCGCTGTCCAGTGTCTTTTTCCTTCGCCGGTGTCTCTCTGATTTCCAGTTCTTGTCCTTTGCTGGTGTTAATAGGCGAGAGGCGAGAAATATTCATCCGAATATTAGTGATTTTCTTCATTAATGTACCTACCACTTTTGCCTGGCCGTGGACTCATACTCTACACGCAAATGGAGCTTCATTTTTTTTTATTTGTTTTTATTTACATATTGGACGAGGAATACGAGGAGAGATAGAAACATGTCCTGTTGTATTTTTTTTTTTTGTAATTAAATTTGACAGTTTCCTCTAACTTGGATTTCATTTTATCGAAGTGTGTGCGATATAGTCCAACCCTCAATGTTCCATTCACCAACACCAAAATTAAAGACAAAACTCGTTTATGATTAGAGCGTGCACGAATCTTAATAAAGTCTGCAAAGATAACGATAACGTTGACCCTCACTACACAGCACATGTGCATTCGGCGAGGCGGTTGCTTAGTAGCAAATTCTTTAACGACAATTAATAGTATGTACCTACCTATGTTAGTTTTACTTTTACACTTTTACCTAATATCTTATTACTTTGTATTGACGATTGTTTAATCAGTGTTTTTATTTTAGTTATTGTATGAATGCATAGCGAACCTTATATTTTTTTTGTCATTTAGTCGTGAAGGCCATTTATTAGCTTTTCCGTTGCTTAATTTTAGCCAACTATTTTGTATTTATATAAGCTGTAGGCCTTCCCCAAAAACAAATAAATAAATAAATCTCTTTTGATAAGCTACTACATGGTGAGCTTAGGTTCGCTAATTCCTCATGCGCTATACATAATTCATTTTGAAGCTCTAGTATCTGTTGCTTTAAATCGATGCTTAATGTCGATGTTTCAGGAAGACTTTTCGTTGAAATTTCGAGTAGGCTTCCGTCGGCGATTGTAGTATTGAACTGTGTAATTTCAGAGTTTAGTTCGGAAATATCCAGAAACGATTTTCTTCTATGCCTTCGTTCTGTAACATATTATGTGTCAGAGGCCATGTTTTTGAAATAATAATTAAGAACAAAAATACGATGCCCTCAGAGATATGAACCAGCTACACTAGTTTAATATAATGAGTCGGGTACACTTTCCTCACGGCTAACAGTGTTTGAGATCATAGGTTGAAATTATCAAATGGTTGGTTTGTTCTATAACGGGAATGCTTTCTGCTACTTACTGATAGATGGCTTTCGATCGATACTTATATCGATAGATTAAAAGACAGTTCAGTAACTGTTAATGTCACTGTCTTAAGGGCGATGTTGCTGTCAGAAACTGGGGTCGTTGACATCTTACGTTTGTTTTGAGGTTTTGCTTGAGTCAGCTGTCTAGAAATTGATTTTTATTTGTATTTCGATAATATCCGCGCACTATTACAGAACCATGTTTACCGTCGGAGAGAGTGAGACGAAGCCAACCAAGTTATGGACAACATAACCAACACGCTATGGTTTACATATACTTATGAAGGCCCATACTGCGTGCCTATGTACGACTCGTACAGCCTATACGGACGTTTTACAATTTTATGAAGGCCCGTTCTGCCTACCACACGTTAAACGCACAGTTTACATTATCTTGAAGGCCTGTACTGACTACAACACGCATTACGCACAGTTTACATTATCATGAAGGCCTGTACTGCCTACAACACGTTTTACGCACAGTTTACATTATCATGAAGGCCTGTACTGCCTACAACACGTTAAACGCACAGTTTACATTATCATGAAGGCCTGTACTGCCTACAACACGTTTTACGCACAGTTTACATTATCATGAAGGCCTGTACTGCCTACAACACGTTAAACGCACAGTTTACATTATCATGAAGGCCTGTACTGACTACAACACGCATTACGCACAGTTTACATTATCATGAAGGCCTGTACTGCCTACAACACGTTAAACGCACAGTTTACATTATCATGAAGGCCTGTACTGCCTACAACACGTTTTACGCACAGTTTACATTATCATGAAGGCCTGTACTGCCTACAACACGTATTACGCACAGTTTACATTATCATGAAGGCCTGTACTGCCTACAACACGTATTACGCACAGTTTACATTATCGTGAAGGCCTGTACTGCCTACAACACGTATTACGCACGGTTTTCATTTGTTATGAAGGCCCGTACTGCCTACGATTCTTTTACCTACATAGGTAATTTAATAATCTAGATTTTCTGAACTAATATCAAGACGTTCAACAGACAAAACACTTGTTTAAATTAAGTTTACCTTAGTTGTTCGATCTTACTACAAGGTACTACAAGGCTAAATTCAACATTTAATTGTAGCTGGTAATAACTAGCATAAGTTGAATAATATAAAGAACAATAACATTTACAAAATATTTGCTGATAACTAGCATTGGGTAGCTTTTTCCTTGAGACTCGCACTGTCACTTATACCATCCTGATCGTACCAAAGAAAATAAAACCACTACGTTCTAGGTCGTACCTTCAGGTAAAGCCGACTTTACCTAAGGTGTGTTAAGGTTTTGTATCAGTAGTTTTTACAAAAAAAGTTAAGACTCTGAAGCACAAAGAATCTTCCTTTGTGTTTAAATAGGACGCAAATAAATAAATATAACATGCTATTAATTATGTCCAGTTGCTAATCTGCCAGCTGAGAAACTGTCCAGTTGCGAATCTGTCTAATTGCTACGGAGCGGTATATCTGATTACAGTAGGAAAAGTACAAAAGGAAGTACCTAAATGTACTATTTAATAACATTGCAAATCAGTAAAAACCATTTGCATAATTATTTCTATTCAATAAATACTCCACGGAACAGTTTACCTACTGATATTTGCGACGAAAATGCAAACTGGCACAATTAGCCTGCCTCATAGAATAAAGGAATAACATGGCATGGCGCGTTTATCAGTCAGCTTTGTTTATTTTGTAGATCACAAAGTTGCACTGTGTTATAAGGTAGGTCCTAAAAACAAACACTGTCTCAAGAATTACGAATTATCCTCTTGTTATGAAAATAAACATTTCGTGTTGAATTATTAGACATCTTTGCTAATTTGTAATAGGTTCTACTAAATTATATAATACGTGAATAATTGACAACACTCAGTTATTTTATCTACTTATTTTCCTCTTTTAGATGAAAAAAATAACTAAGTACCTACCAGTTTATGTAGATACGAATTTGCACTAACCTTTTGACTCGTCGCCACATGTAGTACTTGCTGATACTAAGAGAAGTAAGTAGATATCTATATCGGCTCGTTACGCCACCAGTAGCCAGGTATGACACGTCCGCACTCGCTCGTGGCCTCCGTGCGACTCTCTACCCGCTACCCGTGAACCCGAGACAACGTTATCCCTGATCTAGCTCAAATACACAAACACTACATGTATTATTATTACCTTTCCAACGTCGTATCCAAAAGCCAGTTGTATGTCTATCATGTGGTCGATGTATGCCATTATCTTGGGGATAGAAACCCTGAAAAGAATAATAGGGATAACCAGAGATTTGTACAGTTTTCTATGGTTATCCCCATATTGGTGGGGATAACTTGTAGTTTCTTTGCGTTGCTCATCTTATATTACGTAGATTGATACCTAGTTCAAAGACTTAAATTACATTTAGTTCGTTTGATGAGAGGTATCATCATCATCGGCACATGTTAGTCCACAGCTGGACAAAGGCCACCCCTAATGAGCGCCAAAGCGCCCATATGAGAGGTAGGTTGCTTAATTCTTGGATTTTTAATTATTATAGTGTGTATGCCCTCGCATTCGTGGTATCTTTAAGAAATTATAATATCTCAACATATTTCGATTCCTGTATTGGGATGTCGCGGGATCAAATCGTGCCGAAATCAAAAAAATTTAGATACCATTATTTATATTTATATATAATTTTAATATTATTGACTAAGCATTACAGTGACTTTTTATAATTATTATTGTGACATGTCCCTAATTTTAACGTGTTTAATGTTTGACGATTTGAAACATAGCTCTGCAATTAAATAAATAAATATAAAGATTAACCCGAGTGCGAGTGCGAATAATAAAATAAAAATTAATAAAGCAACGGCAATACCTCTCGCCAAACGAACTAAATGTAACTGAGTCTGAACAGGATTAGATAAACTTCTATGTTTCCCATGTAGGTGGAGCTAACGGCGATAGAATCAGAAGAAAATCCCAAAAACTTTAGACTAGTCCGGTACTTGATTTCGTGGCGCAGATGGCTAGCGCGTCCACTACTGAATGAAGGTTGCGGGTTCAAGTCCCGCCGAAATCGTAAATTTTTGGGGAAATATAATTGCTTAGATGGCTTTATGTCATACGATACAACATTAATTATAAGATTTCGTGATCCTAAGGTTAAATTAAATCATAATAAACGGTAATAAAGTAGATAATGTATACATTTTTTGAATGAATTGTTCTGCTTAGCTTTAGATATACCTATTTAAGTAATTATTGTTATGTATCTAAATCACATTAAACTTATATTTAGATAGGCAAAACTAAGATGTATTAGACACATAAGTTATATATGAACGAACATCACAAGGGGATTCTTTTTCACTTCTTCCACTAGCAAACAAAAAATTTTATTGAAGAGAAAATCAATAACACCTTATTATTTTATAATAATTTACTGTAGGAAATTTGACTTGTCTAAGTGCTTATATGTATAATAACTTTATTTCCTTAGGCTTACAAAAAGCCTAAAGAAATAAAGTTATTGAAATCTGTCTAAACTACTGAATCGATCTTGATGAAATTTGGCACAGACGTCTAGACCGGGAGAAAGGACATAGGATACTTTTAATCCCGGTGTCATGTTCCCGCGGGATAGTACAGGGACACCGCAACCGAATCCGGATTTTGATGCGGTTCTATTAATACATATAATAGGTACATGTATATATATATTATTCAAAAGGAAGGTACTAGGTTTGTATAGAAGAATTAGAATTATTAGAAATAAGAAGCTGTGATCATTCTTTATACACTTCCTCTATCTGTTCCATCGCCTCTCCTATAACTTAGGTTTGCTGGAAGAAAACTCTTTTCAGGGTTAAGCTCGCCATACCCTTCTAGTTTAAGTTCATTCTATGTTTTGATGAGTGTACAATAAAGAATCAAGATCCCTCATCTTTACACAAGATTCTAATAGACAAATTTACGTCAAAAACAGTTCTATATAATTCTGAAATCATTACCTGGCCAGTTTACAAAGTCTTAGAAAGCGCAGCAAACGCAACATCTTCGTTGCTGTTAATACGCTTGAGTTGAGGTTGCTCCATTTATCCCAAGTTGTCACTGAGTCCAGAATGTCGAGGGCTAGATCTGAAAGGGGGTTAGTACTGATAGAACCATTAATTAAACTAGCGATCCGCCCCGGCTTCGCTCGCGTATTTCACAAAAGATTCAAATATATTTTTTGTACATACGCACTGATTGATTACACATGTAATTTGGGTTACATTACTGAAGCTTACAAATCCATAACTTTTAAAATTTTGTATACCTACCCTATGTTTATCATGGATGAAACCACAGAATCTAAACTATACAAAATAAAATGATTATAGAGGCATTACGCTTTCGACGACCTCTGTGGCGCGGTGGGTGAAGGTCCGCCTGCGACGCAGGAAGTTACGGGTTCGATTCCCGCCTCGGGACAAATATTTGTACTATCTGCAGATATTTGTTCAGGGCGTTCTGGTCCTTTTCTATGTATAATAAAAAAAAATCTATATTATGTAATAATATTGTATTATGTATATCAGTCATCCCATAACACAAGCTCTGCTTAGCTTGGGGCTAGATGATGCTGTGTGGATTGTCCGGTATTATTTATTTATTTAGGTATTTATATCAGGAATCAAAGGTAAGAAAGTTCCTTTCTTCACTACATAGTATGAAACAAAGCCGCTTCCCGCTGTTTGTCTGTCCCTATTTATGCTAAAGGCTTTGCCAAACAGAACGCGTTATTACGCCGCGTCATCAGGGCGCTAATTGACGCCGCGCTATAGCACCGAACTGTGTTGTACTATGACGGTACTCTACTGTCACACAGCGACAAAACGTAGCGCGGCGTAATAACGCGTTCTGTTTGGAAGAGCCTTTAGATCTTTAAAACTCCGATTTTGATGCGGTTTTTTAATAGATTGAGTGATTCAAGATGAGGTATATAACAGCATTGCACCCGTGCGAAGCCGGAGCCGGTCGCTAGTCCATAATAATTGGTATAAATAGGCAGCGGCGTTGATTTGAATCGTGGTAACGCCTTAACAATGGTGATATTACCTCCAGTAGCCATTACGATGATGCAAAAGTCGAGCTTGTTCCAATGTGACTTGAAGTAGCCTATGATACCCAGACCCGCCATCTTGAGAATCATCTCGAGCAGGTATATCATGTAGAAGAATCTGAAATTAAAAACAAAACAAGCCCCTTTCACCATAAGAACCCTAAATTTTCTATTATGAACATAGGCTATAGAATATTTTCAAAAAGGTTAGGGATCCCCAAAAAAAAATTAAATTTGTGTTAAATACCCGTAAGATGCCAGGGCGTATCGCTAGTTTTCTATATTAAAAGAACGACCAGAGCACCCAGAGCAAATATCTGCAGATACAAAAATTAGTCCAGAGGCGGGAATCGAACCCGCAACCTTCTGCATTGCAGGCGGACCTTCACTGAACCACGGTCATCATTAAGCTTACATTGTATATACTCACAGATTTAAAACCTTGACAACCATAATAGCAGTGTGATCAGGATTCTTCAGTAACACCTCGCATAACATAACCGGCGTGTTACACAGTATCATCACGTAGATAAAGCTGTCGAACCACAGCTTATCACCAAGCCACAGAGGTCGTCAATGAGATAAATTACATTGTATATACTCAGATTTAAAACCTTGACAACCATAATAGCAGTACTATCAGGATTCTTCAGTAACACCTCGCACAATATAAACGGCGTGTTACACAGTATCATCACGTAGATAAAGCTGTCGAACCACAGCTTATCACCAAGCCACAGAGGTCGTCAATAAGATAATTTACATTGTCTAGACTCACAGATTTAAAACCTTGACAACCATAATAGCAGTACGATCAGGATTCTTAAGTAACACCTCGCATTATATAACCGGCGTGTTACACAGTATCATCACGTAGATAAAGCTGTCGAACCACAGCTTATCACCAAGCCACAGAGGTCGTCAATAAGATAATTTACATTGTCTAGACTCACAGATTTAAAACCTTGACAACCATAATAGCAGTACGATCAGGATTCTTTAGTAACACCTCGCATAATATAACCGGATTATTACACATTATCATCACGTAGATAAAGCTGTCGAACCACAGCTTATCACCAAGCCACAGAGGTCGTCAATAAGATAATTTACATTGTATATACTCACAGATTCAAAACCTTGACAATCATAATAGCAGTACGATCAGGATTCTTCAGTAACACCTCGCATAATATAACCGGTGTGTTACACAGTATCATCACGTAGATAAAGCTGTCGAACCACAGCTTATCACCAAGCCACAGAGGTCGTCAATAAGATAAATTACATTGTATATACTCACAGATTTAAAACCTTGACAACCATAATAGCAGTACTATCAGGATTCTTTAGTAACACCTCGCACAATATAAACGGCGTGTTACACAGTATCATCGCGTAGATAAAGCTGTCGAACCACAGCTTATCACCAAGCCACAGAGGTCGTCAATAAGATAATTTACATTGTATATACTCACAGATTCAAAACCTTGACAACCATAATAGCAGTACGATCAGGATTCTTCAGTAACACCTCGCATAATATAACCGGAGTGTTACACAGTATCATCACGTAGATAAAGCTGTCGAACCACAGCTTGTGGATGATGACGTGGCACCAACGGCGGCAGGGGGTGCGGGGAGGGCGGGCGGTACCGCTGTCTGGTGTTAGCATCCTCACCATTTTGTGGCGGAGCCAGATAGCGTGAGGCTGGAAGTGTTTATAGTACTTCTTATCTTTATTAATCTATACTAATATTATAGAGGAAAGATTTGATTGTTTGTTTGTTTGTTTGTATGTTTGTTTGAATTGAATAGGCTCCGAAACTACTGGACCGAGTTAAAAAATTCTTTCACCATTAGAATCCTTAATTTTCCGTGATGAACATAGGCTATATAATATTTTCAAAAATGTTAGGGATCCGCATGAAAAATTCAATAATTGAACCGTGGGCTGTATATTCAACCTCTTTTTCTATTATGGCGCGTCAGAATAGAAAAAGAGGTTGTATAGCGCACGGTGCTTGCTTTTTCTCTACGGCCAGTGTCAGTTTTGGAATGTCGAGTCAATGTCAAAAACCCCAATGCTGTTAAAAAAAGTAAAGATCCGTATGAAAACTGTGAAACCCATCGTTTTAGTGTGTATAATTTCTGAAATTTTTGTTTAATACCCGTGCGAAGCCGGGGCGGGCCGCTAGTAATATTTTATAAGGAGTTGTGGTGCGGTGGGCGAAGGTCCGCCTGCGACGCAGGTGGTTGTGGGTTCGATTCCAGGATAAATATGTGTACGATCAGATATTTGTTCAGGGTGTTCTGGTCGTTTTCTAAGTACCTATAATAAAAAATATCTATCTATTTAGTAATATTGTATTATGTATATCAGTCATCTATTACCCATAACACAAGCTCTGCTTAGCTTGGGGCCAGATGATGCTGTTTGGATTGTCCAACATTATACATAATTATTATATCCTTGCCAAGGTTTTCACTCAGGGGATTCAAAATGGGGTTTTTAATAAGAGTCTTCTAAGAAATTTTAAGGGCAACATGTACCTAATGACTCTGGTTTTTATAGGTGTCCATAGGCTGCTGTAACCGTTTCTCATCAGGTGGCAGTCATGGTTTACAAGCATTTTGTTGTACGAACCTAGATAAAAACTATTCTAATACAAATTATAGCAGTACATGGTGAAAATGCTGGGGCTAGATAATACGGCTTATTCGTCAACTCGCTGGAATGATTCAAGCGAGTTGGCACCTTCTGATTTTACCTACTTTTTCTGTCGTCAACTCGCTCGATTCTTAAATCAGAGGTATTTACGTACCGTCATCTACAAAAATGTCAACGGTCAAGCATTATTTACTTTCTATCTATACATTCGTACTATCTACATCTCCTGTATATAGCCAACGTACCTTAGGTTTCCACAACGAGCCGAGCTGGTCCAAATTGATCTTCCCATCATCAGAGTCGGCTGCCACCTCTACCGCCTGAACTAGCACTCTCACACCCTCCTTTAAGAGCACGGTTAATTGGAGACGGTAATTGGCGCCAAGTTGACGCCGCGCTATAGCGTCGAACTGTGTTGTACTATGACGGTACTCTATTGTCACACGGAGCGGCGGCGCTAGCCGTACGCAACGTTTTGTCGCTGTGTGACAGTAGAGTACATAGTACAACACAGTTCGGCGCTATAGCGCGGCGTCAATTAGCGCCCTGACGCGGCGTAATAACGCGTTCTGTTTGGCAAACCCTTTACCTCACTAAACATACCTAATATATTATAATGTTTATTGCGGAGCTACTGATCGCTACCTATTTTGTCGCTAGTCGCGGTGATCGCTGATGATGAATAATTACCTTGCTGATCTTTCCATGTTCATACTGTCGCCAATAAGAGATCTTCATAGCTTTAAGAACGCGCTGGTTTGCTTCTCTGAAATAAAAATATCTGTTTATTTCGGATAAGATCCATAATTGGTTAAGCCCACAAAAATATAAAAATGGAAAGAAAGAGTGTTCGTAAATCCTTAACTAAAAATGAGTTAGTAAATTAACTAATATTATTTACAAACGCATGGCCCGTCCTCAAGATTCCCCGAATAAGTATCAAATAAATTAGACCAACAGTTGTCCCCATGGGCACCAATTCCCAAAAGAGTAAAACAACTAAAGTTGAAAACAGCGTACCTAAACCACAACCGTTTAATTTGTTACTTAGGAATCAAATCTTCAACAGAAAATTTACTCCTAGGCAGTCGAGGAGTCGATAGATAAAGAAGCGGCTGGTAGGGGTGTTTCGTTTAGGGGAGTCCTATGTTCAGTTTTGGATGTTTACGGACTGATATAGTTATCATCCTGACTGAATCTTAGCGTGTGACAACTAAGGTTGAAAATAGCGTACCTCATCATCTCAGCAAACTCCTTTTTCGTGGGTTCGTTAGGTATCTCCCGCTCGCAATCCGGGCAGGTAGTGAACCGGTAGCCCATGTACGTTTCATCATCAGTGTCTTCATCTCGCCTTGAGATCTGCAGCTGGTATGGGTGTTTGATTGTTGTTCCTTGGGTATGCAAAATAATAAATAATGCCAGACAATCCACACAGCATCATCTAGTCCCAAGCTAAGCAGAGCTTGTGTAATAATTATAATAAATAAATAATGCTGGACAATCCACACAGCATCATCTAGCCTCAAGCTAAACAGAGCTTGTGGTCGCTCATTTTCTGACTGGCCGAAACAATGTCATTTGATAAAAAGAGATGGGGTAAAACTGATTCTTATATCGATGTTTTAGCGAGTCTCATATTAATAATTTTTAATTCAATAATGCTAGGTACTTTGTTTATGTTATTTTATGAGTACAATAGTAATAATTTATAGTAAAAACTTATTAGTTAATATAAATTTTCTTTAACGAGAACAGACATCTTACTTCGTCGGAATCCAGTTTTCTCGTGTTTTAGACTTTACCCATTTATCTTTCAATGAAATATTTTGTTGGAAACGTTCGATAAAAATGTAATCCGATGTAATAATAGTTCCTCGAAGTACAATAAAATTCTTACGGGACCATTCTACATACATAAAATCTCTAAAAACCTAGGTACAAAATATTGTACACATACACGGTAACATGAAAACAGCCTTTAGCCCAGCTCTTAGCCCATTTGCCACCTACAACCGTTCAAATATCACAAGCAAAAATATTACATGTTAATATTGTGTGATATCATGCTGGAGCTGACTGAAGTATCGATATCGCCTAAATCAGCTAGTCCCTTCTCTAAATAAGTAAGTGCTAAATCACAGACGGGTGGCAGAGATGCGCGGTTTTAATGGCGCCTCTATTGGATACGTACTCGATGAGAATTTCAGACTTTGAGTTATCCTGAGCGGCGGTGTTATATTTTTGCATGTGATAATTTGTGATAAGTTACAAGGGAATTCGAAGTACCTAGTCGTAAATGTTATGTAGACAAGGGGGGTACTTAATTCTGACGCGAGCTGTACCAGTATAAAAACTGACGGTGGCGTAATAATGATAGTATATTAGGTGAAAAATAATTTTACTTCAATTAGTAAAATAAAAATAGAATAGAAATAGCAAATATGATAAAAAATAACAAGTTAAATAAACGCGATAAATACCCGTTAAAATAGTACTCATAATTATGTGTTCAGATCGCGTAAGTTTACCTACAATTATCTTATTGGGAATGGTGCTTATTTTGAATCTATTTTTATTGTTACTTAAGTAAATACCCGTTACTTAGTTATTCTTCTGATATATACTATTAAGCATGCAGTGTTTACCTATAATTGGAAATACTATTATCTACTTTAAGGTGCTTCCATTTATATTTTTGTAACACAGTGGGTGTTACAATGAATAACAAACTAAATAAATGTCGCTTTAAATAATGTAATTATTTGTTTTTTTTGATTTGTCTTCTTTAGTGCTTAGTTTCTCCATTTACTTCCATGTTTACACAATAGGACCGCCATGTAATATTTATAAAGGTTTTAAAATAAATATGATTTTAAAAAAACTAAATAAATAATAAATAACATACTAAAGTAATCCAACCTTCATGCACCAGG
The DNA here is from genome assembly GCA_963931895.1 of Eupithecia pulchellata. Taxonomy (NCBI): domain Eukaryota; kingdom Metazoa; phylum Arthropoda; class Insecta; order Lepidoptera; family Geometridae; genus Eupithecia; species Eupithecia pulchellata. The sequence continues at coordinate 3,879,483 of OZ007542.1, read as the reverse complement.
TCCCAGTTAGCATCAGCCAGAAACTTGTCCATCTTCAGCATAGATATACACCTATCTCTCGTCACCATGACCCTTTTGACGCAGTTGGTCATATTGGCCTTCTTAGCCAGTGATATCTCCGCTAGGCCAAGAATCTTGAGGACTTTGCGCATCGTCGTGGCGTTTATAAGGAGGGAGAGGATGACAAGGCCAGCGGTTTGGATTATGAATATCTGAGGGGAAATCCAGAATTTACTGATATTTCAGTTCATAATTGGACTGTAATTTTAATTTTGTGTATGTGTGATATAGATAATGAATGTAATAATTAGGTTTCATAATATATGCTGTTTAAAAACGAAATAAAATAACGAACAGAAAAAGAAAAAAAAATTAACGAAAAAAAAAAGAATTAACGAACGAAATAGATTGTGCTATACCTATGCATCCATCTACGGAACAGAAAGAACTACCATCTCTCCGTTTCATCATCATCATCAGACTATAATAGTACACTGCTGGACATAAGCCTCTCCTAATGAGTGACATCGATGGCATTTATAGTTTATATTTATTTTATATCCATCTCTCCGTTATCTGACTAAACGATTACATCAATTATATATTTTCAAGAATTAAGATTGCCTATAGCATGGTGACAGGATACGTTGTTTTCATCGCCACAAACGAAGATTGCGAAAGAACATTTGCGAAGCCGCGGGCGTTAGCTAGTGTTATGCATTGTGGTGTAGATACATATTAGCTACGAGCCATATTAACTTAAGCAGCAAATAAGCTTTTGGCCGGTTTCATGGTCAAAAGAAAATGGTCCGCATGCGCAGATAGATATCTTATCGAATTGCGAAATAGGCCAAATACAGAATCAGCAAAATATCGAGTTATTCCTGCTCGTCCCCACGCTTCGTCCCTAGTGGTAACCAACGGGGCGTTTACTTCCCATTCGTCCCCATATCTATTTACATGGGTACGAACGGGAAGTAATCTTCCCGTTGGTCCCCACTTAAATATTTATAGATATTTATATCTAGTGACTTACCTCACCAGCCTCTGAAGTATAAGGAGTCTGCAGTACGATCAGAGCGAGACAGAGCGACAGCGGACCTCTCAGTCCCCCCCACACACAAGCCATGCAGTATTGCCATGTCATGCCGTAACCGATGTGTCGGAGTAGCGGTGTCAGAGCTACGTATACCAAACCCCTAGACAAAGAATGTCCTTTCAAAAACTCATTATCTATACATACTAATATTATAAAGAGGAAAGATTTGATTGTTTGTTTGTTTGAATGGAATAGGCTCCGAAACTACTGGACCTCTGCACTGCATTGAGGCATCCCGATTTCCTATTCAAGGATAATGTCGCTACCTAAAGAGGAATCATTTTTAAAGTGGGTCAAGTGGTTCTGAAGAAGAGGGTCCATTTATACATTTTCGAAACTTAAAAATCTACTCACTAATAAATTTATCCTCATTAAAATATTGACTACCTCAGTGGCGTGTGGGTGAAGGTCCGCCTAAGCCGCAGGAGGTTGCAGGTTCGATTCCCACCTCGAGACAAACGTTTGTACGATCTTGCAGATGTTCAGGGTGTTCTGCTCAATTTCTATAATAATGAAAAGAAATGTCTATCTAGTTTATATTATCGTATTATGTATATCAGTCATCTTAGTACCCATAACAGAAGCTCTGCTTAGCTTTTGGCTAGATGTGGATTGTCCAGCATTATTTATCTATTATTTATTTACTAATATAAACATAAATAACTATAGAACTTACCTTGCAACATAAACCGTCGTATAAGTAACAAACACCAACGAACACTGGCGTAAACTGATCACACTACTAACTTTCTCAAAAATCACCACACCAACCATAGTAAACACAAGCGTATTCGCAATATGAGCCAATATCGTCCAAAAACTCGCAACAACCGACTCCACCTCCCCAGAAACCGTAGCTTTATTATTACTCACTATCACACCAGCTATCACAGTACCCAACAACCCAGAAACGTAAAGAAACTTCTCTCCGATATAATAAGTCAGATAAGCTCCGGCTAAAGTCACTATAACAGCGCACAGTAAGTCGTAATACGTCAACGACAGCAGCGTACCGAGGATTTTTCCCATCACTATGCCGAGCAAAAGACCACCTCCAGCGTATCTCAGCAGTAGTAATGATATTTGAGACGCATCGGTCACAGCCATCGACAGAAAGCCGAACACAGTCGTAAACTCTATCATCACAGTCACATCCCCTATCAATCCTTCCCCTAATAGAAGTACACTGATATATTTCCCTTTGCTCATCTGTTTCAGTTGCTTCACTACTTCTAGAGGGTATATAGGCGAGCAGACAACTCCGTACAGGAGCGCTGTAGGCAAATTCCACGATGCTTCGATGAGGTAATACGCCATAAACGCTGTCATCCAAGCGGATAAAATCGCTCCTGGTACAGCGACCAAGAAAATCTGCGGGAAACTCTTCCAAAACGCATGCGCGTCAACATTGTACGACGTGGTAAAAATCAACGTCGGTAAAGACATTATTAGTAGCAAATCTACGTCGATATAGCAAATCGCTACCACGGGTTTGAATGTTGGGTATACAGAGGCGCAGTATCCCAGTGTTCCTCCGACGGAAAACATTATAACTCTGTATGGAATGAAGTGTATGCCAGTCCAGAGCATTATGCCTCTAACGATGACACCGGTGAGTAGGGTCCCGAATATGAAAATGAAGCCAAGGTAGGTCGGGTATGCCAGGCTGGGTCTTGGATCGATGGTAGAAACCTCAGATGGTACGAACGTTGAGGCATCGTTGAATACTTTTTGGCAGTTCGAGGTGGTTATTATTAGAAATTGTATAATTAGACGTGGCATTTTTATAGCACGGCCTACTAGAGTGAGAAAATATTAGATTTTGTGGCGTAAACACATTCGTTTACGTTTCGTTATTTTACGATTTTTTAAATTGATACAGGAACGTTAATAAACTAGGAAAAAAAATCATAAAAATCACAATTCGCCTTTTCGATTTATCAGTCAAGTTTTTATTCTTAGAACAGAATTAATTGAAGGCACAAACTTATAAAACAAACTTCAATAATTGTTAAAATCATAAATACATAGATAAACAAGTCACTTACATAATCTATCTCTTTCACTCATTGCGCACTTAGCATTTTCTATCCCTTTAAAGTGACGATCTAAAGTCTAGACCATCATAACTCTAGTGGAAAAAGCAGCCTTACGCCATTGATTTTAGACGGACTTTTGTATGGTGAAAACTTCTGCGGTGTTTTCCTAGGCGAGCGTCTAGGCGTCATATGCTCTCTTTCTCTCTTTAACTCAAGTCTTTCCTTAGCTTCTATCTCTTTCAGCTCCTCGTAAGCTGCTTCTAAAATACGTCTTTTCCAGTCGGCATAAGGTTCAATTTCCGGTTCTTTGGTTTCTTCTTTGTGAGATAACTCAACTTCCATTGCAACTGGTTCAGCTGGAAATAAAATAATAGTTGTTTTTCAGTTTGGTTTAAAATGGACTATTCAAGAAGAATTCTACCTTTTCTAGTGTTAATCACACACGTTATTCATAATGGTCTGCTAACTTAAAACACTGTTATTTGTATTTGTCTTTTTCTATTGACATTAAACAGAGCGAGAAATAAACTGCTTACCAACTTTTTTCAATTGTTGGACCATTAAGTAGAAATTAAAAAGTAAAAATCTTTTTTTATGAACTTTAAACAAGGTAACAAAAATAGGAAGCGATGCGACAGATTTTAGAGCTTTTGGAGATATTGTATAAACGGAAATATTTGATTTCAATGATTTGACTTATTTTTGTAACATAAAATGGTGGCACCATTTTGGCGACATCCGAATTGCATTAATGTGTCCTTTTTAATCATTAATGAGCATGTATATTGCTGTCAAATTAACTTTACTAGAAATTAACAGAACTGACGACTTCTGTGACGCGGCGGGCGAAGGTAGCGTAGCTGGAGGTTGAAAGTTCGATTCCCGCCTTGGAAGACATGTTTGTATGATTTGAACATTGTTTGATAAGGGTGTTCTGGATATTTTCTATACATATAATAATCTACGTAGTGTATTGTATTATAAAGAATATAATAAAATAATTTATCTGCACTAACAGGCTTACAGTGGTCAGTTTAGACAAAAAGTAAATAAAAAATATGTATTACAATGTAAGCCCAATAATAAAATTATTAAGTATATCAATTATCTAGTACACAACACAAGCTCTGCTTAGCTTGGGGCTAGACAACGCTACGTGAATTGTCAAGCACTATTAATCATTTGTAATCCTCATATTTCCTGAAAAGAACATGATTAGAATTCAATAGAACAATATTCAAGTAAAACCAAACTCTAAATCCTTACCATTAGACTCAACCTTCTTTGGCGGCCGTCCTCTCTTCCTTTTAGCAGCTGCAAAGTGAGCATCAACAAATTTCGTCCAATCAGCATCGAGTGTCGCCCACTGGGCGGGTTTCAGTCGAGACTTCTCTATCACCTTGCTCTTTCCTACTTTCACTTTGTTGATTCTGCAGGCGTGGAAGACTGAGATGCAAACATATTGGGGTAGGCTTAGGTCTATTTCCTGAAAAGAAGATATTCAGGATTAATGACCTGAATAGGAATTTAGTTTTATTTTATTTTACTTTATTTGGAGAACAAACAGTTAAAAACAAACTTATAAGCATATTAATAATATATTTTCGTCACTATGTAATTATATTTTTTTTCTGATTTGTATTATTTCTTAGGTCTTTATGTGTTTTAAGAGAAATAAATCAATGAAACTGAAGAATGGATGGAAAATAAATAAATAAATAATGCTAGACAGCCCACACAGCATCTAGCCACAAGTTAAGCAGAGCTGGTGTTGGAATAGACAAGCCAGGGAAACCTGTATACCTGGACAATGGTCCAGGTATACAGGTGTCCATGCAGAATGGGGTATTTTTGATTATTTGAATGAATAAGTAATTGATGAATTAAACACGTCCTTTGTGGTAATTCTTTGTAGACAAGCCAATTTCATAACAAAGCAATAAAATACGTGACTTTTTATAAACACCAAATCAATTGGGCTTTGTTTTGTATCAATTTTCGGAAAAAAAGTATTTGCATTTTACACATGCCGTGAATTCGCATGACCTTGATATCTGCAAGGTAATTTCAACCTACTCTACATACACATAAGATTCGCAACACCTGTGCTGGGGTTTCAATATCTGTGCCATGTCCACAATTTTTACCAGGAATGTGCAAAGTGCTGTTTTGATACAGCAGGTGTTGGAATTAAAATTGTATAAAAGCTGCTAAAGTTATAGTATTATTAACAAATAGACATGGCTGTTACTTGTGGAAGTGTCTTTGTAGTGGTTTCGCTAATTGCGGTAAGACCTCTTTTTAAGATTCGTATTCGATTTCGTGGAAAATAGGCAATATTTTACATACTTTTAGGTTACTAATATTATATCAGGAGTTAATTATTTAATAAGGTTTGTAGGTCTATGTTTAAAGATTCAAACTATATTTTTTGTCACAATCATGTTCTCATATATTTATATGACTAGATAGATATTTAGCTTATTTCGTTTTTATCGATGATTGGCTATTGTTAGCTCTTTTTTTAATTTAAGCTCTAAAGTAGATTGGGTTTGTTTTTATTTTAGTTGATGATTGTGTCAAATAAATTAAGAGCTTATACAATATCCTACTAATATTATAAACGCGAAAGTTTGTAAGTATGAGAATGTTTGTCACTCTTTCACGCAAAAACTACATAACGGATTTTGATGAAACTTGGTACATAGATAGTTTATTATCTGGAATATCATATGCCCGAAAATCCCACGGGATCGGTAGTTACGCGAGTACATAATATATATAATACATTATATTGTACTTCCTATATCTTAGATTTATGATGCTTTCTCTTTCTAGATGACAAATGCCTATTACCCAATGTACCAGAACCAACAGATGTCCTGCTACAGACCTCAATACAGCACCCCATCATGCCGCGAAAGCATCGAAGACCTAAAAGCCCTGATAGATATCTCCAACTCCTTAAAAGAAAAAAACAACTGCGAAACTTGCAGCAGACCTTTTAGTGAAGCGGTGATTATAAAACTGATTGATGCGCTTGTCGCCACGGCTTCACGTAACTGCTACAAGCAAGACGATGAAAAAGGAAATACTACATGTGCCCAGGCGGAGAAAAACGGTTGTGGTAACACTGATGATTGTGGCAGCACCGATAGTAATGGTGGCGGCACCAATGATGATAGCAAAACTGGTACAGCAGCAGGAAGTAAGGATGATAATGTCGATAAAAATGATGATGTGCTAACCATGGAAACCCTTGAAGCAGCTCTTATAAAGCTTGGTGTCTTGGATGTTGATGGTGATAAGAATGTTAATGATAATACCGTCAATGTGGATATTACGAACACTGATGTTACAGGGGGCAATGTAGGAGAGACCAGTTAGTTTATACTTTTAGCTGATTTCTTGTACCAATATTCCTACCACTTTAAAAATAGTATAACAAGACTAACTTTTTAAATACTCACATTTAGAGATGTAAAGATATGTATTTTTATACTGACTGAATTTGTTTTACTAAAATAGCCTGAATGCATTTATTTATTCAATAAAATTATACAAAAACGTCCATTGACATTTTCTGTTACCTTTCCATAAAATAAACCATTCCTAAATTAGAATTCCCTCCGCAATCATATTTTTTACAATGCCATTTAAAATTGACTAATTTATTACTGTGTAAAACCAGCACAGTATTAGTGTAGCAATATAGCTTCCAACCAGCATTGCTAATACCAGTGCTGAGTCAGTGATTTCCTCTTTGGATGTAGCAGTTCTACTTTTTGTTTTATGTTAAAATTAAATGTTGAATCTGCTGTATTTTTACAGAAAAAATAGCTTTCACTAAGGTTCTATCCTACACAGCCACATAGAGATAATAATAGCCCCAGACTGCTTGTTTAGAATTAGAAATGATAATACTTCTACAATTATCAAAGACTATTTATCAGGTATTTATCACATACCTTTTGTTATATTTCCACCGGGGAAAAAACCCAAAACGTTAAAACAAACGGTACGCGATAAATATTCTTTAATATGACAATAAATTGTGAAAGTTTAAAAACTTCTTATATTCCAATATAGCCAGCTTCTTGAGACACTTCCAACTGGTATTGATATGGATCAGTTGAGCTACCTGTAGTTTGTTTGCAATAGTCTGCAGTTAGCTCAATAGTTTCAATTGTAAATACTACTATCTACTATCTATATACTAACTTTAATTTAGTAAGATAATTGTAATTTTCTTTGTCATTATAGGTTGTTTTTTTACAATTTAGACACAAAAATTTCTACAATTACCATTTTAGCCTGCTTCTGATACTCCTCCAGCATCTGATCAGCCAAGCCCTGGACCCCGGTACACTGTAGGGCTGCACACAGCACAGCTGTAGTCAGCTTATCAGTATTCAGCTCTAGAAGATTCTGAATCACTTTCTTGCTGTTGCTGTACATAGACGGTTTCAGGCCTGAGTATTTTATGGCTGTTTTCTGTAAAAGATAAATTACTATGTCATAGTAATTTATAGACTCCATATAGAGAATCTTTAGTGAGTATGGTAGACAATAGTTGCTTAATTTCAATTTATATAATTGAATCCGATTTTGTCCTGGTTTATTACAATGTGTGTGACATAATATAATTTGTCACAAATTGAGTCTGCTATACCTCAGGAAGTTTTAGTATGTTTACTTTTTTGCTACTATCTTGCACTTTATTTAAGTGGTGTAGAGTTTAGTCAGACCTCCTTAAGGTAAAACTAATAATAAGTGTTTGATGAGCAAACACTTTGCTGAGTTATTTTATTTTGCTGGGCTGCAGCACATACTGCTTCGTACCTTAATTATTATGATAATGAATGCTATGTGTATTCTTTGACAAATCTTTATAAATCTGTATACAGTTACAGTAGTAAGTAAAAATGTACCACACATGCCGTGTGGTGCCAGCATAGAATTGCACCACCCCAACTCTTTCTGTGGGTGTCGTAAGAGGCGACTAAGGGAAACACACCGAGGGTGGGCAGCAGCGCCCACCGAACAGCAATCCCCAACCCGCATGCCCAGCGTGGGGATTATGGGCAATAACCCCTAAATGATGAATAATGCCACATATGGCGCTCATTAGGGGAGGCCTATGTCCAGCACTGGACTATATAGGCTGATGTTGTTGTATGTTACAGAAGCAAATAGAAATCTTTATTTATCTATTTAAAACCTGTCTTTTAGATGATAGGTCATTAATTAGTCGCATTGTGTGTTGTCTTACCAAATCCAAGTCTGCACCAAATAGCCCTGCAGCCAAGTCCAAGCAAATTACCACCTTGCTTGTATCTGTCATGTTGCTGCCTGCTATCGATTTAGTCTGCAGAAGTCTCTCAAATTCAGCCGCTTTACTGAAAACAACGTGGTATACTCTGATTGCTGGTTATTTCTTTTGTACAGCGACGCAAAGATATAGGTTCAGGACTTTTTTGCAACTTAGAACTTATATAGCTAACTCGTAGTTAATAGGAAAAACTTATTCAATCTTTGATTTTTACATAGCATTATTTGATACTTTCAATAGAAAAGAAAAAAGAGAATAAAACCATGGAAAAGATTATTCATACTTGTTTAGTTTGTTTCTCACCTCAAAACTTTTTCTTCATCTCCAAGCCCGAGTTTAGAGGCTACTAAACGTAATGTTTTATTGTGAGTCGCCATTATGTGAATTACGACTAACTAAAATATGCTTTCTTCAATTTTAATACGCTGTTCTCATTCTGAGTCTGTTTTGTTTTGGGTTTGAAAACTAACTAATAAAATCTGAAAAAACTATGAAACGCGGGCGACCGTTGTTTTTGTTGACTTGATTGATTGAATGTATGAATGAATGAACGATTTCTTGGAAAAAGTTGTAAAAATCTGGCTGGTGACAACGAATGTGTTCCTCTTCCGGTCTCCGGAATGGAGGGGGACCTCTAGGGCTAGATGACCGACCCCTCGATCCTTTGTCTGGTAGTCTTTTTTGAATTTCTGTCTTTTTGGTTTTGTTTTGTTTTAATTTTATTTTGACTCAGGGTGGTTTCGTGGAAGGGTTCTTCGTCTGATGAAATGAAATGTAATGAAAGAAATTTATTTGACACGACACAACAATTTACCATAACCTACATCTTAAAAATAATTTAAACTAGGTAACCTGCCTGGTAAACCATCGAGTGTCAAGTCAAAAAGGTATCAACTCAGCATATTGCTGGGTAGATAACTCAGTAATTACCTACTCAGCGCTGGTGTTGTGTTGATCCTTGTTACTATGAGATGAGGCGTGATCTCAAGGGGGTGTGGGTTGTGCTTGTGACTGTGTTATCGACGCCACGCCATGCAAGGAGCTACTTTGTAATCCTATAATTTAGTTAGGGCCTAAGATCAAGCAAGCAGCCTACTTCATACTTTCTCTTTGGGTGAATAAGATCAAGCAGCTTTGGGAACAGTGGAGTTGAGATAGATTATGTAGTTATAGAAGAGAACCTAGTGTTCTTAATTAAAAATACCTAAGTACCTACTGTAGAATTTACCTTTCGCTCGCTTCATAAATAATTACAAGCCACTGTTAAAAAAATAACCAATTCTCTTTTCCTATTACCTATGGAAGCTATGCATGTTTATTAAAATAAATGCTGACTCGTTACATAAAGAACTATTAAGTAATTGTTCCAAACAAATTAAAGAACAGTTTATCATAGTTTTTGTTTTTGGCTTGAAATTAATTTTAGATTTAGCATTTTGGCGCCAACCGACGACGAGAAATGGCGATGCTGCTCTGGATATTTCATTAACATTAACATTTTTACTGAACTTTACCTTTAGTCCTAAACCACTTTTTTGGCTACCTACTTATACATAACACACTTCATCAGAAAAGAAATGAACAAAGGTCAGCTAATACCGGAAGAAGGAATTACTTTGAATTGAATGAGGGATGAATGAATGTGCCGAGTGCCGAGAGAAGGGAGCGGGGCGTAGATAGACAAAGCACGATTTGTTTTTTTTTTTGTGTTCCTTTATTGAGGAGACAGTAAAACAGCTGACATTTGACATAGACATTCCTTTACTACCCAACTGTCACTTGAACAGTCACATCCGGCATAGACAATACCTAGAGAAAAGTTGAAGGGATTTCATTAGGAACAAATCTATCGAACAACCGATAACTCGGCCTTTGAAATCGATTCGGTGGTCTTGGAGGAAATGAAAAAATTAAGATGCATCACTTAGTTGTACTTTAATATAAAATTTATCTTGTTTTCTATTTAATTTAGCTTTTCAACTTCATCATTTAATGTACCTACCTAGCAATTTTGTTGCATATTTTGATTAGCCAAATCCAGCTTATTTCTAAGTTTTGAATCCTTATAAAACCACTGATGTTTTTTAGTTTTAAGTGATGTTTTTTATCTATAAATTATATTATACCATTATATCGTCCTGCCAGTGTGTGAAAGTTTTTTACGATTGTGACCTTTTTAGTACTGTACCTACTCAAACCAACACATTTGAGTTGGTCCAATAGAAGTTCTATATCAAGAAACAGAATAGATTGACAATTTGTTAATTCAACTAAACATCAACACTGTGTTTGTAGGCATACCAACTGGTTTTTAGCATTAGAATTATTTATGAGAAAATTGAGATAATGAGAAAATGTAGACAAATGAGAAATATATAAGCACATCATCATCATCATCATCCAAACCAAAGACTCTGTTTCGTTTACGAATAATAGATAAAGAAACACTATAGGTAAAGACTGTAACTCAATCTAAGTCCATAGATCGACTAGTTTTCGATCTGGCGAGAGGCTACAGACGGCATCAATATTGCGCACCTACACAACATTTTCTTTTGTTCAGATGTACCTACAATAATAAATAAAAAACTAATGCCTACGCACATTTAAAATTAGATCTTACTCGTTAAAGAAGATTTGAAAATAAATTAATTTTATGAGGACGACGTAGGTACCTATTCCAATATTTCGAAAATAAATAAAGCACTTTGAGTTTTGAGTTTGTTTTGTGTAGGTCCTTAAATATAAACACTCGAAAAAAGGATTTAATGGGGTTTCAACATGTTTAGAATAATATTATAAACCTCACTCAAAGAATAGAAACAATTTTTTCTCGTATTTAAAGTAAAAACATTTTAACTGACTTCACACAAAATCTAGAAACAGTTCAACCGATACATATAACACCAGTCCGAAGCATCGCCAAGACACTGACTGTGTTGCCCCGTTGTTTGGCAATACTGATGCGTTGTGCCAGATGGTACCTATCCTAACTTCCTACTTACACTTAACTTACTACTTCACCAGCTACCCGGTCACGCGTCGCTTCCACTAGATGCTCTGATAAATTTGATAAAACCTGGAGAGCCCTGGGTACTCTTCGAATGTAGGTTATCGACTACAAGAGGAGCAAATGCACACAAAAACTGTTTTGAAATGTACATGTGTACGTTTTAAAACAGTTTTTTAAAATGTCTAAATTGTTTTACAGTTCCATACCCTTTCAAATACATTGAAAACAGAAAAGACCAAATTACCCGTACCTACCTCCTTCCTAATCTCCCCGAAGTAACTGATCCTTACCTATAATACCTATACCTGCTTATTTGGCATAAGTATGAAACCATGGATCTTGTTTCAGTCTGATTGAACCTGAGCAACTATCTGAATCTCAGTCTGCTTGTTGGTCAAAGGGCTTAATTATTTTTTAGATATAACAAAATGCTTCATTGGTTTAAATTGTCAGAAGATATCATAATGTCCTAAATATACCGTATTGAGTAGTGAGTGGAGTAGTAGGTATGAGCAATGATTTTCACGTTCATGGGCGCGTTTACGGGCTCGGGCGTACTGTTCACACGCTCGTGAACGTGAACGTGCACGTTGAATGTCGAGTTGAACGCGCGCATGTGAACATAGCATTATAAGTACTCCCAAAATTATTAAGTTTTGGAATCGATTTTCCAAATCACGAATCGAGTTGACCACGCCCCTTTATCTCGATTGCGAAGTGTCAATGATAAAATACCTTCCAATATCATAGGAGAGGAGACATGTTGATTTTTTTCTGTAGTGTAGGTTCTGTGAAGCCGATACAGATCCGCTGTCATTGCTACAAAATGTCTTTGTAGATATCAGGGTGTAGGTCATAAAATTATAGTCTTACTACTAGTCCGTGCTAATTTTCATAAGCTAAACGTACCGAAAAGAAAAAGAAGAGGATCCTCTCCACCCAAACCAGGGGTGTGTAAGCAGTGACAGACCGATATAGATTTGTATCAAAATATTCCGAAGCTATTTATAAATATTATTTTCTCAGCTTTTACTTAGGTTCAAACGTTAATAGTAACGTCTGGTCTATAATTAAACCGTGAAAGTTTATAAATATTACAGTATTTTATGGTGGAATCGCGAGTTCGTTCAGTTCTCTCTTGCCAAAGGTTGCCATTTTTCAGTGGATTTTTGGCGTTGATATAGTGATATCGGGGCGTGATCTGGTGTGTGGGATGCTGTAGTGATCTCACTATAACCCTGAGATAAGAGTGGAAGTGCAGTGTGGTGCTCCAAGTAGATATGCAACTAGTGTCAGTGTGGTCAAGTTGAGTTGACAGAAGTGAGTGTAAGATGCGGGTGCAGTGAGGTAGACAGCGTCACCACGGCTTCGTCTGTGGCGAGCGGCGCGCGGGGAGCGGAGTCTCCTTCGCAGGCCAACCAGGACACCGTGGATAACGCCCCACCCACTTGCTGGTGAGTCCCTCTGCCTTACCATGACCAATACAACATTCCCAATTTAAACTATAAGATTCCCGAATAACACTACTTCATACCCATTAACTAAACATCACTGAGCAAAATCAACTCTAGATCAACTGTTGATTACCGCAACAGCAAGATGTTATGACCTCCAAGCACGGCCCGCTTTGTAAACTCAAAGCCAAAGATTATGAGTTTCATTCATGTTTTTATCAGTATTACTCAGTATCTTTTCCCCAAATGTAATGTTACATGTTCAACAAGACAAACATTCTGATAAGTATCTGAACCAAATCATTATGAATGCATCTGATTAGGTATTAACCAAATAATGATGAAACTTTCAGTTAATATTGTATCTTAGCCACTTTAGTTCAAGATGTAATTTGCCAAATCACTAAAACTTGGGTTAGGTGCTAATTTAGCTTATGTCTTCAAAATTAAAAATTCAAAGAAATATCTTAGATATTGTTTTTTCCAAACACAACAATGAATGACATTGATTCTGACAATCATTTTTTTTTTTATTTTAATGATTTTTTTGGATTGATTTTAAATGTATTTATGACATAGTGTATTATTAATTTTAAGATATGACATTTCCTCAAATTATTATAATTATTTAAATGTACAAAAATTCCGACACAAATTAAAATTTGTTTGTGAATGAATAAATGAAAATATGAAATGAAATCAAGCAGTATTATCAACATTTTTTGCCAAAATGAATGATAGCAGTGTTTCACTCTGCCTTGCCTATTACTCTGTACTAAAGTTTATTAATTCTTTTGACGTGGACACACTGGTAGCGTTGTGGCAAAACAGGCGCAGTGACCCATGAAAGAAGAAGAGTTTGCGCCTATTGATACTGCTCACTCTAAGATATCCTGTCTACAATTACAACATGTACTTTCGACTCCATTCCCGATCACCATACCTGCAGACTTATATATTATACACCACAGTTTCTCTCTTAGTAAGAAACACTATGTGAATAACTTCAAGGTGCTGAACTGGAGTTAACACTTTATAAATAAATAATGTCGGACAATCCACACAGCATCATCTAACCCCAAGCCTAGTATTATGTGATCTGTGCCCAAGCTAAGCAGCTTGTGTTATGGGTACTAGGTAACTTATATACATTATAAAATATTATCAATTATTAATATCCAGGTAGTTAATTTTTGAATAAGTCTAGATCAAGAATAGGATGAAGATGACAGTGGGATAGCTCAGACAACTTAGATCATATTTGATTTTCAATGCTAGTTTCATCATCATCATCCGCCTATGTTAGTCCACTGCTGGACATAGGTAGGCCTCCACTAATGAGCGCCATAGCGCCTTGTCTTCAGCATTTCATTTCATTTCACCTGGCGGGAGGGCGTCATACACTACGTTTACCGAGTCGCGGTCTCCACTCAAGAACACGTTTACCCCAGCGGTTATCGGTTCTTCGCGAAATATGGCCGACCCACTGCCACTTCAGTTTGCTAATTCGAGCTATGTCGATGACTTTAGTTCTCTGTCGGATGTATTCGTTACGAATCCTATACTTCAGAGAACCCCGAGCATAGCTCTTTCCATAGCTTTGAATGCTTGTTTAATATTGGTTAATTTTTTGTGTTAGGTTAAAAGTATTTCTCATTTCGAAACAAATTACTCCACACAACATTCAATACATTTGGAACATTCAGATTGACAAAAACTGTTCATTGCGCTGTGAATATCAGCATGTGTTTATTTGTACGGAGAGCTCAGTCGTAAAACAGGTACAGTCAGCAGCATTTTTTACTACTTTGTTAAACAGGTTTAAATAATTTTATTCTACAATGATGTTATAAAAACACTTCTACTCATTTGTAGTTTGATGAATTTGTGGACCTAGTTAAGTATGTAGCCATGTAAGTGTAATGGTTTCTTATCAGGAATTTCAAAAACTTAAAAAATATCGCCTCAGATCTACTTCATTTGCTCATTGATTTTGTTTACATGTACCTTTTAAAACTTGACATAGCAGTATCTGAATTAAAATATAAGAATTATTCTGCTCTCTGGCAAATTAAATTTTCAAATTTATGGCCACAACAAGTCATTAATGGGTACATTTACTATCAAAGAAATTGACAAATAAACAACCAAATTAGAACTAGTATTTACAACTGAAACAATAAAATTGAGCTAACTGTAGTCTGTTGCTGCTACTGTTTTGGTGCTTGGAGGTGATAAAGAGTTTCCGTCAACCAAATTGAAACACATCATAACTAACGTGTCGTGTACAAAAGATTCCTATAGACCGTATTGTATGTAAATAAATAATTTAAACTACCCAAAATGTCTCTTTCTATAAAATTCTTTTTCGGAAAATTTCTTTGAAAGGTTCTAATTTAAGCATTATAATAAGTTATAACAATCTTTAAGAGGATTTGTTTAGAATGTTATGTTCCTCGGGTTACAGTCCATAATAATAATAAATAAACTTGTGAATGTTGCACCTATTGTATCCAAACCTAGATATTTAGATGTAAACAGATAAATAAAATAAATCTTTCTTTCGAATTTTAATTACTTAAAGTGTCCCTAAAATATTTTTCCTCTTGCTTATGCCAGACAACAAGTCGTGTCTTATGCACCTTTCAGAAATTACCTTTGTACTTAAGTACATTGTAAATAGTAGGCTTTAACTTTTGTATTAAAGAATCCTGTAATTGCTAAATCATGTGACAAAAATCCATCCAATGTAAAGACCTGAAGAGGCGTATTGTAAAAGAACCAGCGATACACCAAAAAAGCTGCTTGACTTTATAAAAATTGACACAGAGGTTTTTATCCATATGGATATATAAAATCGAACCATCAATGAATGCGTACAATATCGTGAAATTCATTGCTTAAACTTTGAATATAATATTTATTATATACATCTACAAAAACATGCTTAAATAAAAAAGTTAATATACACAAAACAGACTTATTTTTCCAATGATTCATAAAACGTTCTCTGTCTCAGCATGAGCTGGTTGTATACTTGTTATAACAACCACCGACAACCGCTGGGGTAAACGTGTTCTTGAGTGGAGAACGCGACTCGGTAAACGTAGTGTAACACGCCCTCCTGTCAGGCGGGATGACGATCAGCGAAAAACTGCTGGCAGATTATTCAGATTCAGATTCAATAACTTTATTTCTTTAGGCTTACAAAATAAACACTTAGACAAGTCAAATTTCATACAGATAATTATTATAATTATTATATTGATGCTTGATGCGACAAGCTGAAGACAGGGCGCTAGGCGCTCTAAGGTAGGCCACTGTCCAGCAGTTTACTGATATGGGCAGATGATGATGATGATGTTGCCACCTACTCTATTCTAGCCTAAACAAAAACTTGCCAGTAATTAAATACGTAAAATCTCCCACTAGGATCAAAGTCTGTCGACCTATCAACCCACCAGTCCCAATTGTGGGAAAACAGCCGCAAATCAATATAATGAATGCTATATTTAGACCGTCTAAGGACGTTACTTCTCACGGTAAATTGCATTGTTGTTTTTACTCGTTAGTAATCTTTAATAAGATTGAAGCAGAGTATTTAATTAATAGTCTTTAACTCGCAGCGCAAATTACAGGACAAGTTGTGTTTCATTAGAAGTTTGTGGGAGAGGAAATAATTTGAATGAAGTTGGGTTGGGGGCCGGCGGCGTGTCCGTGTTCTATTTGCTTAATAAATAATAAGAAAAGTTCAGACATAAACCGTTTAGGAGTATCATGGTTATTATTACGAATAAGCACCGAAATTAATGCGCTAACTGCAGACTGTTGCAAATAAAGTATAGGTAGCTCAACTGGTCCATATCAATACCAGTCGGAAGTGTCCCCTTTTTATATTACTTATATAGGTAATTCATTGAATTCTTGAAATCAAATGTCTGTGTCATATTTTTTATAAGTTAAGATTATAGTACAATTCACATGCCTCGTATGATATACTAGCGGTCCGCCACGGCTTAGCACGAGTATGTTATCTAATTTTCGAAAGTATTTTTTATTACGCTTTGGGTCCATATGAATACTTTAATAATCTATCATTCAAGTCATCATTATGGATCCCTTGTTTAATAATATTCTACTTATAGCTTATATGCTGTGAGTATAGTACTAATACTACATAATCCTTTAAGACCTTCAGGGATAATATAGGATTCTAATACTAAAGGAATTTTTCAAATCAGTCCAGTAGTTTCGGAACCTATTCAGATCAAATCTTTCCTCTTTATAATATTTGTATAGATTGACATGCTTCTTATGATATACAATAATGGTGAATAAATAGACTGAAACAGAGTCTTGACAGAGTTGCCTCCGCGCTCTTCGCGTAAATTTGCGACCAGATTTGCATGAGGACCTTGAAATATTTACATTTTGCAATGGATTTTCGCATAGTAACGCTTCTATCTATTATTTATTTCAAAGACTTGTTTATCATAGATGACGAAAATTATTTCAAATGTTTTCCATGAAAAACTACGTCGTGTCTTCTCGTCATCCATGCCGCAATGCCAAAAACTGCTATGACGCACTGATTAAAAACATTAGAATTTAATCAGTGTGTCCTACTAGTCATGACCTACGGAGCTGAGCTGGACACTCACGATAGGGTTGGTCCACCAGTTCAAAGTCGCTTAGCGATCAATGCAAAGAGTTATGCTGGGAGTTTCTCTGAAGGAGGTCCTTGTTGAGAGAATCAAAGATAACGACATAGCTCAAAGAATTAGCAAACTGAAATGGCATTGAACCGGACATATCTCACAAAGAAATCACAACCGCTGGGGTAGGTATACGTATTCTTGAGTGGAGACCGCAACTGGTCAGGTGGGATGACGACCTACGAAGATTGGTGATAGATGCTGGATGCGACAAGCTGAAGGCAGGGTCAAAATCATCATCAACATCACCAGCCTATAATAGTCCACTGCTGGACATAGGCCTCCCCTAATAAGCGCCATAGATGGCATCATTATTTGGGGGTTATTGCCCATATTTCCCACGCTGGGCATGCGGGTTGGGGATCGCAGTTCGGTGTAGTTGTTCTGCAGAAGGCGCTGCTGCCCGCCCCCCGCTGTGTTTCCCTTAGTCGCCTCTTACGACACCCACGGGAAGAGTTGGGGTGGTGAAATTCTATGCCGGCACCACACGGCATAAAGGAAGGCAGGGTGCTTTAGCCCTAATTGGGGGAGGCCTATATCCAGCTGTTGACTAACATGGTCTTATGATGATGAATATCTAAGATCAAGCTGCCTCGTTCCGATGAATGTCAAGTTATAGTTCAATAATCCTTATAATAATGCTTCAAAAATCCGTCATGTTGTCACATCCTTACGTCACATCCAAGAAATGGATTCTTTCTAATCTGTGGTCACTGAGTAGTTTGCTTAACTATTTACTAACTAGCGAAGGCAGTGGAAGCCTATGTTTGGCTTGACGCGGGAGCACTTAAGTTTTATTACTTGGGGAATTATCAAAAGGTGAAAAAGGTTTCGAAGAGGTGGAAATATTTCCGTGTACGTGAGAGGGGATGAATATTTTATATGTTTGCTTTTGCAAGAAGTCCAGAATGTTGCAAGTAGTGACGTTTTATATATATGTCCAAGAGTCCTGTAAGGTCTAAAGGAAATAAAGCACTTCGATTTTATATTTATTGTAATTGGATAAAAAATTTGCTTTGCAAGAGTTCGGTTGTTTTTGACATTTGGTTAAAATTAAGGGCCGAATATGGCATACGAAGTGACACGAAAGGAGATTTTTTGAAGTTGGCCGAACTTCCTAGGGATGTATATGGCATACATAAAAATAGGGGTTACCTTTGAGTCCTAATTAAAAAAGCCGATTACTTGAGTCCTACTTAACTCAAGTAATCGGCAACTTATTTAAAAAATAATTCAAAAATTAAAGATTTTACACGTTGGTTTACACTATTGAAGTTTTCATACGGATCACTAACTTTTTTGAAAAAAATCTATATCCTATGTTCATTAGGGATAACGTAGGATTGTAATGGAGAATTTTTCAAATCGATCCTGAGCAATCGATCGGAGCCTACTCAATTCAAACAAACAATCAAATCTTTCCTCTTATAATATTATTATAATAATATTCATCAACCCAGCTAGTGCACAAGTAAATCTAGGTCATATTTTCTTAAAATTATCAAATGAATGTACGCTGTTTTATATTTCTTTGATCATATTCTCAGAATTACAAGTTATCAGGTGTTTTATTTCGCGCTTGATGAATGGCCCGACACCGACACAACACACAAGATTTGACAGTTATAAATCCATTTACAAAGCGACTTTGATTTCATACGCGGACGGTGTATTTTCGTTTGATATCTCTATAAATATCATACTCAGTTTTTTCAGGTTACAGTTCACTGGTTTCGGGTTTAAAAATATTAGGTTTGACGACCTCTGTGGCGTGGTGGGTGAAGGTCTGTATGTGACGCAGGAGGTTGCGGGTTCGATCCCCGGGACAAATAGTTGTATGATCTGCAGATATTTGTTCAGGAGTTGGTTGAGGGCTAGATAATGCTGTGTGTATATTCCAACATTATTTATTTATTATATAACTTGAGGTGTTCCTAATCTTGTTCATAACAATTTCATTCTAGTTTTTAACTGTAACATTTCATACGCGATTGTATGGAATTTATAATAAACATAGGTTATGCTAGCAATACGTTAAATTTTTATTTGGTATTGATGAATTCCTATATTTTTTTTAATATTAATTATCCTCTGTAGGATTATTTAAGTACTTTTATTTTTAGAGTCTAATGGTGAAATAATTTTTTAATTCATTCTAATAGTATCGCAGCCTTTTCAATTCAAACAAAGAATCAAATCATTCCTCTTTATAATATTAGTATAGAGTATAAAAATAACCTATCTAACCCCTAAAGCCTTCACAACACTTTTTACTGAACATTTGACATTGTTCTTCCGACCAGACCCTGGTTTTTACTAATAATAAAAACGATGTTATTGTTAAACGGACTGTTAAATGAGGTAATCTAAATCAGTTTGCTGGGGTCTGGTGCAATAATAAACCTGTCTCTATATTCACGTTGACGTCGACCCCTTGCTTCCCACACGTTCCAGTATGCCCCTTGTGGCTATTGCTACCTACATATCATCTCCATCATCATCATTGTTCAGGCAATGTAGTCATCATCATCATCATCAGCCTATGTTAGTCCACTGCTGGACAAAGGCCTCCCCTAATGACCGCCATAGCGCCCTGTCTTCGGCTTGTCGTATCCAGCATCTGCCAGCAGTCTTTCGCAGATCGTCATCCCACCTGGCAGGAGGGCGTCCTACACTACGTTTACCGAGTCGCGGTCTCCACTCAAGAACGGTAAACGTGTTCTTTCTACGTGTTCTCATTAGTACCCAAATGAAAATCCCGAAGTGTAGAATTAACTTGTATTGACAAAATGGACAGTGTTTAGGGAAAAGGTAACACGGAGGGATAATCATTAGCCTCGCGAGCTGAGTGTTGACTAAATGTATATACCTAATGCCAAAAAACATAACATTTGAAGAGTTGCTCTTAATTTATATCAGGCGTAAACAATCATCATCAGCCTTTAATAGTCCACTGCTGGTCATAGGCCTCTAATGAGCGCCATAGATTGCAATATTTATCATTTGGGGGCTATTGCCAAAAAAAATTTATTTTTACATACACGATATAATGTCATCATCATCAGCCTACAATAATAGTCCACTGCTGGACCTCTAGGCCTCCCCAAATGAGCGCCATAGATGGCATTATTCATCATTTGGGGGTTATTGCCCATAATCCCCACGCTGGGCATGAGGGTTAGGGAACGCAGTACGGTGGAGTTGTTCTGCAGAGGTTATATGTAAAAAATATTTATTTATGTATTATATTGTACTTAAACCCCGCCCCGGCTTCGTAATTTTGATACTAATAATGCATTTAATTACCTTCCTCTTAAAAAACAACCGCATCAAAATCCGTTGCGTAGTTTTAAAGATCTTAGCATACATAGGGACAGACTATAGCGGGAAGCGACTTTGTTTATATTATGTAGTGAATAATTAGGTATATCAGTCATCGTGTACCATAACGCAAGCTCTGCTTAGCCTGGGGCTAGATGATGTGTGGCTTGTCCAGCATTATTTATTTTATGTATTACTAAAGAGCCGGGCTTCGCACTGAGGCATGTTATACATAAAACAGATTCAGATTCAATAACTTTATTTCTTTAGGCTTACAAAACTTAGACAAGTCAAATTTCATACAGTTAATTAATAAAACCTTCCTCTTGCATCATTCTATCTATTAAAATACTGCATCAAACAGTGAAAAATAAAAAATTAAAGTAACCTCTAATGAAAAGAAAATTAAGTATAGGTATTTATAAAGATCTGGTCAGATATTATGAATGAATGAATCTTATATCTATATGGTAACAGAGTGACTCTCAATAACTCAAACGCAAATCCGATATAAGCACATAATAATATCAGTCGACAAATTATGGTATAAATCTATCTATACTAATAATATAAAGAGGAAATATTTGATTGTTTTTTTTTTTTAATTGAACAGGCTCCGAAACTACTGGATCTTTTTGATAAATTATTTCATCATTAGAGTAATACTTTATCTCTGATTCTAAGTTAAATTGTCTGAAGAAAAGTTTCATTGGTGATCCGTATGAAAGCTTCAATAATGTTCAACACGGCGTGTAAAAATTTATAATTATCTTTATTAAGAGTGTACCTTATGTAATTTTATAGTTAGAAATCGTTATTTATCTCAGAATCTGTGAAAGCTACCACCTTCATATTTAGGTAAATGATAATTCGAACTTTTATCTTGGATTCCGTCTTTTCAAAAACACGATTGGTGAAAATTTTCTCGATACTTTTATTTTTTGAAAAATACATGTTTTGCACACATTTTGCTATTTATCTCAGGAACCACCTCATTTTTTTGTTGGATTTTTGTTTTGTCAAGAAACGTAGTAGAATTTCTTTGTTTTCGTCTTTTTAATTTTTCGATTAGTTGTGTAAATAACTTGTAATTAGGCATAACAGTTTTGGCGGAGCAAAATACGGAGCACGTCTATCGCTCTGTGCTTCTCACTCATACGAAAATCATATCTTGTCATTCTGCTCGAAATTTGAATATTGGCTGAGGTATGGCACGCTCTTAAATAATAAATAAGGAAGGACTTATCGCATCGCAGTTAGCCAAGAAGTTTGCACAAATAAAGCTAGGCAAATCTGCATCACTTCTCGTATCAAAATCAACCCAAACCAAACTGACCCAAAATATAATATTTTTTCGCGCTAGTCAGAATATTTGAGCGTCTACCCCTCATTCAAAAGCTTTGGAAGCTCTGCTCTGTGTATTGGCAATTTCCTGACAGTATCCGGGAGCCAAGTGCTGAGGTACCAATCAACTGCTCACCTTTACCTAGACTCTAGAGGAATAAGTTCAGTTTACGTTGGAAAAAACTGTTGGACTTACTCAACTGTTATTTGTTTATTTAGCCCGTTAAACTGAGTGAGATATACTATCATGATGACTTGAAATTGTTTTATTATGACGACCTCTGTGGCGCGGTGGGCGAGGGTCCGCCTGCGACGCAGGAGGTTGCGGGTTCGATTCCCGCCTCTGGACAAGTATTTGTACGATTTGCAGATATTGTTCAGGGCGTTCTGGTCGTTTTCTATATATAATAAAAAATATCTATATATGTAATATTATTGTATTATGTATATCAGTCATCTAGTACCCATAACACAAGCTCTCTGCTTATCTTGGGTCTAGATGATGCTGTGTGGATTGTCTGCCATTATTTATTTATTTATTTATTATATCTCTCAACTTAGTGTGCCTTTTGGCAAAGACCTCCTCCAGTAGCTGTTATAGTGAAGCCTATTTCTAAATCTGGCTTAAAATGCCCTTGCGATTGGCTTAAGTTATTAGGTCATACGTCTAATCTTGAGTATGAAAACCGCTTTAGAAACATAGACCTCTATTTAGTGCTTAATTCGCTTAGTATCGTGTGTAAAAACACCATTCCAAACCGATATCCCAAAAGGTGTTCTATGTTCAGCTGTATATATGTATTTTTATATATTTGCCGCCGATTACTCCGATTGTTGACAGATTTTGGGGCTAGATGATGTTTTGTGGATTTATTGGAGAAAATAAATATTTTTCTTCTTTTTAAGGAATAAGTGGCTTTTTGCTCCTTAATATTCTGTAGGTTGTTAACAGAAACAGTTTGGACATATCTCTTTAAACGTTTAGCGTGCAAGTACTCGTTTAAGACTTATCAACACTCAAAACCATAAAGCATGGTGTCGCCTGATTAAAATTCTGTATACGATCGGTCGCACAATGGGACAAGACGTCCGCCGATGAAAGTGTACCACGCTGGTGTAGTCATAGCCACTGATTTAAGTGGTTGACATGGCAACATTGGTTAGTGGTACACTGTGACGAAAAAAGTTTTCATCTAGCTTAGACTGAGACACGATAATGCTGGACAATCCACAAAGCATCATCTAGTGTGGTATTGTCTATCTATCTATCTAAGTTAAGCAGAGCTTGTGTTATGGGTACTAGATGACTGTTATACTTTTATTACATAGATATTATTTTTAATATACATAGAAAACGACCAGAACTCCCGGTACTATAGGCACTTAATATACAATGAAGAAATATTTTTTTCGTTTATTTCAACAAATTACGAAAGGCAATTATCTGAGCAGCTAAACTGGAGAAATATCATAATATTACTCCGGGTTGGTGCTCAGATAATATAAAACAAAACAGACACAAAGTGATCCCATAAGGGTTTTGAAACCGATGTCAAAACCCTAAAAACCTTAATTTTAAATTTTAATACTGTCGATAAAGTTTGTTTATACAATTGTTTTCTTTAGGAATTTCCATCTAAAACGCCATGTGAAGAAGAAAAAGAAAAAATTAAAATACTTAATTATAATAAAAATAACCCCACCCTATCGATGACGACGTTTTACTCTAGTGCTGAACTATTTAAACTATTAGTTTTCCTGGTAATACTGAGATCACACAAAATGGGGTATATCCACCAACGGATAAGCAGTCAGTAAACTCAGCAAAGGCTCATCCCATCAATATGCATAGCTTGAGAGTTAAGCATACGGTAGATACAGTCCATTAAAAGATTAACGGATGGGAAATTAGTTAGCGACTTGTAATCCAATCTCTAAGGCTTTGAAGAGGCAGTGTCGTGATGAGCCGATGCGAAGAGGCTCGGAAGTTTACGACTGAATTATCGCTACAGTAGTCTCCGCGCGCGTATCGGCTCGAACTCAGATTTTAGATTAGCTTTATTTAGTTGTTTACAAAATAAGCACTCAGATAAGTAAGTGACAAAAATTGAATTCTTCATGCGGATTCCTAACTTTTTTTACCTACGTAGCCTACGTTCATCAGGGAAAATTAAGGATTCTAATGGTGAAAGATTTTTTCAAATCGGTCGAGTACGAAAAGTACGTCATGTGATCAATTTATTTCTACTTAAATAAATAATCCGGACAATCCACACAGCATATAATGTCCAGTGTCCAAGAGTCCTATAAGCCTAAGTATAAGGTCTACTAGATTAATAGCACTTTGATTTAGTTTTCCTGATTTTGATCTTGTTTGAACTTGTAACAAGCCAAAAGATCCGGTAAAATCTATCGTACAGATATAGTTTACCGAAATCACTTTGCATACGTTCGCGTTACAAAAGGCTTCCACATAATGAGCTATTACCATATTTGCTGCATTACCTACTGGCGCGTAAGTCGTCAGAATGGCCCTATACTTGTGCCACAGCGTGGAGGAATACAGTAGATCTGTGTGAAATCTCATTTCGTGAATGATTCTTGTGGGACACCAATACAATTCTAGTGGTCCGCCCCGGCTACGCACGGGTATTAAACAAAAATTAATTTTTTCATGCGGTTCCCTAATGTTTTTGAAAATATTCTATAGCCTATGTTCATAAGGGAAAATTTAGGAGTCTAATGGTTAAAGAATTTTTCAAATCGGTCATGTAGTTTCGGAGCAATTTAAACAAAAAATCAAATGTTTCCTCTTTATATATATAATATAGACAATACAATTAAAAAATGCTTTAGAAAAGAAAATCAATAACACCCTATTTCTTATCTTACAATAATAAACTGTATAAAATTTTACTTGTTTAGGTGCTTATTTTTAAGGCTAAAGGCATAGTGTTATTGATATCTACTTAGATATATTATCTAGGTAGCATCACAGTAATCTAAGCAAAACATCTGGTAAAAATATCTGCGGATCGTACGAACATTTGACGACCTCTGTGGCGCGGTGGCCGAAGCTCCGCCTGCGACGCAGCAGGTTGCGGGTTCGATTCCCGCCTCTGGACAAATATTTGTACGATCTGCAATTATTTGTTCAGGTCCTTTTTCTATATAAAATAAAAATTATCCATGTACGAGTATGTAATACTCGTATATTGTATTAAATATATCAGTCATCTAGTACCGATAACACAAGCTCTGCTTAGCTTGGGACTAGATGATGTTTTGTGGATTGTCCAGCATTATTTATTTATTATTATTTGTGAGTAGTATTTGCGCGTAAACTAGTTATACTATATCAGTTCACTTACACTGTGTCCAGCCGAGTCGATGTGAGCACTAGACGGACGTGTGAGGTCGCCATTTCGGGGATATTGTCTTTTAGCTGTTAGCCATTATGGATGCTTCGGTTAACATTCTGTTGAATATCAATTGAGGGAAATGGAGGATTTTTACATTTGTTTATAGTGGATTTGTAGTTATGTTCGCAATGAAACTGAATGATCCTTCTAATACGATTAGGTGAGAGTTTTCTTTAGTAAGATGGTAAATGTTTAACAGATTGAATATTAAATATTGAGGGAAATGGATGATTGTTTAATTTGTTGATAGTGGTTCGAAGTTTTGCAATGTACCAGTATTTAGGAGGTGTACTGTGCAAGGTGGAAGCTTACGAAAATTTAACAGGTTGGACATGTATTTGTTTTTATGAATACACATAATAGGCAACTATACCATGATTTGTGGATCTTGCAAGGGATCTGCGTAAGTGCCGGAGTACGAACTCCCCATGAACCATCATTCTAGGATGATGGTGATCTGGATCGGAATTGTGCATATTTGGCACATTTTGCTTTTGAATGATTTTGGTTTATCAATATAACAATACCAACCGTATTGATATATTGATCAACTGATCCATATACCAATACTATTGGTACAGTAATCACATACCAATACCTACGAGTAGCTTAACAGACCTGTAGTTTTTGTCAATGGCAGTCTGCAGGTAGCCCAATTTTTTCAATTGCAAATACTTTTCCTAATTTGTTAAATAGGTTTTACATAAACTTCTAAGTGTGTCAATTATTGGGTACAAAATCCCTTGTCATACCGTTGCGTTGTGCAATGCCACATGCTAATCACGTTACGAACAGGTGTAACACGAATCGTAACATGAGATATAGACCTGTCAGTGCTGTAACTTAATCGTGATTGGCAGACTCTTAGCTCGCATTCGCATGTCACTTTCTTGATCAGCCGATCAAATGGGCAGTGCACTGACATTGATTCAGATGTTGAGTCACAGGTAGGTTGCACCGAGATATAAAAATAAAGTGCTAGGCAACTAAATTAATCTGTATTAATTTTTAGGCAAAAAAGCCTTTATTGACAAAGATAATTACAAAAACTTTAATTAGAGCTATTTACACTTGAAACGATTGAGGTAATTGCAGACTGTTACAAACAAACTACAGGTAAGTATCTCAATTGATCCATATCAATACCAGTTGGTGTACCTAAGATGCTGGCTGCATTGCTTCATTAATCGTTTCAATATAAGGATGGAAATATTTTTTAAGAATTCATGCATGCATTTGCATGCCTTCAGTCATAGAAATTCAATAAATAATGCTGGGCAATCCACACCGCATCATCAAGCCCCAAGCTAAGCAAAGCTTGTGTTATGGAGTTCTGATATACATAATACATTATTATTATTACGATATAGATATTTTATTATACATAGAAAACGATCAGAACATCCGGAACACGAAACAAACACACGAACAGTCTGTTATTTATGAATAAACGATTCAATTTCCAACAAAGTGCTAATTACCAAATTTAAAACATGGGCCGTTACCAGGGTTTCCCGCTTTTCGGAACTTCTAATGAAAATAACACACAAATCACAATGGTTATGGGGTTTTTACACTAATGTCGGCGGCGTTGATGTTGATGTCGGCAACATTTTATAGGTGTTGTAGAATCTTGCTTACCATTGTTGACTGTCCGCGACAAACTGTTAAAAACAGCTGATTTTGCCGCCGATGGCCATCCGCAGTCATATTTAAATCCTTTCGAATGTTTTACAAACACTATCGTAGTTTGATTAATAACGGATGCAAGAGGGTTAGCTACGAACCTTAATTCCGTTGGAAGAACACCAAGTTACCAAAGTATCCCTGTACGACTGACCCTTGGATGAAAGAGCAACAACGTTCCCATTAGGGAACGTTGTTGCTCTTTCATCCATCACAATTAAATTTCAAATGAATTCATCGTACTTAAATGACATTATGAGTGATATTTTACAGTAATCGCACACTAGCCGCCGACTTCCAACATGGCTATATCGCCGCTGTCGGCGGCTAGTGTGTAGGCTCCTTTACACAAACACGCGCACATTACTTGCAGTCGAGTCGAGCTGAGTCACTGGTTCGCGATTCGTAAAACATTGTAAAACATCCGATGCAACGACAAAGTCCAGATAACTATTTCTACCGCGATTGAGTCACCGGTACATGTAGTACAGTTTACGTCTAAACAGAACCTGAGTAGTTAGAATTTGAACGATTTTGACCCTTGTTGCTGTTTATATGAGTCGTGCTTTGTTCGCTCAGGTTACTTGTGCTGGAGAGTATTGCACTTGACACTCAGCCACGTGGTTTAGGGTCTTGTGTTGTTAGCAGCGTACGCTCTTATTCATAACTAGCGTCATAACTCCGCCCCGGCTTCGCACGGGTATTAAAAAAAAAATTCAGAAATTATACACACTAACACTTTGGGCTTTATTATTCTATAGCCTATGTTCATCAGAGAAAATCTAGGATTCTAATGGCGAAAGAATTTTTCAAATCGGTCACAGTAGTTTCGGAGCCTATTCAATTCAAACAATCAAATCTTTCCTCTTTATAATACTAATATACTATTATTCTCTAAATACTACTCATGTGAAGCCAGCTTTATTAAATACTATAATCTATACTAATATTATAAAGAGGAAAGATTTGATTGTTTGTTTGTTTGTTTGTTTGAATTGAATAGGCTCCGAAACTACTGGACCGAGTTAAAAAATTCTTTCACCATTAGAATCCTTAATTTTCCGTGATGAACATAGGCTATATAATATTTTCAAAAAAGTTAGGGATCCGCATGAAAAATTCAATAGATGAACCGTGGGCTGTATATTCAACCTCTTTTTCTATTATGGCGCGTCAGAATAGAAAAAGAGGTTGTATAGCGCACGGTGCTTGCTTTTTCTCTACGGCCAGTGTCAGTTTTGGAATGTCGAGTCAATGTCAAAAACCCCAATGCTGTTAAAAAAAGTAAGGATCCGTATGAAAACTGTAAAACCCATCGTTTTAGTGTGTATAATTTCTGAAATTTTTGTTTAATACCCGTGCGAAGCCGGGGCGGGCCGCTAGTTATATTATAAAATACAAGCCTTTAATACCCAAGAACATTACAATTATCTAACTATTTCAAAAAAGGTGTTTAGCAAGCAATGCAAAAAGAAATTTAGGATTCTAATAGTGAAAGAATTTTTCAAATCCATCCTATAGCTTCGGAGCCTATGCAAACAAACAATCAAATCTTTCCTCATAATATTACTCGTAGTAGGTATAGACATTAGACTACTATTCTTCTATTCAATTCAAACAATCAAATATTTCGTCTATAATATTAGTATAGAAAAACATTATTTAACAAGTCATACTGAATGCTGAGCTAACTCTCAACTCAAAGAAGGTCTCTGGTTGACGGCAGGTGGGCGGCGTGGTCGGCAATGGGCTGTTTCGGCTCCCCGGGGGACAAGCGCGGCGCGGAGGGCGACGACATCAAGTCGCAGAAGCGCCGCAGCGACGCCATCACCAGGCAACTGCAAAAGGATAAACAGGTACTATATTTGACTAATGATAAGTAATTACGGTTGCCCAGTATTGGGATTATGGATAATAACCCCCGATATAAATAACTAGCGGTCCGCCCCGGCTTCGCTCGGGTACCTATTTAACACAAAACAAATTTTTCTATCACAGAAACTTCTAATAGTGATTTTTTTCAAATCGGTCCAGTAGTTTCGGAGCTTATTAAATTCAAACAAACAATAAAATCTTTCCTCTTTATAATATTAGTATAGATACGCTTGCCCAGCGTGGGGATTATGGTCAATAACCACCGAATGATAAATAATGTCTATGGTGCTCGTTAGGGGAGACCTATGTCCAGCTGTGGACTGTTGTAAGCTGATGTTGTGGAAATAAATAATGTTGGAGAATACACAGCATCATCTAGCCCCAAGCTCAGTAGAGCTTGTGTTATGGGTACTAGACGACTGATATACGCAATACAATATATTACCTACATTGATAGATATTTTTGATTATACAACGAACGACCAGAACACCCTGAACTCAGAACAATCTGCAGATCGTACATACATTTGGGGACAAATGTATGTAGGCGGGAACTGAACCCTGACCTATGTTGCCCACTGCGCCACATAAGTAATTTTGGCAATAAATTTTCCGCAACTTATCGAATCTAAATTTTCGTGATATCTTCGATACAGGCATAGCCTAGTGAATAAATCGACAAAACAAATAGTAGGTTTTAATAGGTGTCTGCAAATGACTCTTTGTTAACACTCGCATGCTGGTAGGGTCTCTCGGACCCACCAACACTGAAAACCATTGTATGGTACCTATTCGAATTTGAATTTCCCGCTTTATTGCTCTCAGTAGCTGACCGTTGCAAGCCTATTGATAACAAATGATAGATTTCACAGCCATGGGCCTCGAATTGAAAAAAAATGGGGAAATGTGGGTCATGCTTCATTTTAGTGTTGAGACTGATATCAAAATGCGACTCTGGAAACGAAATTTTAAGTAAGGTGGACTAGAGATTTTATTATTAGAAGCTTATAGAAGTCCTTGATGTTTCCGGAAGTCTGATCGAAATATCTTTTGTTTTTAGTTAATTATGCATTTTAGTAACCATAACAGTTTAATTTGACCACGAGGATAATATTTTATAATATGTTTATTATGTATGTTTTTTAATATTTATTTTAATTTATAAATTTTTGTTTAATATATGCTTAATATGTCGCGATAACACCGCCAATTGTGACATATCTTGTTATTTTTGTTTTGTTTCATCACTAGCCTATAATACACTGCTGGACATAGGCCTCCCCTAATGAGCGCCATAGATGGCATCATTATTTGGGGGTTATTGCCCATAATCCCCACGCTGGGCATGCGGGTTGGGGATCGCAGTTCGGTGTAGTTGTTCTGCAGAAGGCGCTCCGTTCGCGCGCTTTGTTTTGTTTATTGTTTTATTATTATTTTTTTTAAATTTCTGTCTCTCTCTTTTTCCAGCTATACCGCGCGACGCACCGCCTCCTACTCCTGGGCGCCGGTGAATCCGGCAAGTCTACCATCGTGAAGCAGATGCGCATCCTCCACGTCAACGGCTTCTCGGATAAGGAGCGCCGGGAGAAGATCGAGGATATTAAGAAGAACATTCGAGACGCTATTCTTGTGAGTTTCTATTTAGTACAGTCTCTACGCTATCACCAAAAGGCCTGCTCTGGTACTTTAAGGATCTGGGCTGGTTAGGTTAGCTTTGCCTATTTAAGCAACGGGATAATGCACAATACTCGTACACTCCTATGCAAGATGTCAGTGCAGATCTCAGTTCCCCCTCTTAGAATTAGCCTCAACGCCAGGCGTGACCAACTTGATCAGAGCAAAGATCGACTCTACATATATCAACGAATGCCTATACCAATTATATACTCATGGAAATTTTTATTGAAATTGTGTGTTTTCATGTACCTATGTATTTTTTTCATTAAAAGGAAAACTTAAAATTTTATTATAGCAAGTAGTTGCTAACTATTTAATTATAATTATAATTATTAGTGAAGGCCATTTATTAGCTTTTTTGTTGCTTTATTTTAGTCAGCTATTTTGTATTTATATAAGCTGTAGGCCTTCCTTAAAAATAAATAAATAAATAAATTACCAGTTTCAACATTGCGACTGAATATTCCGCCAGTTATAAAAAGTCAGGTCTTGGAAAAAGCCAATCTCAAGGAATCCAATGAGCATCCATTAGGCGTAAGGAATAAGAAGTAGGTAGGATATTTGCTATCCTCACGTGCGCGATCGACTCGAAGAATAGTCGGTTAATATAAATTGACCGGTTGGCCACCCCTGCTCCGACCGACATCTACGGGTTTAGAAAGAACTTCTTTCTTTCTTCTTTCAAAGAAGAAAGAAAATAAATTTATTCGAAACCCAGTAACAACTTAGGATAGAATATTATGCTATATTGTACCAGTTGATTATTCGTGCCCCCTCCCCAAATATTCTCTTTTGATTTTGGTATTTGGCAACAGTTTCAAATTTCGCTAAACTGTAACTTTAGTTTAGGAAAAAAAAAATTCATGATAATATTTTCACAATCATGGATGAAAGTTAAGGGGTACGATATAACCATCTTTCCCTTACACGGTTAAATAAATATAGAAATTCAGGAACAGAAAAATAATAAATTAACACAAAAGAAATACAGAAATAAAGAAACACAGTTTTACAAGGGGTCCAAATAGGTCGCGAGAAATTTCGGGAGTTGGTTGTGTCTATTTTAATGCTAGCGTTACATCATCATCAGCCTACAATAGTCCACTGCTGGACAAAGGGGCAATAACCCCCAAATTATAAATATTGCCATCTATGGCGCTCATTTGCGTTCATTTTGCGTTACATAGACAAAACAGAAACCTGCCGTGGATGTCGTCTAAAGAAACTTATAAAGATCTTTCAGTTTTGTTATTTAAGAAAAAAAAATACAAAATGGCGACTAAACAACTGCTTTTACATTAAGGGCCGATTTTAGATGCTCTGTAAACTCGCCAAAATTGTTTTTATTTTACTCGTAGAAAGCACTATAGATTCATCGATTTAAAAAAATCTATTACGAATTTCTGTATGAGCTTGCAGCAAATACAGCGCGACAAGAAGAATAATTAAAACCAGGCTTGAACCGAGTTGCTGATTAAAAAAAAAAAAAAATTCTGTTTCAGACAATCACCGGAGCAATGAGTACCTTAACACCCCCTATTCCATTGGAAAAACCAGAAAACAAGGCGCGCGTCGATTATATTCAGGTAAGCAATTAATTGAAAGCTTCTAGGGATAAGCATATATTTTTATATACCTGTAAATAATAATATACGAGTGAGTACATAGCTTGATATTTTGTATCATACATAGAAAACGACCAGAACACCCTGAACAAATATTTGCAGATCGTACATACAAATATCTGTCCCGAAGCGTAGATCGAACCCTGTGTCGTAAGCGGACCTTCGCCCACCGCGCTACAGAGGTCGTCATAATATATTACATAGATATATATTTTTTACTATACATAGAAAACGACCAGAACAACCTATCAGATAGAGAATATCAGCAGAATTTTCTAGAGAAAGTGAAGATTGCCCTGTACTTACAACTGAAATTTTATTTCAGGATGTGGCGTCCCAACCCGACTTTGACTACCCAATGGAGTTCTACGAACACACGGAGGCGCTGTGGAAGGACCAGGGCGTGCAGCGTACTTACGAGCGCAGCAATGAGTACCAGCTCATCGATTGCGCCAAGTAGTGAGTATATTTACTGTACAATAGAGTTCTACATACACTTTGACTACCCAATGGAGTTCTACGAACACACGGAGGTGCTGTGGAAGGACCAGGGCGTGCAGCGTACTTACGAGCGCAGCAATGAGTACCAGCTCATCGACTGTGCCAAATAGTGAGTGTATTTACGGTACAATTGAGTTCTACATACATTTTGACTACCCAATGGAGTTCTCACGTACACTTTGACTACCAAATCTACCCAATTTAACCGAAATGTATTGTAATCTTTAAGCTGAATAAATAATTCTATTCTAATGCGCAGAGCATTGTTTCGTAAGTGAATTTGCTATGGCACATTTAACCGAAATGTAATGTAATCTTTTACAGCAGTGATTCTACAGCAATATGTTTGTCTCTTTCAGTTTCCTGGACCAGGTGCATATATCTAATGAGCAGTGATTTTATAACATATGTTTGTCTCTTTCAGTTTCCTGGACCAGGTGCATACAATAAAGCAGGCGAACTACACTCCGAGTGAGCAGGACATCCTACGCTGCCGCGTCCTCACATCCGGCATCTTTGAGACGCAGTTCGTCGTCGACAAAGTCAATTTCCAGTGAGTCTAGCGATATCTGATCTATTTTACATTATTTATTTATTGATCGAAAGGAATGGCAACAGCGTGTATATAAAACATTTTTATACATAAGCACAAAAGATTGATTGGTTGTTTGCTTGAATTGAATAGGCTCCGAAATTCGGAACCGATTTGAAAAATTCTTTCACCATTACAATCCTAAATTTTCCCTGATGAACATAGTCTAAAGAATGTTTTCAAAAAAGTTAGAGATCCGCTTGAAAAATACATAGATAGATATTTTTAAAATACATAGAAAACGACCAGAAAACAAATATTTGTCCTGAGGCGGGAATCGAACCCGCAACCTCCTGCATTGCAGGCGGACCTTCGCCCACCGCACCACAGAGGTCGTCTTTATATTGTATAGGTCATATTATTGTATTGTTATTTAACACGCCGTGTGGTGCCGGCATCGAATTTCACCACTCCAACTCTTCCCGTGGGTGTCGTAAGAGTCGCCTCTTACGACACCCACGTGAAGAGTTGGAGCATTCTAAGGGAGACACACCGGGGGGTGGGCAGCAGCGCTCTCTACAGAACAACTCCACCGAACTGCGATCCCCAACCCGCTTGCCAAGCGTGAGGATTATGGGCAATAACACCCATATGATAAATAATGCCAGATGGCATAGATATGGCGCTCATTCGAGGAGGCCTATGTCCAGCAGTGGACTGATGATTATATAGGCGATGATATTATAGGACTGATGATGATGATATATTTATTTATTTTATAATTATTCCTTCCAGTATGTTCGACGTAGGCGGGCAGCGCGACGAGCGCCGCAAGTGGATCCAGTGCTTCAACGACGTGACGGCCATCATCTTCGTGACCGCCTGCTCCTCGTACAACATGGTGCTGCGGGAAGACCCCACGCAAAACCGGCTCCGGGAGTCTCTCGATCTCTTCAAGAGCATATGGAATAACAGGCGAGTGCTCTCTAATACAGG
The DNA here is from genome assembly GCA_963931895.1 of Eupithecia pulchellata. Lineage (NCBI taxonomy): Eukaryota > Metazoa > Arthropoda > Insecta > Lepidoptera > Geometridae > Eupithecia > Eupithecia pulchellata. Next base: position 3,844,852 of record OZ007542.1, on the reverse strand, counting down.
AGAAAAAAATATTTTACTCGACAAAACGCTATATAGTATCAAAGAGTTCTTAGAAAATGATTACAGTCTATATAATGTAAAATCCTTACTGAAATATCACCTGACCCGCAGTGAATGTTTCATTAATATAAACTTAAAACTTGCCCCTATACAGCAAAATTGTTACCTAATTATAATTATTTATCATGTTTTGACGAGTCATAGCCTCGGCATATAATTAAGGTACCTTTATATTGTACACTTTTTTATGTTTGATTTATGACAATAAAGGAATCTGAATCTGAATCTGGAGTTCGATTCATAATTTATTTTTTTCTTCTACTGTTTATGGAAGCTGTAATTTTAATATTAGACTAGAATAAAAGGTGTCTCCACGCAAAACCGGCTCAGGGAGTCTCTCGATCTCTTCAAGAGCATATGGAATAATAGGCGAGTCATGCTAAAACCTATCGTAGTTTGACGACTTCATGAATGTAAGCGGGGTAATACGAATCTATTTTGCGCTGTAAGAACAACGTTTCATCCCTTAACTTACTTCATCACGTTTGGGGTGAAACGTTGGTGTTCTTACAACACAAAATAGGTTCGTAGTTAACCCATTTACATTCATAATGAAGGCGAGTCATCTACTACAGGAATTCGATGCATAATTCAATATTTTTTTTCTACTGTTTATGGAAGCTATAATTTTAATATTAGACTAGAATATAAGGTGTCTTTTGCCGTGTGGTTATAGAATTTCACCACCCCAACTCTTCCCGTTGGTGCCGTAAGAGGCGACTAAGGGAGACACACCGGGGGGCGGGCAGCAGCGCCCTCCGTAGAACAACTCCACCGAACTGCGATCCCCAATCCGCATAATAACCCCCTAATAATAAATAGTGCTATCTATGGCGCTCAAAAAAAAAACTATGGCGCTCATTAGGGGAGGCCTATGTCCAGCTGTGGACTATTATAGGCTGATGTTGTTGACTGTTCTATTACAGGAATTCTAGACTTCATTCATAATTCAATTTTTTCTGTTATTGTTTATGGAAGCTATAATTTTGATATTAGACTAGAATTTAAGGTACCTAGCTAGTCTATTGCATTGACTGTGCCCGAAATTATACAAGTGCATGTTAACAAATAATAGTTTTCTATGTATATTAAAAAAAATATTTTTCATAAGTTAAGTATAGCATACATCTATAAATCGATATAATATAGCATCTTTAACACAAGCTCTGCTAAGCTTGGGACTAGATAATGCTATGTAAGTAAAGCAGTTACATAACAGTGTATGATAAATAAATTATTGATTATTATTATATGGATCAATGGACACATGGGTGTTGATAAGGGTTGTCATTGTTTGCGGATTCAACTTTGATTCATCGATAGCTGCACCAGCTGTTTAAAGTTTTGTTTTTCTATCCCTTTGATTTATTCACGCTAATATTTTCCTCCTTTCCAGATGGCTGCGCACGATATCCGTGATCCTCTTCCTGAACAAGCAAGATCTCCTCTCGGAGAAGGTTCTCGCCGGCAAGTCCCGTTTGGAGGAATACTTCGCGGAGTTCGCTCGATACAGCACGCCGCCCGACGCGGTACCCGATACACGGGACCATCCCGAGGTCGCGCGCGCCAAGTACTTTATACGCGACGAGTTCCTGGTACGTAGTTTATTGTAGCGCCATCTATTGGTGGGATATGAATACTCAAAGTTCGTTCAATACAGCACGCCGCCCGACGCGGTACCTGACACACGGGACCATCCCGAGGTCGCGCGCGCCAAGTACTTTATACGCGACGAGTTCCTGGTACGTAGTTTATTATAGCGCCATCTATTGGTAGGGTATGAATACTTCGCGGAGTTCGCTCGATACAGCACGCCGCCCGACGCGGTACCTGACACACGGGACCATCCCGAGGTCGCGCGCGCCAAGTACTTTATACGCGACGAGTTCCTGGTACGTAGTTTATTATAGCGCCATCTATTGGTAGGGTATGAATACTTCGCGGAGTTCGCTCGATACAGCACGCCGCCCGACGCGGTACCCGACACACGGGACCATCCCGAGGTCGCGCGCGCCAAGTACTTTATACGCGACGAGTTCCTGGTACGTAGTTTATTATAGCGCCATCTATTGGTAGGGTATGAATACTTCGCGGAGTTCGCTCGATACAGCACGCCGCCGGTCGCGGTCCCCGATACACGGGACCATCCCGAGGTCGCGCGCGCCAAGTACTTTATACGCGACGAGTTCCTGGTACGTAGTTTATTGTAGCGCCATCTATTGGTGGGATATGAATACTCAAAGTTCGCTCAATACAGCACGCCGCCGGTCGCGGTCCCCGATACACGGGACCATCCCGAGGTCGCGCGCGCCAAGTACTTTATACGCGACGAGTTCCTGGTACGTAGTTTATTGTAGCGCCATCTATTGGTGGGATATGAATACTCAAAGTTCGTTCAATACAGCACGCCGCCCGACGCGGTACCTGACACACGGGACCATCCCGAGGTCGCGCGCGCCAAGTACTTTATACGCGACGAGTTCCTGGTACGTAGTTTATTATAGCGCCATCTATTGGTAGGGTATGAGTACTTCGCGGAGTTCGCTCGATACAGCACGCCGCCCGACACGCGGTACCTGATACACGGGACCATCCCGAGGTCGCGCGCGCCAAGCACTTTATACGCGACGAGTTCCTGGTACGTAGTTTATTATAGCGCCATCTATTGGTAGGGTATGAATACTTCGCGGAGTTCGCTCGATACAGCACGCCGCCCGACGCGGTACCCGATACACGGGACCATCCCGAGGTCGCGCGCGCCAAGTACTTTATACGCGACGAGTTCCTGGTACGTAGTTTATTGTAGCGCCATCTATTGGTGGGATATGAATACTCAAAGTTCGCTCAATACAGCACGCCGCCGGTCGCGGTCCCCGATACACGGGACCATCCCGAGGTCGCGCGCGCCAAGTACTTTATACGCGACGAGTTCCTGGTACGTAGTTTAGTATAGCGCCATCTATTGGTAGGATGGGAATACTGTGCGGGGTTTTCTCGATACGGCACTCAAAAATCCTATAACAATGTTGTAAGTACTGTTCAGCATGGGCCAGAACAGCAAGAGACAGGAGAGAATGGAAAAGCTTGGAGAAGGCTTTTACCGCTAAACGTGGTCCCGATTAGAGGAAAATTGTGTTAATATTGTAAATAGTTTAGATAATTATATAGATTTATAAATTAGGTTTATTTTAAATGTTAGCTATGTACGTGTATAGCTAACATTTATTTCGACTACTGCGGCGCGGTGGGCGAAGGTCAGCCTGCGACGCAGGAGGTTGTGGGTTCGATTCCCGCCTCGGGACAAATATTTGTACGATCTGCAGATATTTGTCCAGGGCGTTCTGGTCGTTTTCTATGTATAATAAAAAAATATCTATCTATGTAATATATTGTATTATGTACATCAGTCATCTAGTACCCATAACACAAGCTCTGCTTAGCTTGGGGTAAAATGATGTTGAGTGGATTGTCCGGCGTTATTTATTTATTTTATTTAATTAATTATTTATGATTTTTTGACTTGTTTTGATTTGCTGACTTGTTGAGATCTGTTGACTTGTTTAGCTTGTTACTTGCTGTAACCTGTCGCCCAGAGTTATTTCAACTTACTTATAGATGTATATGTATTCTCAGCGCATCAGCACCGCGTCCGGCGACGGCAAGCACTATTGCTACCCGCACTTCACGTGCGCCGTCGACACGGAGAACATAAAGCGCGTCTTCAACGACTGCCGCGACATCATCCAGCGCATGCATCTCCGCCAGTACGAGCTGCTCTAACCTACCACGTACGTATCAGCATTAATAGTCCACTGCTGGACCTATCCTCCCCTAATGACCGCTATAGATAGCATTACTGTAGCATTTTGATCGGATAAACAGAAAGATTTTTGGTAATTGTGAGAAACTGAGTTTTATTATTGAAAATACAACGCGCACAAACTTCAAAGGAGTTGCGAGAGAGGCGGGAAACGGAAAGCAACAGTAGCGCCACCCTAGGAGGGATGTCTTACAAAAAAACTTAGTTTGGATGCATTTTTATCTGGTGGTCTCCCTTAGTCGCCTCTTACGACACCCACGGGAAGAGAGGCTTTGTCGATTTTAACATTTTTTTTTACAAATGAACCCTTTGATAACAAACACAACAAAAATTTATTGGCACAACAAAATTGGTCTAGCCGTCCGCGCGTGATGCCGTGACCAAAGGAAATAAAATTACCAAATTAGAAGTAGTGTTTGATTTGAATTTAAATTGAAAATAAAAAAATAAAAAATAAAACAATTGAAACAATTGAGCTTAATGCAAACTGCAGCAAACTACATGTATCTCAACTGATCCATATCAATACCAGTCGGAAGTGTTCCCAAGACGCTGGCTGCATGGCCTCGCTGTACGACTTATGCGCTGTAGTATATTGACATTACTTATTTTAGCAAAATCACTTGTATACAAATTTATAAGAGTTTGTTTCATAAAACCGATCTTGTTTCTTCTTCAAAGTTTATGACGCCTCGACACCGATACGGGCAGAGCCGTAGCGCAAAAAAAGCGACGCCATACACAAAGAAGTTGAAGATTATAAAGAATTGTTAATTTCAATTTCGATCGAGTTTACTTCTAATATTTGGCTTGTAGGTAAAATATCATGTCTTTTTTAAAAGCCACCCAGAGCGTGACTTATATAATTAGATGTAACAACATCCATTTTTTTCTTTCATTTTGATTGATATAAGTAATTAATTATAATATATAATTATTATTAGATATAATTATTAATATAATTTAGTTAACTATGTTTTATATCCCTTTTCCAAGTTATAAGTCATCCCGTACCCATAACACCAGCTCTGCTTAGCTTGGGGCTAGATGCTGTGTGGATTATCCAACTTATTTATCTATGTACCAAAACTTTTTTTAATTCCAGATCTACGATGCGCCGCGCAGATGAGCGAAGTTAGCCGCATGTCCAGCAATACTTATTGTAACTGTTGTAAACTGTCTCGCAGGCCTTCCGCTGAACACGCGGCGATAATTTATATGTTACACGTTACAAATACCGGGGTCTGACTGACACGGATCAATTTCCCAAATATATACAAACGTGATATAGATGATTTGTGATTTGAGCATATTTTCAGCATGAGCTGCTGTATGAAATTTTACTAAAATAAGTGCTTATTTTTTAGCCCAAAGAAATAAAGTTATTCCTTAAAGTGATTCGGGATAAAATGGATTGTTTTTCTATTGATTTTATACGAGCCAATATTTCTCATACAGCATATTAACTTTATTATATAGTAAACAATAAAAACAGTCGTAACGAAACCTTCGCAACGCGTCGGTTTGTCTCTTTATGTACCTAAACATTACGGCTCAGATTACCTTATTTATTAATAAATCTAAAGTCTATAATAATAATAATAATAATCGTTTATTTCAGGCACGTCATACAAAATTAAGGACCCATATTATAGACAAAAAAATTATAACAAAAATACACAAAGAATTAAATAGAAACACAGAATATTTAACATGGAGAATCTAAATAGTACCCTGAGAAAAAAAGGCTAAAGGGCCGTCACTTTTTGTCGTTTTTGTTGCTATAAAACAGTGGTTTGGTGTTGTTATATTACCTACAAACTTAACTTTAACTGGAATGCCCTCAAAAAGATTACCCCAACAGATTTAAAGATTACAAGTTTATAAAGACCCCAACAGATTTAAAGTTTAGAATTTTATAAAGACAGTTTACACGAAATGAACTGTCTAATAAAGTGACATGAAATTATCGCCCGCGTGTTTTCGACCCCAAGATCGCAACAGTTCTTAGTTCGTTTTAAAACTATTGCTGCATTAGAATGGTGTAAAACCGTACTGTTATGTTACCTGTCCATTTTAGAAAGAGCAGACATTTTAATAAATTGGTTATTGAAGCATTAATATCAGCAATAATGTAAAGCCCTTTTTAGTGAGGTTCCTACTGAACTATTTTATATAATCATTACTTCATTATGAGATTTTGAGCTATGACACTTTATTTCCCAATTGAATTATGTATTTTTTGACGTGTCCAAGAGTCCTGTAAGATCTAAAGGGATTAAGCACTTTGATATTTGATGAATAAATACTACAAGTCTTGGTTGGCGGGTTGCTACGATGGTAGCTATGCTTTGCAGTTTAAAATCGGTTATATTCTTACCAGATAGATAGTCTATTGCAGTGTGATATTTGTCAGATGTTATTGGATTTTGAACTCTAACCACACGCCTAGCTAGCCTATTCGATCGAAGCAACCCGCCAACCTATCTTTCTACATAGGCGCTTACAGTGTGGCCGTGGCCTTGACGAATAATCTGTTTATTTCTACTTATATTGTGAATGTTCTACGGTTTTCACCATTCTTAGCGCAGCCAAAAATTACCTCCAGATAACACCAAATATCAACTTTGTATTCTACGAAATAAGGTTCATAATGTTGCGATCTTCAGTGGAGTTGCCAGTTATATAACTGTGATTCTAATTAATTATAATTACCTTCTTTCTGGAAAGAATCGGTTTCGCTTTGTGTTACCATGATCGATTGTTATAATCGAATATTTCTTACATTAAGTATTTAATGTTACCAAAGCAATGGTTGAGGAAGCAATCTGTTGGAAAAGTATTCCATTTTCAAACCTATTTTATAGTAAGAAATATCGATATTGAAGCGAAATCGATAACTTCTTGTCGACAATGGTGTTTCCGAACATTATCGAATCGAAGCGCTGGCAACTATGTCGATAGTTTAGTGCACATCACTACGATAGCATAGACAAGTAATGTTATAATGGTTTTATGGATATTACAGCATTGTTTCTTTTCAGTGTACATATTAAACTGTAATTTAAATAGAATGAGAATGTTTTTTCGCCAAATATACATAACTCCCAAACTGATTCAAAATCGCCGTATGCTTTTGGCGCCAAAGATAAAAAGAAATATGTATAACAATATCTGGTACATTAGCATATTACGTTCGAATAGGTAGTGATGTGGTAGCCATTTTCGGGTTGTGACGTTTCGGTTAAACATATTTGCAGTTGTGTTCTTGAAATTCTTTATATCGTTGAATCATTAGTGCTGGGATATCGGGTGTTTTGTATCGATAATTGAATAGGCTAGTGTCGCCGGGCGTGCGGTGTCGATACCATTTTATATTAAGGATCATCAGTTTACCTCGAGGCTAGTTCTAAGTATTCTCTTTCTCACGTATCTGTAGAAAACACAAGCTTCTAATATAAGGATAGTTTTTTCTGTTTTATTAATGCATATCACATTTCGTTATTGAGTGCATGTTATGCTCAAATTAGGCCAAATCCACGAAACACTTATTTATTTTAGTAGCCAGAATGTATTTACACACAAAGTAACATAACTAGTTGAATATATACTTTTTGTATAGTTTATTTTCGTTTTTAAAGTTTGTCGTTTACTAATTTGAATTAATTGTTATGTCTGTATATTTTTGATTACAGAATAAATATTTTATTTTGATATAGTGACCTTTACCTTTTGTCACACTATTGTTTATATTCTTCTAAGAATTATTTGTATTTTAATTTTATAAATTGTATGTCTTCCAATAATATTCGACTTAATTTTTTTTTATTAACATTTTGTTGTTATTAATATTTGCAACAACTACGTTTAATTCTAGCACAATTTATTGTAATAACAGGCAAATTGCTTCGCTATAGGTTTTAACTTAGGTTATTTAGTATATTTTTTAATATTACGAGCTTTTAGTGTAATATAAGGTCCAAAGATGCAAGATACGGGTCGTATTTGATGCGGCCATTGAAATAACGTAATTGTAGCAGTATTTTAATTTCAAATACTTTCAAAGAATTCATTATTTGAATATTAAGATTCTTTTATTATTTCTTTTGTTATAAGAACACTTTTAGCCGTAAGTACAAAATGTTACTAACATATTCGCCGTAACATTAAATTAAAATTATAGCATTATTATTTATGGAGAAATTGAATTATGTACTTACCCCTGTTCTATTTTAAGAAATGTTTATTAATATATAAAAATGATCTATTTCTATTTTTCCGATCGTTATATTCTTGATGAATCTAAGATTTTTTTGTTTTAGTGTATCTTTTGACTGTTTGGGGGGGTTGACAGAAAAATCATCGATATTTGTATATCTGATAATGTCACATCACTAAACCTTTGGCAGTTAATATTAGGTCCTTACATATGAAATTGGCGTTTTTCGTACTGGCCACTTTAATCACAAATTTCTTCTCTTTGGAAGCGGATCCATCGCAAACCACGTCCGAGTTAGCTGCAGGCTGCGGTGTTAGTGATAAAACTGTTTTAATTCACTTGAAGCAAATTGGGAAGATTAAAAAGCTTGAAAGGTGGGTACCTCACGAATTGACTGAAGCAAACCGGCAAACGCGCGTCGACTGCTGCGTTACATTACTAAACCGGCACAATAATGAAGGTATTTTAAACCGAATCATTACCTGTGATGAAAAATGGGTTCTTTACGATAATCGGAAGCGCTCAGCGCAATGGTTGGATCCTGGCCAGCCAGCCAAATCCTGCCCCAAGCGAAAATTAACCCCAAAAAAGTTACTTGTAAGCGTTTGGTGGACTAGTGCCGGTATTGTTCATTACAGTTTTCTCAAATCTGGCCAGACTATTACGGCTGATGTCTATTGTCAGCAATTGCAAACCATGATGGAAAAGCTAGCGGCTAAACAACCTAGGCTGGTCAATCGCTCCACGCCACTGCTGCTTCACGACAACGCTAGACCACACACTGCGCAACAGACGGCTACTAAATTAGAAGAGCTTCAATTGGAAAGTCTAAGACATCCTCCGTACTCCCCGGACCTTGCTCCAACAGATTACCATTTTTTTCGAAATTTGGATAACTTCTTGCAAGGGAAAAAATTCAACTCCGATGGGGCAGTCCAAATCGCCTTCAAAGATTTTATTGATTCCCGTCCGACTGGTTTTTTTAGTAAAGGGATCAATGAACTACCTATAAGATGGCAAAAGTGCATAGAAAATAATGGTTCATACTTTGATTAATTAAATATATTATATTAAAAAATATTCGACTTTTTGTTCCTCCCATACAAAACGCCAATTTCATATGTAAGGACCTAATATATACCTGTTTATGAATTATAATTTGAATATGGTCCTTAATATAAGAATGTTGAACGGTTAATTTTGTAATGTGCCATAATAGTGTTGCCAGGCGGAAACACCATGATTCTAATGTTACCATACTTAAAATCAACAAAATTTGAGCAAGAAATTCCTTCCTTGTGTAATATAACGCTATATTTGCTTTTTAATTGTAACAAAGTTATTTTTAATATACTATAATGTTTTTTTTTTGTTAATGTTAAGTTTCTTTGGATGTAAGTAGGAATGAAAATATACATGCGTATTGTAATTAAATCGTATTGTTTGTCATTAATTTACGGACCGCCAACATTGTAAAAAAAACAGACTATGCCCTCAAATATACTATGCCAACGTTTCAAGTACTAACTGAATTGTTAATCTAAGGTCAAAATCGACTTTAAAAGACGGATCAACCAAAGACAAATAATAAGTATCTAACTTACCGGAAATAAGCTGCAAGTACCTTATTATCTCTGCCAAAGTAATTTCCTCATGGTCAATGTTATTTGCAATAATGGCGGTCCCTAGAGAAGAATCATCCCAAATGTTCACTGTATTCTTAAATATAAAGTTAATTCTAAAACTAATGATATGTTCGGTAGCTATGTAAGTTAGAATGTCGGAAATGAATGAGGTGCCGTTGTAACTCTAATAGGAAATCTATGTTGACTAGTTCAGAAGTGTTTAAAAATATTTTTGGCGGCGGGTTGCTCTAAATATATTTCTTAAAATAAATTGGTAACGCCATCTAGTGATCCTTTCGAAAACTAATCTTACTTTTGACTAAATATTTTGGTACGGGGTGGATTTTTTGAACGGTAATAAGGGGAGTTATTTTATTTGATTGGTATCAAAAAAGTTTCAGTAAAATTGCCAGTTTCTTATCTTATTTCAGTATAAAAGTTTTCGCAAGTGCATTTTTAATGGCTAAACCGGTGAAGGACCCTTACTTCCCCGTCCAAAAAAATACACTCTGTATTACATAATATTACAGCCGGCACGAATTTCGATCTATGGAAAGAAGGTTGATAAGCAAATAATCAATAAACAGATTTAAATTCGAATACCTTGAACGAAAATTCAGTCAGTAAAAAAGCAGTGAGAAAAAGATTTTTCATAATTAAATAGTGGAGGAAATATCCGCCACCAAAATGATATCTTTGCTGAATGGGTTGAACTCTAAATTTTATTCTTGGCTATGCGTGACTTCATAACATATAGAACACCAATCAAAAGGACAAAATCTAGATTAAAATAAGGCTCTATTAGTTTCAGTCTGATGCAAAATTATGTCTTACGATTTTAGGATGCACAGAAATAATAAGTTTGAAACTTGTGTAGAAACTACTGGATAGAGTCTATCTGGTTAGAAAATTATCTAAAGACTATCCAATAGTCTTCGGAAAAGTTTCTAAGTATCTTTCGTTAATAATTTTCTACACTAAGGCAAAATTTAAGTTTTATCCGTTCTTCTTTCCATATATTTTTTCCTACTGCTAATGCTAGAATGATTTGCTAATTAATTCAATTTGAAATTATAGTGAACGATCTTACCAGGCCATTGATTAGATTGCAGATAAAATATTCCTTTAGTTTATTCAGGCTTGGTTTTTACAAAAATTCTAAATCTGTTTTGAATTTACAGCCGTAAATGGAAGGGGTAACTTGAAATAGACTAACCTTTGACTAAGTTCTCGGCTTGATCAACATTTGTAAAGCAACAGAGTTGCTTTATAGGTAAAGGGTCCTGGCGACGAAGGCTATCGAGGCTATCGAGAGCGAGGCAATGCCTCAGGTTGCCTCAGGACACTCAGGGTCTCAACTCGAAACTGCCTCTAAAGGCCAGTTTTTAAAAATGCCAACCGATTCAAAGACAAATCTAAAACTTAGTAGCTCAATACAGAGTCCTATTTTCTATGACGCTCATCTTAAACCTTTTGGTTTATCTCTGAGACCTAAGAATACGTAAATAATTTTGTATATTGTATATATTTTTTCTCTTTCGCACACTTGCCTATAACGATAGAGAGCATGTCTGTTACAAATTCACTTATAATCATATCTATGCGAATAACTAGGTGTAACTTTGTGTCATCATTCATTGAGGCTCTTTTTGTTATATAAATTGAGATATATAGCATTAAAGGAATGTGGTAATTACGATAAAACTCGAATGGACGTGTTAGATTAGAGTAAATGTATAGTTTACGCTTTATCAATTTATATTCCAAATGAGCCTTCGATAATACACCAAACCCTTGTATAATAACTCCGCCCCTGCTCGTACAGAGTAAGTAAATCGCAATAATTCAAGTGAGTCATGTATAAAGTAGACTAGTTTGCATTTTACTATATTTTTCAATTTAGACGAAATACTGCCAGTGTCGTACTTGTAATGTAGATACGCCTTTTCTTTGCGTAGTCGTGAGGCCACTACGGCAGGAACAGATTATTGATAGATGTAACTACAGTTGCCAATAACCAAATAGTATTGATTCCTCTTTTATTCATTCTAGGTAGTTTACTTGCGCACAACTGGGTCGTGTACCTCGGTCGAAATGCAGCCTCGAACTGCGAATATTTTTGGTAATTTTACCTTTTGAGTGGGTCTGATCGCCCGCTCGCTTCAAACCTTAGACCTGTCTCGCTGTAGTCTATGTTGACGGCATTTAATTAGTGCTCATAGATTTATTTCCGTTTTAGCACAAAAGTATTTTCCGCTACATTTTGCCGTTAGCTATTATTTTGTAATAGGTGATAGCCTAGCGAGATATGTAGCGCGAACTATCAGTCTCCTTCACACGGGACGGTTCACGGTGTAACGTTTAAAATATATACTGAAAGTCTATATTTTTAACACATATAATTTTAATATAACCTAATTAATGAAATTCCTAACGATAAAAGTGAAATTTTTAATATTATGTGTATAGTAGTGTGAAATGCAAGGTGATCTAATGACAAACGCTTGTATACTTTAAATTGTCTCCACAGATTTGTGCAAGAGTATAATTTTACTGTCCGTGAAATTAATTCTTTATCTGATGTGTACAAAAATCAGTGTTTCAGGCATTTTGAATCCGACTTCATGTATGTAAAAATAAATGTTGTTTTAAAACTGTGATCTTTCATTTTAATCCTCATTTCATCCTACATTTTTTAAAGTTGAAATTTTATAGGCAAGCAAATAGGATATAAAATTTATTAAGTAGGTGGTGATAGAAAAACAAATTTATAAAAATACTTTTTATTGTTATACCAAATAACACTTTTGTAGCTAAAAACTCGAAAGAAATTTTCAAAGGAATAGAATGCAAATCAACATGCGAATCTCAAAGGTAATATCAAAGACGAAACAAATATTCAAATAAATATTATTTACAATGGCAATACTAAGGTGCCTTCTTTGGCTTGCCATATGAGAGCGAAAAGGCAGTGATAGGCGAACTTGAAAGCAAAATAAATCAAAAACACTATTTTGGGAATGTTACTCGTACAACCATCATAGACTTATTAAAATTCAATCCAAATATTACCAAGGAAAGTACTGGTTTAATTGACAGTTAGGGTTGTATGAAAAACTTTAAATCTAAAGACTTATAGCTAAAAAATTTGGCCCATTTGGACCCGTATCAGCGACCTAGTTATAAATATAAGCGTAAGTAAAACTGACCATTCAGAGAGCTAGGCTTATTAAGGCTTGCTTTTATTAAGGCAACACGGATGAATTTCGCAATTATTTACAAATGTAATACCAAAATGATTTGTAATTTGAGCATATTTTCACCATGATCTGCATTATTTGTATTAGAATAGTATTTATCTAGGTTCCTGCCACAAGCATCTATACAAATAATAAGAAAACGCGTTTTCTTTGAAAACATCCGATTTGATTTAGTTTTATTTCGGTAAAGTATTATGAACAAATTTTGTGGTGAGAACCTAGATAAATACAATTTTAATACAAATAATAGCAGATTATAGTGAAATTGTACTCAATTTACAAATGATTTTGTTACTATGTATAGATTTGGGAAATTCACCCGTGTCCCCGGAGCCTTAAAGCAATGACTAATACAATAGTTCTGAATACAAGAAATGAAATAGGTACAAAACTATACGGCTAATAACTTGTAGAATGTGAAATCTTGAAATCACTTCTCCACAATGAGGTATCCAAGTACTCAAGAACGTTATTAATTTAACTAACAATAATATCAAGTATCTAAAACCTTACAAACTAAATTGAGGCACTTTCAAACATTGGCACTAGTTATTTATTAAAAATACGTTCTAAAAATATCTTAATAAACGTCAACGTGTAAAATGAATGAGCATTTTCTACTTTAAATTCAGTAGTTTCACAAAATCAAAAAAGATCTTAAAATTAGTGTCTTTTAAACGGGACTAGCCCTTTCGATGTTTATCGATAAATGCTTATAAAAAGTTCACATAATAAATTTAAATTAAAAAAATCCTATGAAAATATTGGTTTCAGGACGGTAGCTGAACCAGTTATCGCTAAAACTTAGCGGATGTGTAAAAATTACTAAAAAAGTATTTTATAGTAAATAGTATCTTCAAAATTAAATTGACACCACTAAAAATATTTCCGTCGTTTCATAAAAAGTGCTGTCAAATAGTAATCCAAATTGAACAAATCTCAAACATACCGTGCTTTAGCGTCATTTTGGGAGATTCGTTGTTTTTGTTGGAAACACCCACATTTTAAAATGCACACATTTTTGCACGGCCTAAAAGAGCTGTAGGGCAAGCACGGGCTTTCTTGTCTAAGGTAGAATAGACAAAAATTACGCCACTTTGTCATCAAATGCGTAAATTATTTGAAATTAATTTCTTCAACTTTAATAATGTACGCAATGTATGGCGATGCGATGTCATTATTGTCTATTCTACCCTAGAGAACAATCCCAACCCTAGATTTCAGCGAATTTCAACACGCGATTCAGTGAACATCTGTCAAACATTTGAGGCCTATTTATTTATTTATTTAACAATTGTATTGCACTACAACGGTACAAAGGGTGGGCTTAATGCTGAGGCATTTATCTACCTGCCGAACAGAACACAAAATATAAAATGGTTGCCGTGCATAACAAAAACTACACAAATCTAAATGCATTTCTTTGCAACCCATATCCTAACTGCACAAATCTTAATGCGTTTTCGACCCATATATCCTAACTCAGTCTAAATACACGTAAAAGTTCTCCGTCCCAGTATATTTGGCGGCGAAGGCTTTCCCAGCGGTGGTCGGCGCACTGAACGCCAGGTCCTCGACCCTCAACACCTGTCCGTAGAGGAAGGAAGCGCGCGCGCAGTTCAGAAGCCGACGGGCGACGCCGCTGCGGCGGTGGTTGATGTGCGTCCAAATCCGGGAGATTCCACATCTGAGGGAAATATCAGGTTATATAGATACGGCGGCTCTATTGTCTAACGCAACTGGTAATCGTAATCGGCTTCAGTTTGGCATTTCAAACATAGCCGACTTCGATTGTCACTTTCGTACTGTGTAAATAGCTGAAACCGAAGACCAGTTGAATACCTTAGCAATACCGACAACATTCTGACTGGGTCTACAACTGGTAATGGATTTCAAGTTAGACAATAAGGCTGCAGGTTATAGGAATACGGGTCATTTTTACAAGTTTTAATTAAAATATGAAAAAAATATAACAAATTAATAATGAAAGAACTATCACGTCTAAAAACTTAATTCGTTCTGGCGACAAATTTTTAGGCTCCGGGCACGGATGGATTGCCCAGACAAACGTAATAGCAAAATGATTTGTAATTTGAGCATATTTTCTGCTGCTATTATTGTATTAGAATAGTTTTTATCTAGGTTCCTACAACATATTTTTCAAAACAATTCTCTGAAAAGAAATTAAACCAAATTGAATTTTTTCAAACTAAAGACACTTTTTAATTGTGTAGTGTTGATAAACCATAATTTTCAAAAAATCTTGTGGTAGGAACCTAGATAAATAGTATTATACAAATTATAGCAGTACATGGTGAAAATATGCTCAAATTACAAATCATTTTGGTAATACGTTTGTATGGGAAATTCATCCGTCACCGGAGCCTTAAGGAACGCAGGATTTTGTTTTGCGCTCGCTGTATAATGATGAGGTTTGATTGCTGATTTTCATTTGTTAGTAACTTTGTGCTTAGTTAAACTTCTATACCTAAGTTCTAGACTCAATCTAGAACTATCTATCTAGAATATTCTAGAAGGATCTAGACGAAGTTCTGTACTCACTTGACTGGATAATCCTCTACACTGCAGCAGTCAGGGTCGCCAGGGATCAGTTTGTACGCTTTCGTCTTGGTCTCGGCTATCAAACAGCCGATTATTTGTTTCTTTACTATGCAGAGATAAGCCTGGAAGATAACAGTATTGTTAGTGATGCGTTTGAATTTATTTCATTTTGTTTATATAATTACTGAAGATTTTCAGGAATACTCTAAGAAATAATTAGATTGTACACTAAATGGGTCACACCACACAAAAGGATTTTTTTTTGGTATAACTTTTTGAAAAATGACTTTGAAGTTTTGAATCCCAAGCAATCAGAATCTTTAATAATGATGTTAGCACCTAGTTACCTACTTTACTATAAAATTATATTTAATTGTAGTATGTAAATTTAATTGTAGCCTTATATGACTTATTATAATAGGGCTTTTATATGCCATCAAAACTGTGGTGATATAACAGTATTCTGTGAAGCCAATGCCCTGAATCATTTCTTTTTCTTTTCTTAGCTCCGCTACAGTGGGGACCATCCTTATAATTATATAGAATAGTGAAAATTACAGATATAACTTAAAACTCTACTCCAAAGTCTTCTATGTAATGTGAAAATGTGAGACTATAATTTGAACTGAACGTCATGCTATGCACATCCTGATTGGTCAAGGTAGATTTATATATATTAGTAGGATAGCCAAAATATAAAAAAATACAAGTTTAAACAAACACTCCTGTCTTATAAGTTATGTGAAAATATGAGAATGATTATGAATTGAACTGAACGTCATGCTATGCATATACTGTTTCATCAAGGGTAGATTATTATAATATTAGTATGATAGTCAAAATTAAAAAAAAATACAAGTTTAAGGCGCTGTATAAAGACAATATTAAGGTATTAGTATTATTATTTAGTAGTTCGTAGCGCTTGACAAATAAAGTTGAAAATGGTGATGCGTTTGATTTAGTTGAATCTCTTGTTCGACAATGTCAACATTATTTATCGGTTTTAATTTATTTTAAAAATTAATACACAAGTTAAAATCTTTATACATATTTCTCTAGATGATAAAATAACCTTTCTTACAGTAACAAAATTATAAAATGTTATCACTCAAAATATTGAGCATTTCGAGACGAAAAAGTATTTTCGTGTTCTTTCTTGCGATATTTTTTTCAAGTTCCTAGATGGTTTTTATGAAATATTTTTGTATAAGTCTTTTTTCCATACACTTGACTATATACTGTATTTTTTTGGGCTTGTTATATATCGCAGTACGCCTAACTGTGCGACTAAAATGTGGACGTTTTACGGTTTCTGTGTTTGGGCAGCGCCATAAACGAACACTCCTGTCTTATAAATTATGTGAAAATATGAGAATGATTATAATTTAAACTGACCGTCATGCTATGCACATCCTGGTTGGTCAAGGGTCCCTCGTACCCGAGGTGCGGGTGTACCACTCGCCTCAGCAGCGTCTCGACGCGGCGCCAGTTCGAGTCCCCGCCGCGGACACGGATGCAGCGCCAGACGTCTGTCTTCTCTACCACGTACTCATCTTTCCAGCCCTGGGATATTGTACTGATTTTATTAATATAAATAATGATTAAGTACATTATTATATTTTGAAAAACCGACTTTAGGTCAGTGAACGGATAAAACATGGAAGTACTATTTTGACGGGTATTTTTCGCGTTTTTTTATTTTTTTTATTATGTATTTAGCGCTGTCGTGGTCTAACTGGAGTACTGGAGCGGTGGGCGAAAGTCCGCCTGCGACGCAAAAGGTTGCGGGTTCGATTCTCGCCTCGGGACAAATATTTGTACGATCTGCAGATATTTGTTCAGGGCGTTCTGGTCGTTTTCTATGTATAGTTAAAAAAATATCTATCTATGTAATAATATAGTATTATGTATATCAGTCATCTAGTACCCATAACACAAGCTCTGCTTAGCTTGAGGCTAGATGATGCTGTGTGGATTGTCCGGAATTATAAAAAAACTACTCACATTAAACCTAAGGACGTCGGTCGCGTTGTGATGTACCAAATGATCATGTTCGTCTTGTGGATCGCCAATCTGTAAGAAAAGGAAAAAATATATTAGACTTGCCTGGAAGAAACCGAGTCATACGATTTGACGACCTCTGTGGCGCGGTGAGCGAAGGTCCGCCACGCGGGAGGTTGAGGGTTTGATTCCCGGCTCGGACATATATTTGTAAGATCTGCTATTTGTTCAGGGTGTTCTGGTCTATAGTAATAAAAAATATCTATCTATTTAATGTATTGTATTATCTATATCAGTTATCTAGTACTCATAACTCAAGCTCTGCTTAGCTTGGGACTAGATGATGCTGATGCGCTGCGCCAGATAGTGACCATCTCTCGGGTCACACGTCGTTTCGACCAGAAGCTCAGATAAATTTTCGAAAACACGGAGTGCCTTGGTACCCCACCTCCCACAGTCTCGACTCCAAGAGGAGCAAATTTGTAGGCTCTGTCGAGACCTGCATATTTGCGCCTCTTGAGATCCTTGGCCTAATCTGAAGAAGAGAAGAAATAAGAAATAGACTTACTTGATAAATAGTCCCGCATTCAGTGCACTGTGTGGCTCCAAATTTCTTCTGCCCAGCATCTATGACGTATTGATCCGTGCCGGTTTTGAGCAAGCCTTTCTTATTGCTTTTGTCACCTGGAAAAATAATGATCTATGAAGTGTATGCTAGTTTGTGTAACTACTGTAGTTTGAGTAAGTAATTGTAGTAAGTGCTAACGAATTCTAGATTTTTTATTAAATAAATTGGTGTTGTAAATATATTGGTCTCTCTGTGCTTGACTCTACTAGACTTTTTACTACTTCTTCATACTAATATTATAAAGAGGAAAGACAGTTTGGTTGTTTGTTTGAATTGAATCATCATCATCATCAGCCTATGTTAGTTCACTGTTGGACATAGGCCTCCCATAATGAGCGCCATAGCGCCCTGTCTTCGGCTTGTCGCATCCAGCATCTGCCAGCAGTCTTTCGCAGATCGTCATCCCACCTGGCCGGAGGGCGTCCTACACTACGTTTACCGAGTCGCGGTCTCCACTCAAGAATTGAATTGAATAGAGTAGGAAAATACTGGACCTATTGAAAATTATTTCACTATTTATTATTATTTATTATATAACATCATCATCAGCCCATGTTAGACCACTGCTGGACTTAGGCCTACCCTAATGAGCGCCATATTTTATCATTTGGGGGTTATTGCCCATAATCCCCATGCTGGGCATGCGGATATAATATGTTATGGTATAATTCTCTTACCTTTTGATGTTGGAGTAGTCACCCCAGGATTTGGCTTACTGAATATCGGGAAAAGTTTTGCTTTATCTGTGGCAACTTGTGTTTTAGCTGCAGTATCTGAAAATTTTTTGTTTTTAGATAATTGCGAAAAATTGTTTTTAGATAATTGTATAAAAACTACCTAATCACAAATATACGAAACATGCGTGTCTGAAATGATAAACCATTTCACGACCGGTGGACGAAGATCCGCCTTCGACGCAGAAGGTTGCGGGTTCGATTCCCGCCTCGGGACAAATATTTGTACGATCTCCAAATATTTGTTCAGGGTGTTCTGGTAGTTTTCTATGTATAATATAATAAAAAAATATTTATTTATATACTCGTATTCGTATTATGTATAATTATCAGCTATCGAGTACCACCAATCTATATGGCAATGTTGATACGATGGTTTTTTAATTTCAAGACTAGCGACTTACTTTCCAGAGACACCTCAGTAGACGCGAGCACCGCCTCTGCGTTGATGTTGTTGGTCTCTGCCATCTGCATTATTTGCTCGTCCAGCATTTTCAGCTCTCGCTCGATCGCGTCCAAGTCTGGGACACCTTCTTGTTCTGAAAAGAGCAGATAAATACTTAGAGATTATAGTTTTATTTATACTTTGGTCCTCAAAATACAATTTTTAAAAATGGTAGTCATAAATTAGGGCCCTACCCTGACTAAAATCAGCGCCCCATCTATTTTTTCAATATCAATCTAAGATATTTTCTAACACATAAATCCATCTTCACCAAAAGGAAGTCACAATAAACAAGATATTCTCTTACCTGGCATACCATCTTCAGCGACTAGGACATAACCACCCTCCACTGGTAGAAACTGGCCATTCTTCGGAGTACCATGGTCTGCCTCATGAGTGTTCATATCCGACATCACCACATCTTGACTCCCCTCTGCCGTCGGACACATAGTCATCCCACTTTGCGATAGAGTCATATCACTTTGCGAAAGAGTCATAGCTTTAGGTATAACCATCCCACTATGAGAGATAATCTTCTCATTTGACATCGTAGAAGCTCCATTTACAGTCAAAATGGTTGATTCTTGTGGCAATGTTGTTATTTGACTATTCGAAGGTAAATTCGTAATTTTACAACCTAGTTCCACGAGCACAGAGCTGTTATCTTGTGGCATAGACGTTGAAGTAACTGGTATGGCTGTGATTGGTTGGAAGATTGCATTAGTCTCTTCTATGACTGTACTATTGAAGCACGGTAGCTCTTTGGGTTTGGAGTAGATCAGTTCTGATGTGGGGATGTCCTCTTCTTCCCATTGACTGAGAAGGGCTTGTATTGATTGATTCTCTTTGTCGAATAGGTCGAGTTTATCTGTGGAAATTTAAGGAATGTGATTATTACTGGTAATGTACATAAAGATTACATTATCTTGAAGATCAATGAATAATGTATAATTCAAACAGAATTTATAGAATTATTATTTATATATTACACGCGCACAGCGAAAAAGATTTTTAGAGTTCGAAATCTGACGAACTTAATAAAATTATGAATAAAA
Organism: Eupithecia pulchellata; assembly: GCA_963931895.1. Lineage (NCBI taxonomy): Eukaryota > Metazoa > Arthropoda > Insecta > Lepidoptera > Geometridae > Eupithecia > Eupithecia pulchellata. The sequence continues at coordinate 3,824,443 of OZ007542.1, read as the reverse complement.
GAAAATTCTTTAAAATTTGTCCCATTTTCTTTGATGAAGCTCCAATACTTTTTTAGTTTAGTGACCCATTTGTTCTCAAACAATATAATTTTAAAACAGATTATAAAAAAAGCTAGAGAAAGACTAGGATTGATTGATCACTCACCATTTCCAAGTTCCTGAGAAGAGTTCTGACTGGCCATAGTAGTATCGTTCGCCATAGAAACAGAAGAATTCATAGTCGAATTCACCATAGTGCTGTTACCCAAACTGTTATTAGCGGAATAACTCTTCCCTGCATACTTTATAACTTTACCCTTGTGTCTTGGTTTCCTGATCCGATGTCGCACACCCAGATTTATTTGACCAGGTCTTCGCTTCCTCTTGCTTTGAATATGGAATACTTTTCTGTGATGGTTGGTAGTAGCTTCTAAAGCGTTAGAAATCTTAGCTGTTACAGTTGTATTCAGTTCTGGATTAGTTTTTCCGTAGAAGGACTTCGTCGAGAGAATCTCCTTTAGTCTATCACTGTTGAATAATGACAGTCTTGCTTTCGGCGCGTTTTCGAGCCTGGGATATTTCGAAATTGGACCATATTCTGTAACGCTTTCGTTACGCAATCGCTTGTAGCTTTTTTCGCTATCGCAAGTAGATTCTGGACTTTCGCTAATTTCTACAACAGAGCGTCTATGACTTAGTTTCGGTGGGGAGTCGGTTTCTGTCATATTCTGCGGGGTTTTTTGCATCTGCGTTGGGGATAGGATACTGTTCATATCCATTTTAGTTAGACACACAACAGCTGTCTTCATAGGAGATATTCCAGTTGGTATCGGAGATAAATTCTTAATAGAACCAACAGGGCTGGCTTCATTCTTCCTCTGCTCGTGTAGTATACCTTTAAAGCTGCGTAACTGAGGGGTGAGCTTCAAGGTTCTTTTAGATCGCCTTAAGGTTTTCGTTGGGGTGTTTTCTTTGGAGTCGGTTCCGGAGTCAGTGTCGAAGTTAAGGTCTTTTAAAGAGCTGCTGCAGGATTCTGTGTCCGCGATGAGGCTGGCGAGGCTCTTGCGGGCGCGGCTGGAGGTGGACGAGGTGGTGTGTGCGCTGGTGCACGAGTGCGTGGATGATGGAGTGCCTGGGTGGTTCTGGATGTGGGGTGTCACCGGGGTGGATATGGAACCTGTAAGAGAATGGGAAACTTTATATTACTCTCCTTGTCTTATTAAGGGACAAAATTTTAGGAGTATTAAATTTATTAGATGACGCCTTGAACTTAATAGTTTGCTTCCGTATTTTTAACTGTCTATTAATTCTGTGTTATACATATGTACCTGTATATTACCTATGTATAAAGTTTTGAGACACTAATAAAGCATAATTGATTTTTATTTATACAGATCAAACAAACCAAAATCAATGGGTGCAAAGGAGAAATAAGCAGTTATCATTTGTTCCATTTGATTTTTATTATTTTACATAATATACCTATAGATAAGAGCTATACATATGCCTACAGTATTTAATCCTGAACATAACTTGTGAGCTGTTTTTTAGGTCTTAAGTGGCTTATTTAAAAATTTGTGAAGATTGCATTAATTGCTTGAGTGCAGCATACATATATTTTGGGATACAATCTGATAATATTATTATTCCTTCCTATTTTTTAATAAATATAAATAAATAATGCTGTAATATTTTATTGTGTTCTGTTTTGAGTGCCTAATAAATAAAATGCATAAGGCCTAAAGCATAATAAACATATTTTTTTTTATTTCAGCAATTATTCTTGTCATCATTACTAAGATTATTATCATAATAATTTATTTTATCAGTTAAATTATAACTGCCCTGCTGTACATTTTTCACACAAATTTAAAACATTTAAGCCGCCTCCGTGCATCTGACATTCAACATACCACACCAGTTTTAGAGAAACTCACCAGTACATCTTGGATCAGGGTACGAATATCGATTCTGGTACTTCTTCAGCGTGAACGGAGATTTGATGAAGTTCTTCAAATCATTATTCTCCTTCAGAAATTTCCGCGTCTGGTTTCTCGTGTCATCTGCAAAGAAATAACTCTATTTAGCGAAACTTAAGGAATAAATATCTTCTCTCTCTTTAAACCTAACTGTCGTCAAAAAGTCGTAAGTTTTCTCAAAAGAAATTACATTTCACTTATTTGAGAAAATATCTTAAATTAAGTACATAATTAACACTTGATAACATGATGATATCCAGTAGCATTGATCAAGCCAATTTTGGCTACAGCTGCTGTGCTCAGGCGTTTTAACTGAGATTTCTGTTGTTAGGGTGTTTTCTACCCTGTGCGCTCTTGCGTGGCTTGCAAACTAAAAAAGCTTTCGCGTCGTGAGGACGCATCTGAGGAAAGTTCAAGGCACAAGAGCACGCGGCAGATCACCTATACACTGAAAGAACCAAATAAAAGCTGCCAGAAGTGTACCAGGAAGGCAGGAATGTGTGAGGAATGACGCCGGATTGCGAGGCGTGCCACCATCCCTGCTATTACGATCACAACCACTCAAGAGTGTAACTACTAAGCTAGGAGATTGCGGAGAACAGATGAAACAACGTAGCGCTTATCTGGACAGGCATCTGCTCACGCTCAGCCCAACCACCACAAAGAGAATCCTACAGTTCTTACCAGCTGCAAGGGTATGTAGCGAACTGTAGCGCTAGCGCCGCAGCTTCGGAGGTGAACTCATGAAGTGGGGGTCACAATAGGCTTATCATTTCCGCAGAGATACAAAAGCCACAAAGAGCAAGAAGATACCCGAGCTTGTTGCTGAAGATATGGGCGCACTTTGGGCATGTCAAAATACCGTGTACAATAGTGTTTTAGTAAATAAGACTATAATTTTCTTCTAAAGTTTTTATTAAGCTTAAACTGTACTGAAAGTGATACAGTTTGAATTGTATTATTATCTATGCCAATAGATAAAAATAAATATCAAGACAAAATAGTTTGCTGTCTACCCACCAAAGTCAGCAGCCCCCTGTCAAGTTGACGAAACACTGTCATCTGCTGACAATAAAACTCCACTGTTGCCTGGTAGAAATTACTCTGGAGCAATAAGACCCATAATTCTAACATATTTATATTTTCTTATTTAATTGTTTTGTTAGGTGTGTAAAGATGAAGTTGACAATATATGTATAATAATAGTCATTTCTATTAATTGTCAGTTATTCTTAGTTTATATTACATAGTTAAGAATAAGGAACTATTCCTCAGCAAGCAAGCAGTATTTTTAGCTTTTATATGCGAGGACACATAAATGGGTAAGTGTTAGTATTTAAGACATAAAGCATGTAAAACTGTTTGTTCAACAAATAAAGTTAAATAAATAATTCTCTACATGCTGTAGACTCTATCAGAAGATAAATAGTACCTAATAATTGTTTCTTTGTTTATAAAAAAAAAAACATTGTACCCTGATACAAAAAAACTATCTGGAAGTTAACTAATTAAAAATTAAGCTGATGTAAGAAATTGTCCATTACTTTTTAAATATTTAGACTTAAATTTTTGACTTACATTTTATGAAATGTGCAAATATTAATTATATATAGTATCTACTATAGGAAATACATAAATAATGCTGGACAACCAACACAGCATCTAGCCACAAGTTAAGATATTGTGTTATGGGTGTGATGATTGATGTACTACTTTTTATATATAAGAAAACAACCAGAACAACTTGAACAAATATCTGCTGATCGTACAAACATTAGTCACTAGGCATAATAATATTTCATGCTTTTGGAATGTGTCTGTAAGCCAAGTTAGAATACTTAAATTGCAGAATAAATATATTTTTTAGATACAAAGATCATTAAACTTCTGTTGGCATAAAAATTGTGAACTAAATAGGCTCTAAGGCACAGTGACAAACTAATCATAACTGATTAGAGTGACCTAAAACTCAATTGATAAATTGACTGTTTTTTGAAGCTTAAATGGGGTCATTCTAATAACAATGACCCTCTAGCAGTCATAACCTATCACTGTAGGTTAAGCTAGCGTTTATTAATGATAGGCTTGTTACTGTAGTTATGTTAGTTTCCTCATAAATTAAAGAATTTGCAAGTTTTGTGTAAGTAACAAATAATTAACAATGATTCACTCTTATATGGATGTTTGTAAGATTTTATGTTTCAGAATGTTGGATTATGTACCTATTGATTAACAGTTAGTTTAATGTAGTTTCTCGTTAAAATGCAGAGCCATTACTAGAAGTTGAACCCATGCATTGGTTTTTTATTAGTTTAGTGCAACCTACAATAATACAGCTAAACAACAGTGCAATTTCAAACTTTTTAAAATATGGTTGGACGGCAGGTTATAGAGATCAGTTTGGAAAGCCAGAGTGCTGCCTCTGAACTTCAGAAAGTAGTAATAGTTGCAGAGGATAACAGTCTAAGTATCAAATAGTGAAGTTTTGATGAAAAGGTTAACTCACGCCATCGTGATCTCTCAGGAGTCTTGGGCGTGCCGTGGTCGTTCTCATCAGAGCTCGAGTCCAAGGTACTGATGATGCCAAGGTCGCAGTCTTCTGTATCACTTTCACTATCCACCACCGGCAACTTTCGATGCTTCGTAAGTGATTCCCGTGCTGGCTCAATCTCACTCTGAAATAACCCCTTTTTTCTATCCGATAACTTGGGCGTATGAGTGTGGGGAATACGCGCCGAACGCCTTGGAGTTACCGCGGCCATTTCTCTAAAGCTGGGTTTGGTGTTCATTAGGGAAAATCCTTAAAAATTACAACAAAATGTAATGCTACACAAAGCAGGAAGCGCGGCAAGTTCTACTTTGCAGAGCTTATAACGACGTAATCGATGGGGTAAAGACGCATTTTTGATGAGAACAACTAATAATCACTTGTAGAATATTGTCACGATGATAAAGGTTGTAAAGAACGAGAAAATTATCGAAAATTGAGGTAAGAAACAGTACAAAAAGCGTTAGCTGGCGGAGAGAGACACCATTGTTGTTTGGCGCGTAAACACCTGTCACCAAGCAGTGTTACCAGTAATAAAATAAAAAAAAAAACAGTTTTCGGTTCGGTACAATAGCAACATTTTATGACGCAGACAGAATATATATAGTATCTACAGACACTCCGATTCGGTTGGTGCCAACCATCCGACCACGGCCAAATCGGAAAGTGAGGAGAGCGGTCGGTCCGACATAATTATTATTAATATTGGTTGGACGTGGTCGGATGCGCCGGCAATCCGACCAAACCAAATTCCTATCCAGTCCAACCAAATCGGAACGTTTGGAGGCTTGGTTCCGACCAAATCGGCTCAGTCGCATTCGCAACGCCGCCGATGTAGGACGTCAACATGAACGCCGAGGGAGTTACGGTCACCGAACGTGACATAATAAAGTTACTTGAAATTAATAAAGACTTTCCCTGTTTGTGGGACTTAAGTCACAAAGATTACGCCAATAGAGATGCCAGAAATCAAGCGTATTTGATTATGCTGGACTTAAAAAAAAAATGACAGTGCAGCTACTTTAAAAACGTTGTTGCTATTTTAGCATTTTTAGATAATATCACCGATATTATCTTAAAATGCTAAAATATTATTATATTATTAGGTATATAATATTATTTTTATATTCGAAGCGACGTGTGACCCGAGAGCTGGTCAATATCTGGCGCAGCGCATCAGCATTGCCATAAACGTGGCAATGCTGCCAGCATCTTGGGTACACTTCCAACTGGTATTGATATGGATCAGTTGAGCTACCTGTAGTTTGTTCGCAACAGTCTGCAGTTAGCTCAATTGCTTCAATTGTAAATACTAGTGTTTTTATATTTAGTTAGATCATTGTAATTTATTTGTTAATAAAGGCTTTCCCAATTTAAAAATATTATTATATTAGAATGATGTTTATGCATCGGCGATCAACGGCATCAGGTGGCAAGACGTCCGTTCACTACTTCATAGCAAAGTCAACTGATGGTTGGAAGGCCAACCGTCGGACAATCTGTAGCAATGTTGGAATGGTTGCTATGTCGGTTCCAATATGGCTGGCACCAACCGAATCGGAGCGTCTGTAGATACTAATAGCATTGACATTTGATTTGACTTGACTGAGATCCTCATTTCATTCATTCATCAATCGGTGCCATCCTGAGGTGCCATCGCCGGGCATCGAGAACTAAGGTTGCTTCCGAACAGTTTTTTTTTTTTTATACAGTTGTTTATTTTTCTGCGTTCTCTAAGTGATAACATTAGAAGATAAATAATTTGCGGTTAATTTTAAACCATAACTTATTCTATTCATGTTCTATTCTAACTATTGAAGAAACGGAAAGCCAACCAAAAAAAGAAATTGAATCTCGCGCCAAGAAGAAACGAACTATCTATGGTGGCACAAAAGTAATTATTATAGTAGTATACATAGACTTATGAAAAAGTTCAGACGTAATCCTATCAAATCAAACTTGAATCCTAACAATGGCGGAATGACATTGAGTGTCAGTGTATAGAGAGTTGCCAACAGAAGAAAAAATTACCCATAATTTTTATAAATATTCTTCCTAACAATTGTTTACATATGAATATGTAAATTATAATGAATCATTTTAAGTAGGGTCGGTAGTCGTACATTGAACCAGACAGCTACATTGAACCATCGAAAGTATTCGAATATGCAACGTTGCCGATTCGCGCTTGTGCCGGTAAATAAGGTCCCTACAGCCCCCCTACCCACCGCTGAGTTTGCGCGGCGATCCCGTGAATGACGAAGGTTGGGCGAGGACTTTTGCTAAAATCGATCGGAAAAGTAAGTTTTTTCATCAGTTTTCTTTGATTTTTCATTTGTTTTCGGTGTTGAATATCAGTATTTAAATAATTACGTGTAATAGTGCACATATTTAGCTTTCTAATGCATGATATTTGGTTTTAATATGCCCTGGTTTATCCGGTGAAATTTTGAGATTATTGCGAAGCACGTGCGGTGTCTCTCTTTGAACCACATACATGAAGTACAGACTGAACCACAGTTCACTGTGTACTATTAACTTATTACACTTCCGTGCAATTGTACTGTTTTGTGTGAAGTCACAAAAAAACTGCATATTAACTGGAAATTATAAACTAATTAAATTAAAAAAGGAATTTTTTTAGGATGGCGCGGACCAAAGTAACTTCCAGAATAAAAGGTGACGTCACAGGCGCAACGAACAATTATGCCAAATCACAAATATTGTCATAGTAAGCAATTTTTTTTTGCACTGAAGTGTACTGATGTATGTTTGCATTTTGATATAGAAGATACTGTTAAAATAATTCGTTAAAACTAAGTTAAATTATAGTGTTTGTGTTCATAAGAAACTTGATCTCTTTATAATAGCATTTAGCTCAATATATTTGTAATTTTTTTCACTAACCGATAAAATTACACTTCAGAAGTGTAATTTTATAGTTATTTTTTAACATTTATAAGACTGGCCCTTTCGGTAATAAAGCAAATCATAAAAATTTACCATTGTTTTATTTGCCATGCTTTGAAATTGATAAATACCAATATTTAGGTAGGTGATAAAGGGTGGTTCAATGTGGAAAATACCCCGGTTCAATTTGTACTACCTAGTGGACACAATGAACCAAAGCTGAGTTTTTGAAAAAACATTTCTCCTACTCAAAATAGGCCCAACTGTCAAAAAACTAGTATGCACGATGATAGTCGGATAAATTCTGCATAAGATAGGGTAAAAACCAATAGCAAAAGCTAAAAAATGTAAAAACTACAGGTTCCTAAAATTTACCCGGTTCATTGTACGACGCCGTACCCTACTGCTTTAGCCACGGTAATCGTGTTTATTAGTCCTACTTTTTATAATTTTCAATTTACGCCAGCGCTTTATTTTTATTTATTCATTTAATTTGAACGGTCATACAACCACTTACACTAACTAATTAAAATTAATTAATACAATAAGTATCGCATGAAAGTGACAATAAAAATCTGGATTATGTTATGAAAATAATAATTCAACAAATTCTATTTAAAATATTAAATATTAATATTTATGGTGCTAACTGCAGTGAATTTGATTGTTCCCGGGATTAAATAGTAACCCCTATTTGCTAATCGAAGAAATTTCAACAAAATCTGTTCAGGCCTCTGAATGTGTGTGCAGAAGTAACAAACATAAACACATCCAAAGTCTCCGTTCCATGTCTAATTTTAGTTTGAATAAATTATTTTTTGTGCCTATTAACTGGCTGACAACATTTTCTGCCTGCGGCTTCGCATACGTTGTTCATATGGAAATGCCTAACCAATATCATATAAACAAATTAAATAAAAATTATAATTATTGAAATGTACATTTGCAGCCATATCTTATGATTGTTACTGGGAAGATCAATGAAACGTTCCTAATAATGAAAAAAATATACATTATTCTCATATTCATTGTTTATTGATACATAATAGATAAAAAATTATGTATAGGTACCTATATATAATGCCCGAATGCTTTTACATGAAAAATCTTAATGCACACTGCATGCTACACTAGATTTAGTGGGATTCAAATTATTTTAATTATGAGATTCTCTGATTATGCGAATTCAATTTAACTTCCAATTTTCATCACCCGGAAATCTGAAAAAATATTGACTATTAGTTATGCCCCACGGCTATTGATGATCTCGATATAACATCTGCGTAGCATGATCGTCAGTAAAAGTATTATCTAAATGGGTTCAGCTATTTTGGAGGTTAGCTCAAATAAAAAACAAACGTAGGTATTTCGAAATTCGTATTCCTAAAAAGCTAAGCTATTTTATAGATATTACAAACTGAAATTCAATATCCTAATTATATTTCGAATACTTAACACATATTATTTTATATAACCAGGATGATGAAATGCCTATTTACCTGTTTCATAATTTTAAGTCATTATAATATGAGAATTAAAACATTTTTAATATCCTCCCACACTTACTGGAAAATTTACATGTTTACATGTTGGCAGCACTGGCTAGATTTTGTGCTTATAGTTTGATTTATAGGTTGATAATAATTTTGCGTCAAATCGGAAAAATTTGTTGGTGAAATAAGAAATTTATCTACGAAATGTGATCCGGTGTTTTTTATTGACAAACGCATTGTGATTTTGGCAACATCTGACCACACAAGACGGCGTTTTTCATTTTGTTTTGATTTGTTTATAATGATGTTATTAGGTTCGTGTCTATGGGCGTTATGGCGGCGACTGACATACTATTTGAATCATAGGCAGTATGTCAGAGTACCGAGTGCTTCTTTTTATTTTTTATGAGACTCCTTCCGTACTTATTCATACTTTCATGGTAGTATATATATATACTCCTATAATAGGTACCCTACGTAAGATCCGCTATAGGAAGGTTAATCCGAAATCCAATATTTTATCCTACAAGCTAAGTAGATGTAGATATTACCTATACCTAGTTAGTATGAGAAAATACGAAGTATTATGATGGATTCATACCTAATACACTCAGAAACGGTCGGCCGTTTCTTTCTGAAATAAATCGTATTTACCTTTTCACTTCTTACCTACACAACGTTGGCTAAAGGTAACTTTTCACATCGAAGTAATTTATTTGTTTTGAAAAAAAATAAAAACCGATTTCGAATCCTTTAGACTGTTTTTATGTTTTACGGGATACTAAATCCTAGGTAGTACCTAAAGCTATGATAATAATAGGTTTCAAAATCAGTCCATAGCTGACGGAAAAAATGAAGTACCTACCATAACAAAAACACAACTGCAAAAAAGAACCTCCTTTTTTCGAAGTCGGTTAAAGAGCCTACATATTTAACATAACGAAACATTTTATTTTTCCTCTTGCAGCTAGCTATGTAACCATGCGGTCAATTATTTTATTATAGGTACATAGTGTGAGGGCTTGCGCTCTAAAAAAAAGCTTAAGCATACTATGTTGCCTAGCTAATAATTAAGCGCAAATATGGCAACGATACCAAGTTTACAAGCCATAATCAAGTGTGAGCGCGTGTCTAGCCATTTCTTGCGTTTGGTTCCGTAGGTTTTAGGAGGTTACTATTCAAAACGGCGGCACAGCACACATGACACGCTTTTACAAATCGATGATGATATTGTAATAAAAAAGATGGTAAGGAGTTATTTGCTGCTGCTAAAATTATGTGATCTTCATTTAATATAAATTATTTACTGCATCATATTATGGTATTTACATAAAAATTTTCAGAACTTATTGACTCTAAGTAATACAGAATACTAATAAGTACCTACTTAGGGTGTTGCAATGGGAGACATTATAATTTTTTTTTTCGGAAGCATCCTGGTAGGTGCTCTTACTATAGCTCTGTTTGTAAAGATTAGATACTACTACATAGAATTATACTTATTTATGATTCAGAGTTAGCGTATCTTGTTCACTCCTTGTAATATGGCAACAAAGCTACTATAGTGTCCAGCTACTTAGTCCACAGATGAAAGGTATTTAGGCTTTTATTTCGGTCAACGAATTAGCATCGCCATCCAACGTGGCAATAACAGCATTCTGGGCATTCCTTCTCGTGACGGCTTTTTAAGAAATAGATATTGTAGTGTTTATACTTAGTTGTTATTAGGTATTTTATTCTGTTCATAAATGCTACAGTCTTTAGTACTACAAAACACAGCTGATTCATGATACAAATAAAACAGCCAAAATAAGAATGCATGGCCTTGCTTATGTTGACTGTACTGAAACATTTCGTCTACGTAACTTGGATTTTTTTAATTTCTTTAAATGCCGCTGAAATTGGTTATTTTTTTGGATGTGATGGAAAGGAGCATATCAAAGTGCATCCATAAGGAACCCCAAATACGTGAGCCGTGACGAGCAGGAAGGGAGAACTGGTTAAGTCATGCATCGACAGTTTTTTTTTAATATTAATGCAGTACGCGTCTGTTTGATATGAAAGGGCAAAGCACGAGAGAAAGGTAACGTAACAGGTATTTTGTGAATGGTGCTCCGAATAGAGATGGCGCGGCGGGTGCGGCTGCGACTTGCTGTCGATTCGGACAAAAATTATTGAGACAGTGTCCCAATTGAGCACAATTTTGGGCAGATTATCTCAAGTGCGATTTTTTTTTGATAATTTTGATGATGACAACCTACGTAAGGTTGGGCATCATCATCATCATCAGCCTATGTTAGTCCACTGCTGGACATAGGCCTCCCCTAATGAGCGCCATAGCGCCCTTTCTTCTTAGGTTGGGCATACAGGATGCTATTTATTTTATGTTTTTGTAATACCTACTTTTCTTGGCAAAACTTATCCTTTTCAGCAACCAAATCCATTGATTTAATTATAACTACATGCAGCTGTCTTATTTAAAATCATCCGGTTCGATTACCGTTAAAAGTACAAAAAAACAGGTAGGTATGTGGTTATTATTTTCTTATAAATCGAGAGCATGACTCCCTTTATAGCTTTTCTCTAATTCTCGTGGTTCCGGATTTGGCCGGATTTGTCATTTTCGGCCCTTCTTTAAAAATCAACCTGTATAAACAGCTTGAGTTTGTGAAATTTTATAACCCATCCTGTATAAAACAGGGGAATTTTGTCTGTGATTATGATTACTGACCATTTAGCAAAAAGTGTTCTTACAGATTTCTCATAAATTTTTCTATAAAATATACCTAGATAAATATGCATTTAAATATTTATAGCTTAGTAAATTTCAGGTGGGTAGAAATCTGCAATCTTCAGAGATAGGAGGGAATCGTAATGTTTTCGATCTTTCGATCTTTTTCAAAATATTTAAAAAATTATGATGCCTACCGAAATTCCAAACTGTTTTGATGATTCAGATGTACACACTGAGAACTTGTATCCGATAAATTTTTTGTTTTTAGGGTTTTGCCATCGGTTGCAAAACCCTTATGAAATCGCTTTGGGTCTGTTTTGTGTTTTGAATCCTTAATATCTCAGAAACTACTGCAGCTATTGACTTGAAATTTGAAATAATAATACATTTTGTGCGCCCGCACATATTTATAGAAAAATAAATGAAAATAAATGAAAAATCAAAATGAAGATTTTCCATACAAATTTTGAAATCGAAATTTTAAATGGAACGTACAAAGTCGAAAGTGGTATCAAATGAAAGGTACTCGTTTGTAGATTTCAAAATAGTTTTTGAAATTTTGGTAGATTTCATACTTTTTAAAATATTTTAAAAATGGTCAAAAAAATGACCGTTCCCCCCCCCTATCTCCGAAGATTGCAGAGCGATCGACGTGATATGTACCAAGTGTTTGTAGGTATTGATCTATATTTTATAGGAAAAATATAGAGAAGTCTGTAAAAATAATACTTTTTGAAATATGGTCAAAAAAGGGCGGGAAAAATTTCTAAAGTGGTGACTACCCCCCCGAGTTGGGTATCAAATGAAAGGTATTGGTTTGTACATTCCAATGCAGTTTTTCAAATTTCGATAGATTTTATACTTTTTGATATATTTTGAAAAAGGTCGAAAAATTTACCGGTACCCCCTCTCTATCTCCGAAGATTGCAGAACGATCGATTTGATATGTACCAAGTTTTTGTAGGTATTGATCTATATTTTACAGGAAAAATATAGAGAAATCTGTAAAAATAATACTTTTTGAAATATGGTTAAAAAAGGGCGGGAAAAATTTCTAAAGGGGTGACTACCCCACCGAGTTGGGTATCAAATGAAAGGTATCAGTTTGTACATTTTAATACACGTTTTTGAAATTTCGATAGGTTTTATACTTTTCGAAATATTTTGAAAAAGGTTGAAAATTTGACCGTTCCCCCCCTCTATCTCCGAAGATAGCAGAGTGATCTATATAAAATGTACTAAGCGTTTGTAGATATAGGTCTATATTTTACAGGAAAAATATAGAGAAGTCTGTAAAAACAATACTTTTCGAAATATGGTCAAAAAACGAATTTTCATACAATGGGGGCTATTTCATTGAGAGCAATATCAAATCAAAGGTATGGATTTCGACAATTCAAAACAGGTTTTAAAAACTGTCTAAGTTTTATACTTAGTGAAATACGTAGAAAAAAGTCGAAAAAATAATTGTAGGTAGGTACCAACCCACTTACCTACCCACTAATCTCTGTAGTAACTGTAATTTAGTAGGGTTCCACAGCGCCACGAAACCGTTGTTCTCAAAATTTTAAAGTCCATACCCAATGTATTCCACTGCGCTCGAAGAATATTTAGATAATAAGATTATTGAATTCATGAATTCCACCGTGCTCCAAAAAATATGAGAAGAGTAATGTATCCTGGATAATCCACACAACATCATTTAGCGACAAGCTAAGCAAGCTTGTGTAATTCGTACTACTACGATATCTGTTATACTTAATAAAGTATATATAAGTATCACATTAGATGATTTATTTTTGTGTACGTAGAAAAGGACTAGAACACTCGAACAAATAATCTGCAGATCTTACAAATATTAGTCCCGAGGCGGGAATCAAACCGCAACCTCCTGCGTTGTAAGCCCACCGCGCTAACAGGTCGTCAATATACGTACCTACCTAAACGACAAAAGTTCAAAACCCTCGGCGCGCGAGTTACACTCGCACTTGTCGTACTTGTTTTTTTTAATTTTGACATAATGATTTGTGTCTAGAAATCATCTAGAAATCATAATTTTCGTATTTCATTAAATATTTTGTACAGGCGCACACAATGTATTATTATTATTGTATATTTCAAAATAATATCCAACCTCAAAACCCTAGAAAATACGAAGAGCTTTTTAGTTTTGTGTGTAGGTAACAGATAGTGTTGTTAGTAGTTTTGTTTTAATTTTAACAAATTTTGGTTTCGTTTTGCCTGTAAGACTAACAAATATCCATCTACTCGAAATTTCTTAATAATTTAATTTATTACCTATAATATCAGCAGGTACCTATATAAACCTACATTTAGTTTTATTACCTACCTATATTTTTGAATGAGTTGCAAATAAAAATATTCTATTTTAATTTCTTAACCCACCGAGCCGTAAAGTAAGTAGGTAAACCCACTAACCGTCAGTCGGATTACGAATCTATGCGTAAATAAATAAATGCGTCTATTATTGAGTTCAATTTACTGTAACGCAGTGTGGAACTGTACCTAATAATTATTAGGTCTTAGAGGCCACAAACCGGTGTTTACCATTCACAAACATTAGCCTTGCTCCTTGCTAGTCCGCGCTGTGGAAGAATAAAACCAGTCAAGTGCAAGTTGTTCGCACACGGTGGGTTCCGTACTGTTGACGATCGCTCTCCTCGTCGTCGTCATCATTTTTGGTCTACCAGAGACAATGGAAAAAACCACGAAATTTCCGTCTGTCCCATTCAGTTTTGATGTTGTCTTCGTACTCAAACTTTTGTTTTTGTAATATATTAATTTATGTTTTATAAATAAATAATGCTGAACTTGATTGGTTCTAGATGACTGATATATCTACAGAATACAACATAGAAAACTTCCACAACATTTGAAACAAATAGTCATCGTACAAACATTTGTCACTTATGATTATTAAAATAACCACTAGTTCCATGCGACATAACCATCTATGTATTACGCAAAAAGATTCAAATGGCATCGAGAGTGTGTTAAAGATAGCCCCTCGGAAGCCGGCTTACTGTATAGAATCGACCACCCTTTTTTAATCATTCAGTTGGGCAAGCACGGACTTTCTTGTCTAAGGTAGAAAAGACAAAAATTACGTCACTTTGTCATCGAATGCGTAAATTATTTGAAATTAATTTCTTCAACTTCAATAATGTACGCAATGTATGGCGATGCGATGTCATTATTGTCTATTCGATTTATGCCGTATTCGTCCCTAGTAAGTTCGGCCCACTTCAAAAAATCTTCCTTCGTCTCACTTTCTATGCCGTATTCGGCCCTCATTTTATTTTATTTCAAAAAATCTTTGTTCGTCCTACTTTTTTACTCCTTGTTCGGCCCAAGTTTTTTATAAGGCAATTTATAGTTACTTTAGTACAGTTGAAGCAATAAATCTTAACTTGACTTTATATTTTAAATATATGAATAAGGCTCTAATATAAAACGCACGTTATGTCAATGCAAAAGACAGCTTGCGGTGCGGCAAATGATATTTTTTTCGCTAAAACGATAGCACAATGCGTAGGGTACGTACTGATAATGCACTAAACACGTGGGTTCTAAAATTAAGGTCGCCTGTTTTATGAGATAGAATAGCTCAATTGTTCTTATAATACTAAGAAAAGATGTGCACTTGCCGGAGTTGCGAAATTCCCACGTAGCTAGTCAAAAGGGTTGATTTGACCAATAGCAGCATGTTTGAGCAGTAAAAAATGACTTGGTGAAACAACGTTACCCTTCAAGGAGTGCTTGCATTTGAGACTAAAATGCATAGCAATGCACAGGTCTTTAAAATGTAGATTTGCTAAGTTGCGAAAAACGTGAAAAGTTATTAGTGTAGTTTCAAATTGGAAAACATCAAATTTGTGAGCAGTTTCACAAGGTGAGTAAGGTTATTTTTTATGAAATGATTGCATGACGAGAAAGTGGGATTTATACAACAACATTATATCGAAGAAATAACTAAAGAAGAAATAACTAAATAAATAGGAGCAAACTCTAGACTGAATAAAACTTTCAAGGGAAAGCTCAACATAATAAAGTTCTTCAAAACTATCAATAATGATGCGAAAAACCATTGAAATGGACCAATATACAAGAATCTATTACATCCATGCTGCATGGAACCATTATTACTAGGTCATTGCTTAGAATAAATATATTCTTTTGTATTTTAAAATGTAACGAGCTTGCTTTATCAAATTGCACACACACACACACGCACACATACACACACACACACACACACACACACACACACACACACACACACACACACACACACACACACACACACAGAAACGTGTAGTACATACCTATTGATCATATTTTCGTTTTGTTTTATTGTTAATTGTTTACTCGGCTCTAAACCATTATCTCTAATATAAAGACGCTCTTCGTAACTGTATGACTGATTTTTTATTATTTTGTGTTTTTATAAGACTGATTACTGTTTACAAATCAAACTGAATAGGTATAGTATAATTAAGCGTTAATTTTTGAACCTAAATTTTCATATCGTTACCTCAGATTTTATTTTTATAAGACTTAGGTTACTGTTGACGAATAGTCCAAAATGTCTAAGTTTATTTAACTTGAGATGTGATTCATTGGGATATAATTGCCATTATTTTATACTTTAGATTAAAATACAAATATTCGTAGATGTAGGTAGTAAATGAGAGCTATGAATTTTATTACTATGTAAACTATGTAAATCATACAAGTAATGACCACCACTGAGAGGTGATGGTAAGTGCCGGCTAGTAGATGACAAACTTTTTAGTCAGCCTATAATGATCGGCAGCTTTGGTAGCGTAGGTAAATTATAATTTTGACGCTAACTGTACTTACAATAATTTTGGTATGCGGGACGAATACGGCGAACTATCATCGTGCGGGACGTACAAAGATATTTTAAGAATGTGGGCCGAAAACTAGGGACGAATACGGCATAAATCGTCTATTCTACCCTAGAGAACAATCCCCGTGCTTGGCCTACAGGTTAACAAAGCATTACGCTCTAGGTCAATTAAATAGATAGGTACTTATTCTAATTGTTATCAACACCGTTATCTTCTTTATGGCTATTAAAATATAACTAAAAGAGGACAAAAGTTATAATGTCATATTTACAACACAAGTTTAATGTCTTAATTTTTTGTTCCTTATTTTGTAATAATTTATGGTAGGTATATAGTATATCAAGAAATTAAAGATAATTAAATCTGACATTGTTGTTGTAGCGGCAAGGTGACGGACGTAAAGACGGACAGATTGCAGAGGCTTAGAAATAGGGACCCGTTTTTACCCTTTGGGTGCGGAACCTTAAGAAATGTCGATACCTACATCGGAGCCCTAGAAATATTGTTTGTAAGCTACTCAAAACACAAACATCTAAAATTCTGTGTTTAGCTTATTTAGCCTGTTTGAATATTTGTATTATTGTCAATAGGTAGATGTAGATACTAAACATTGTAGTAGCTAAGGGGTAATGTGGAATTTGAAATCGGACAAAAACTCAACACCACGAAAGTAGTTTTTGGGTTCAGTATAATAATACTAGCTGGTTGCCCGTGGTTTCACCCGCGTAATTCCCGATCTTGGATAAATCATCTGGGATTCGTGATAAAAAGTAGCCCATAATTATATTATTCTAGGTCATATCATAAACTATCTGTGTCCCAATTTTCATCAAAATCCGTTAAGTAATTTTTGCGTGAAAGAGTAACAAACATCCATTCAAACTAACAGACTTTCGCCTTTATAATATAGTAGGATATATAAAAATTCTATGCTGTGTTTGGTCAGATAATAGATTTTAGTAAAGAACTGTTAAATACGGGACGCTATTCTTTGACTTAGGTCCAATTTCACCGTTGTAATTAAACGCGTTTAGTATGAGATTAATTTAGCGCTCTAAACGAGTTCAACACCTTTAAACCACATAAAATTGATCCGGTTCAAGAGATAAATCGAGTTCAAGAGTTATCATAACAATCAATTATAATTATAACCTAATAGCGGTACGGCCCGACTTCGCAAGGGTATTAAACAGATTTCTAAACTTATAAAATTTACACACGCACCTTGGTTTACATAATTGAAGTTTTCGGACGGATCCCTTATTTTTTTTTATTATTAAGCTTATATTCTATATTCTTAAGCTTATATTCTATATTCTTAAGCTTGTGTTGCCGTGTGGTGCCGGCAGATAATTCCACCACCCCAACTCTTCCCGTGGGTGTCGTAAGAAGCGACTGGGGGGACACACCGGGGGGCGGGCAGCAGCGCCCTCTGCAGAACAACTCCACCGAACTGCGATCCCCAACGCGCATGCCCAGCGTGGGGATTACGGGCAATAACCCCCAAATGATGAATAATGCCATCTATGGCGTATTCATCATTATTAGGGGAGGCCTATGTCCAGCAGTGGACTGTTTTAGGCTGGTGATGATGTGATGAAGCTTATGTTCATCGGGAAAATGTATGATTCTCGATCGGCTTAAAGGAGGATTCTGATGGTGAAAGAATTTTTCAAATCCAAGTTTCGGAGCCTATTCAATCCAAACAAACACACAAATCTTTCCTCTTTATAATCATCATCATTGATAGCCCACAGCTGGACATAGGCCTCCCCTAATGAGCGCCACAGCGCTTGTCTTCAGCTTGTCGGGATCCCACCTGGCAGGAGGGCGTTGTATACTACGTCTACCGAGCCACTGTCTCCACTCAAGAACAAGCACGCGAAATATGGCTGGCCTACTGCCACTTCAGTTTGCTAATTCTTTGAGCTATGTCGATAACTTTGGTCCTATAACTTTATAATAATATAGGTTACGAATTTGTTAGGTACTAGAAATGTTTATAATTACGTCAGTCGTCTCATTACATTACTGTCCGTAGGTGAAATAGGTCATGTCATTCGTCGCCTGGAGCGCGTAACCCGACGACGACGCTGGCGGCGTCCATCTTGGATTTTATAATGAGCGCGCCAATAGAAAAAGAGGGCGGGCGCATGCGCTGTTTACACTGAAAATTACAAGACACATGCATTCTTTCAGACGTAGTGGTTAGTATTGGGTATGGATTTTAGCGATTTTACTTAAAGGGTCCCATAATTAACATAAAAATATACCTACTTAATATACGGCGTTCCGCCCCGGCTTCGCACGGGTAGGTATTTAACAAAAAAAATCTAAATTTGTAAAAGTTTACATACATACACGATGGGTTACATTATTGAAGTTTTCATACGGATCTCTAACTTGTAAAAATATTATATAGCCTATGTTCATCATCAGGGATAATGGAAGATTGTAATGGTGAAAGAATTTTTCAAATCAGTCCAGTAGTTTCGGAGCCTATTCAGTCCAAACAAACAAAGATACAAATCTTTCCTCTTTGTAATAATTATTAGGATACATAAAACTCAGTTCTGTTTCAGGAATTAGGGTGTCGGTGGTCCCTTCGATGCTATTGAAAAGGCACCCCCCGGTAAGCCGTTGGTCCTGCGCCTGAGCTCTCCCCGATCGTGTCGGTCTACCGTCCCATCTTTCCTTTTTATTATATTAGTAAATATTTAATTTTATTGTGCGTTATTATGTGGAAAACAGTTTAAAATAAAATAGAAGAATAGAATATAAGTGTATTAGCAAAACACAAAAAACTAAAATTATATTGAGGTAGATAAGTACAGTACGGCGTTCACTATAAACCGACCCTCCTGTTTCGTACGAAGTCGATTTCTGAGGACAGCGCTTAATAAGTTGAATGTTTCTGTAACAGAAAACAAACCTATTTATATAAAAACAAAAAAAAATATCATCACATAATATTAAAAACAAAAAAATCATAGATTTCCTTACCATAAGAAAACCTTACTCATTCGGTCCCACCTACCCATTGTTCTTCGTGAATAAATAAGGTATTTTTGCATGACACAAATAGGTACGAAAATTTTGCTGTTTTTGAGCTTCAAGGTCGAACACAATGAGTTAACAAGGTTTCCATGACAAATTCTCATCATTATAATAATTTGAGAATTACTTGGCTTCTTTTAAACTCAGATTTTAAGATCTCCAAAACAAAAAGTTGCACTTTTGGGTTTTTTGGGAGAGACTTTTGGATAATCATGTAATAATAAGTATTAAAAAATCTTTAATAAAATAGTTTTCTTTTTACCGAACCTATTAAATTATTGTAAAATAACTAATAATTATTAGTAATCATTGCTATACAGCGTGGCAGCCAGAATCTTGGGAACACTTCCAACTAGTATTGATATGGATCAGTTGAGCTACCTGTAGTTTGTTCGCAACAGTCTGCAGCTCAATTGTTGCAATTGTAAATACTAGTTTTATTTAGGTAGTTAGATAATTGTAATCTTCTTTTATATAAAAAAAAAATAGTAGGTAGTTAGTAACCACAAAAATAAAATTAATATTAACCTATTCAAATTTAACAAGTGTATGTGTGTGAGTGTAATATTTTTTGGAATTTTTGTTAAATACTTGTGCAAAGCCGCTGGTCAATTATATAATGATAGCAATAACTATCATTATATAATTGACCAGACGTTTTAAAGACGTTTTATCCGCTAACAAAAATCCTACTTAAATTTGCGTTCACAATATTTTAGTATAAGATCAAAATAAAATATTTATGTGTAGTAATATTAGTATAGAGTTAAATACTTACTAACCCTAGCTACTATAAATGTGTTACAGTGTTTGAAGAACGTTTGTAAATAATCTACCTACATAATGACTGCCTAAAACTTGATTTTGAGACCAAAGTCCAAGATTCAGATATCTGAGAACAAAGTCCTCGAATATTAAGAGATAATAGAGATAAATTTATTAATCATCAAAATAATCTGTTGGTAATAATAAAACATTTCCTATAAATTCTAAAATGTTTTTAAAATGCGTGATTGGAACATGTAGATAAAATAAATAAGATTAAAACAAAATAGTCCAGTCATCTCGTTCACGACAGTCTTATGTGAACCTGTTGAAACGGCGGGAAATACGAAAAGAAACACGATACGCTTGAAAAAATACTAATAATCATTTTTTTTTTATCAAAATTATAGTAAAATATTATGAATCAGCTAGATACAGAATATTGCAAACAATCTACACGTAGCTCAACTGATCTATACCAAAACCAGTCGGAAGCGGCGTCGACGGACGACCTCTGTGGCGCGGTGGGCGAAGGTCCGCCTGCGACGCAGGAGGTTGCGGTTTCGATTCCCGCCTCGGGACAAAAATTTTTACGATCTGCAGATATTTGTTCAGGGCCATCTGGTCGTTTTCTATGTACAATAAAAAATATCTAACTATGTAATAATATTGTATTATGTATTCAGTCATCTAGTACCCATAACCGAAGCTCTGCTAAGGTTAGGGCTAGATGGTGCTGTGTGGATTGTCCGGCATTATTTATTTATTTATTTATAGTACTAATAATTAAAAAAACATCAGTCAAAAAAGGCGACTCAACGCCCCGTCCAACTGGCAAATCGACAGAAACTTTTCCCTTTGCTTTTTTTGAACTACTAATCCGGAGGCCCAGGTTCAAATCCCGTAGCTAGGTAGATTTTGTCGCTGACAAAGTTTGACGCTGGCCAACAGTGTCCGTTGTAGGTAGGCCGTTTGCGCCGAGCCTACGATAAACAAGTACATACATATATACTCGTTGTTATTAAAATAAAAGACAGGCGGTTGTCAATCCTTAAAACCTTAATTACTTTTTAAGTTGCCCTTGATTTTTATCGGATTGTTTCAGATTTTAATGGCACGTTTTTTCAAAAAATAACATAAGAATATTACCTAAATATTTGGATTGATATAACTCCTACCTCTTTTTGAACTATAGAACTCTGTGTCTAGTTAAACCTAACATTAAGCTGTAAGGCAGTTTTAACCAAAAAGCATTGTATTTTTTTTACTTTTACATAAATAATTAGGTATATTCTGTTCACAAGATCCTGCACAAAGCTTGTTTTGTTATGATGATCATCTCATCACATCAGGTACGCTGAGAAAAATTATAAGCATATGTAGGTTATATACAACAGTTGGTTGCACTGAAATCAATAGTTCCGTCCAGAAAAATTCAAATGTGCTAGTTCACCAAGTTGAGGTTACCTGTCAATGTCAACCAACTGCCGCCGTGCCGTGTGGTGCCATAGAATATCACCACCCCAACTCTTTCCGTGGGTGTCGTAAGAGTGTCGTGTGGTTCGTCCTCGCACCAGAACTTGAGGACGCCATCGCTATAATGCGCACGGCCACGGAAGTTAAGTTTCGACGTCTGGAGCGACAAGTTCGGATCAACGACACCGTCGATGATGTAGTCCTCCAGTATGTCACGTACTTTCGTGGCTTACTCCGCCGTAAGGTTGGTAGGGATCTACTGTTACGGACACGCAGAGGTCATGCGACCTGAAAGCTGCTGACTAAGGGAGACACACCTGGGAGCGGGCAGCAGCGCCCTTTTGAGAACAACTCCCCCGAATTGTGATCCCAACCCGCATGCCCAGCGTGGGGATTATGAGCAATAACTTCCAAGTGAAAAATAATGCTATCTATAGCGCTCATTAGGGGAGGCCAACTGTAAAAATAATGAACTGTTTATAACTCTTTTTCTAATGACTATTAATCCGCGATCGTCTTGAACAGGAACAAGGCCGTATAAATCACAAAAAAACACACACACGAACATAAACAATAAAAACAAACTGGGTCTAAAGTTAACCATTAACCTTGTGCAATTTGAAAGCGGGAAACAGGTAGTGTTACTAAGTGTCGCAGCATTGAACCCCGCGTGGTAGAGGTGTCGGGGGTCAAAACTAACTGTTGGGTAAGACAGAGGTTGTTTAGTGTAGAGGGTTCTGTAGCCTATTCTCCAAGAGTCCTGTAAGGTCTAAAGGCACTTTGATTTTGATTTTGATTAAGTGTAACCTACATAAATATGTAACCTATTAAGTATTCTAATGTAAACACTTTAAAGACTACTACAAATCAGAATTCGTACCTATATACAATTGAAACAATTGAGCTAACTGCAAACTCTGTCTGTCTGTTGGTCCCTATGTAGGTATGCTTAGATCTTTAACACTACGCAACGGATTTTGATACGGTTTTTTTAATAGATAGAATGATTCAAGAGGAAGGATTTTGTATCAGCACTGCATCCGTGCGAAGCAAGAGCAGGTTGCTAATTAAATAATAAAAATAATTATAATAATAAATTAGGTGTGGATGTCGTAATTTTCTCTCTGAAAAAAGTATCCACTTAAGTACAATAATTAACCAAGGTTAGCTGAGCTATAATTATAATAACAATAATAAATAATAATACTAGGTTACCTAGCATAATTAGTATTGTGTCATTGTTCATTCTTGTAAGAAATAGTTGTGAAAATATTTTCTTAAATAGCTTCACCCAGGCGAGGAACATTTACATTTTCCCGGGAACTGAACTCGCATCTTTATCATCACTATGGTATAGCATTACTATGTTATGGGTTGTTGTAAGTAAATCATATTAATTATTATAAATGCGAAAGTTTGTAAGTTGATATTACATCTGAGCCAAAAACTACTGAACTTTTCTGCTAATTTTTCATAAAGATAGAAACAAGGCCCCGTTTAATAAGGACTACTTATTATCAAAGGCGTGATGCCGTGGGCGGAAATAGTAATATTTATACCACCAGCATTCTGCGCACTCTGCGTTTTATTTTGGCTAACAGATTCAAAATCCTTAATAATAAATTCTTTATTGCACACTTAACTTATGAGTAATTAACAAATGAAATAGCCTTAGAATGAGCAACAATTGGCGGTCTTATCGCTCAAGAGGGATCTCTCTCAGACAACCTTGAATGGATAGGATCGTTGGATTGTACATGGATTGTACGTACAGTGCGCGTCAGAATTAAGTACCCCCCTTGTCTACATAATATTTAAGACTACTTCGAATTCCCTTGTAACTTACCACTAATTTTCACATGCAAATATTTATCACGCCGCTGCCCGCTAAGGATCGAACCACCCACCATAATACTCAAAGTCTGAAATTCCCAACAATAACAACTTTTGTTTCCCACATACATTGAGATGGGGGGGTACTTATTACATACACAATATTTATTGTGAAGAATGTTAAGAGGTGCGCGTTGATGTCTTTTGTATGGAAAATACCTGTTTCAAGTTCCTACTTAGAATGAAATTCTGTCTACTACAAAACGTATTGATTTACAAGCTTCTGATTTTAATATTTCAATAACTTTATTTCTTTAGGCTTACAAAATAAGCACACAGACAAGTCAAATTTCATACGTACACTAAATTTTATAAAATAAGACATAGAAGTTATTGATTTTCTCTTCACTTAATTTTTTTGCCTACTAGTGGAAGACGTTAAAAAGAAACCCCTAGCACATTCATATATAACTTATGTGTCTAATACAATGTTTGTTTTGCCTATCTAAATCTAAGTTTAATGTGATTTAGACACATGCCAATATTTTTTGAAGAGTATACTTAAAGCTAAGCATTTCTAATAATCCAAAATTATTCCTAAACTAGATATTAATAATAACTTTTTTAAAACAGATATAGGTACTTAAAGATATACTTGCATTTCTAATAATCCTAAATTATAAAACTAAACTCACGTAACTAGATATTAATTCTTACAAGGATCCCTATTATACTTAATTGCTATGCTAACTGCAAGGAACAACATTGTCTATGTAAGTGGCATATTTACTTCTAAATTAAGCATAAACGTCAAAAACAACCTCAAAATTATAATATACTGAAAAAGTGAGAGGGCAAGTTTAATTAAAAATAGGTCATAGTTAGGAGTTACTAACAAAGATGTAATAAAAGTAATATAGAACGATTTGTAATTGGCTGTTGCAAACAATCTACAGGAAGCTCAATTAATCCATATCAAATCAATACCATTCGGAAACGTCCCCGAGACGGTTTCTGTATTGCCTCGCTGTATGGAAATGGTGATGCGCTGCGCCAGATACAAAGATTCTTGTGTAACTAATGTTTGGAATAATCCCTTCAATCTGCTATTTTTGGCTAGGACGATATCATTATTTACATATTCAACAGTTTACATACCTACACGAAAAGACGTCTTATTACTCTAAGCGAAAAGATGTGTACAAATCGTCAAAATAATCAAATTACAAAAGTGCCAAGCATGAATCTAGTCTCCACATTTTCCCGAAGAACAGGTGCTTCGGTAAAACAATAAATAAACATGATTGCGGATGTGAATTCCTCATTCCACGATGGAAATAAACAACAACTTTATAAAACCACTAAGGCTTCACAAGTACAGCCTTATTTAAGCAAACTCCTAGTTGCCCAGCAATGTATTTCTAAATCTATGGTGCTAGGAAATAGTCGATAAATCGACCTTGTATGAATGAACGTGAAATAACGACTAATTTGCTAACTATTACCTGCTAAGTGCATACTTTCTCCAATTTGCACTAATGAGGTCATCAAACCAGCATACATTCTGCCAGAATTAAAAAAAAACACACGATGACTTAACATAAACAAACGAAATTCAAAAATTGGTCGCTGTTCATCGAAGGTTTCATTAGAATATTTGAATTTAGAATAGAGTGAACACAGCAGTTTACCTGGTGGCAACGGTGCGTGTTTCAGTGACGTGGTGCTATCTCATCATTGATAATGCCGGTTTGGCAACGTCGCGTCGCGCTCACCTGGCGCTACCTGCGCAGTGTCAGGGGGGCAAGCGGCAGTCGATCCAACGATCGGACAGACACGCTCGTGTCGATCTGTCCTCACTTATTTACCTACCTAAAAATATTCCATCATAGCAGACGCTACACAAAAACAGACAAGATATCTGTTCCCAAGATATATACCTAACAACTCTAGTGCTTCAAGACAGTGTCAGTGTTACGGGACAAAAGAATACGAATTTGGGAACGGTCGCCGCAGACGACGGCATTGCTTTTTGACTGAACCCGTTTGTAGGCATTCGTGTAACCAATAATGTTAAGTTAATTCTAGATTTTCACCTACAGCGGAAACAGCTTACGTCGACGACTAGCGGTAAAACCGCGTCCGCGCACGCGAGTTCTTTAGTTGGGTAACCGTCAGGTTTCTAAACTTCGAACGCGAAAGATAACTCAAAAGAACCAAGCGAATCCGAACATTCGAAGTTTGAATTTTAAGATTTTGAAGTTGAAGCGTTGTAGCGCGGCCAAGTGGTTTTGGTACTTTACCGTTAGAAAGTTGTGAAAAACGGATGGACAGTGACAGTGAGTGAGTGAGTTTTGCTGGTGTGTGTTATTGTATGGCGCGATGATCAGCGGTGGCTGGGTGTGTGCATTGCACGTGCGCACGGCGGGCCTAGGCGGAGCCGCGCTCGGCTCTGACGAGGAGGAGATCGTGTATCTCGCCTATGTTGTTATCGACGTACTCACTAATCAGGTATGATATATAGATACCTATCTAGTGTACAATACAATACATACAATACAATCAGACGAAGTTGCGGCGAGGATTTCGAAGCAAGGATGACTTTAATAATTTTGACGAATCTCCAGCTAAAGTTTGAGCCTAGAAATTCGTCGTCATTTTGAATAAATTGAAGGCACTAGGAGTTTACAATCGGTGTAGAAAACATCAGTGAAGCATAGCGTGATCTTAACTAAATAGGTGATTGCATTCTTGGTATAAAACCGACCTATATCCGATAGACATGGGTAATTTTATGTAACCTTAAATAAAGCTAAAATAAAGGACCTATATCCGATAGACATAGGTAATTTTATGTAACCCTAAAGAAAGCTAAAATAAAGTAAAAAAACAAATCCAATCGAATCCAATCGACGAAATAATTTAATGCAGTCAATAAAGACGGAGTAAACAATTTGCATAAATCTGATAAAACTTTATGATTTGAATAATAATTCAATGTTTATCAATTAAATAAAAAGGTACTTGACCCCAAATATGGTTTAGAAACTAGAAACATTAGATAATATGTATATTTGGAAGTTGGTAAACTTAGGGTTTATTATTACTTAAATGAAAGCACTATCGTTATAGAAAACTAATCATGGACAGAACTAATATTACACAATAACACCGATGTAGTCCTACCTATCTACTCTTATGTCAAAATTGAAATTTACTAAGCGAAAGAAAGATCTACCTGGCATAGAAATGTTCAATATTTGAAGAAGCCATAAAATTCTACGGGTTTGTTGCTTTTTTACAACCTGCATGGAGTCTTCCAAAGTTAGAGCAAGTGCCATTGTTTTTTTTATGACATGCTTTAAACTACTTAGGTAACGTAAGAAAGGATTTTTGGGTACGTAATTCAGAGAAATACTAACACTAGTACGTAATTCAGAGAAATACTAACACTAGGGATGGGTATTTTTGAGGCCATGTTTTATTATGGTTATAACAAGATAGTTACTAGCTTAGCTGTGAAATTTAATTTACCTTAAAACATCTATAACAAATATAATAAACTTAATATAAATATATTTTGACATCTTGCAAAGTAAGAAAAGTTAGTAAAATAGTTAGTCAATATGAACTATGTTGTTTGGCATAGGATCGCCTGTACAAAACCGGGCTAGCCATTGCCTATGCCAAAACAGTGAACTTTATTTATTATTATAAAATAAATAAAGTTAAGTAAGGAGAACTTTAGGTTCTCTTTGGAGTACCTAACCTACTCCTAAATTGTTTTAATCTATATTGATTTAAATACCTATCTAAAACATTTGTGTACTATAGGTACTGTACTTCTGAAATTGGCCAGTTTTTCATTCTATTTTATTTTGTAATTATTTATTATTAATTTAACAGTTATATAAAAATTGCAAAGAAAACGTATAAATTCCATAACCAATGTTTTTGGGAAGGTTCTCCCTCTAAAAGTCAAATTGAAAACAGCTTATTTCGTGTGTTGGCGCTTTAAATATTCAAATTCTCTGTGTTTTACAATTGTGTCCAATTATACACACAAAATATGGTGCTCATTAGGGGAGGCCTAGAGGTCCAGCAGTGGACTATTATAGGCTGATGATGAATGATGAATACACACAAAATTCTAACGGAATAGGATTAGAAGGTACTAAAATGTTTGTATTGAGAAATTGGTTTTCTTCTTATAAAACCACCAATTTCACAGGTAAAAAAAAAACCTTTATTAACCTCTTATACAAATGCAAAGAAACCTATAATATAGTAGAAAGATTCTATAGTACAAATCTAAATGTTCATATTTATGATAACGATAACAGTAATTAAATTACCAACCTAGAAGTGGCTAAGATTATTACGATAGTTAATTTATGAACAGTTACTACTACGATAGTTAGGTAAGAATACCTATCGAATTAAATTGAACTAGCATGATGCGCTTAATCGATTCTATTAATGAACCATAGAGTATTTAATAGAGTTTTATAATAATGGTTATATTAATTCAATCAGTAAATAATTATTACATATTAGTTATTAATGATACTCGTAATTCTTTGACTTATTCTCAAATTATAAATTACATTTTCTGGGATTACATTTTGCTTTTGGTAAACTCAAATAAATAAAGGGTTTCGTGCCCAATATTTAAAATTTATGTCAATTGGTCATTAGTGTTTACATCCTTATCTATCAACTTGCACCTGATATGATACCTACCGATAAACCCCTGAATACAGCACTAGAAACGATAGGTGGGTACTACTTTACCTTTTATTTCCTTGTCAAATTCGACTATGAATAGTATTGCTAGAAGAACGACAGCCATAATTCCTATGATAATTTAACATTCCATAAACTGGAAATTTGGTTTGACCATTTTCGACTTTAACTTCTATAGCGACAAGATTTCCTGTGACTTTTTTCTAGTTATTAAAAAAATTAGTTTCACCGCGACAACGTTAATAATTTAATAGGAACATAGCTAATTGTATACGATTCCTATTATTATCATTAACTTGATGTTAATGATAATAATAAAGAAAAATTGCTAGAATAGAAGATTAAGACATATACAAAAGAATAAGTAGGAAGTCATCGTCTCATTGCGTGAAAAACATTAGTGTTTCGACACGAACAGTGACAAACTAGTTTTGTATTGCAAGCGGTTTATGAAGTCCGATGACTGTCATTTATGATGCAGTCATGCAATAAAACTTTGGCCTAGATCCTACGAAAGTATCAAAATGGATGCGTCGCTCTATGAACTTTGTACCTATCTCTGGAAATTCATAAAATAATTTGATTGTTATTAAAAAATAAACACTGACTTTTTTCTTAGTAGGTATTTATTTATTGCGGATTTTTACGTTTTAGGGGACAATCCCTCGGAAATAAAGTTTATCGCAGAAGAAACGAGTATATTTGCGCGCGCGCAAATATACTCGTTTAGCGGGCAGCCTCTCAAAATATTCATAATATTTATTTATTTATACAATAGAGTCATAACATCACAGGTTTATTTTTATCCTAAGACTTTATACTCTAGAAAATTTAACAGCAAAAATAAGTAATAATAGGTAATCATGAAACTATAAATAAGTTCGGAAGGAGTATCAGAACAAAATAAAATGAAGCACTCCAATCAAGCAAGCATGCCAATCAATCAAATAGTATGCTGGCCATCGCCATTACGGCTATAGACACCAACTGATGAACTCTATTGTAAACAAACCAAAATAAACGGAAAACGCCGTCTTGTGTGGTCAGATGTTGCAAAAGTCACAATGGGTTTGTCAGTAAAAAACACCGGATCACATTTCGTAGATAAATTTCTTATATCACCAACTTATTTTATCGATTTGACGCAAAATTATTATCAACATATAAATCAAACTACAAGCACAAAATCTCGCCAGTGCTGCCAACATGTAAACATGTAAATTTTCCAGTAAGTGTGGGAGGATATTAAAAATGTTTTAATTCTCATATTTTATTGACTTTAAATTATGAATCAGGTATATAGGCATTTCTTTATCATCCTGGTTATACCTATAAAATAATATGTATTAAGTATTCGAAATATAATTAGGATATTGAATTTCAGTTTGTAATATCTATACAATACGAATTTCGAAATATGTTTGTTTTTTATTTGAGCTAACCTCCAAAATAGCTGAACCCATTTGGATAATACTTTAAGTGACGATCATGCTACGCAGATGTTATAACGAGATTAACGATAGCCGTGGGGCATAACTAAAAGTCAATATTTTTTCAGATTTCCGGGTGACGAAAATTGGAAGTTAAATTGAATTCGCATAATCAGAGAATCTCATAATTAAAATAATTTGAATCCCACTAAATCTAGTGTAGCATGCAGTGTGCATGAAGATTTTTCATGTAAAAGCATGCGGGCATTATGGTATACATACATAAATTTTTATTTATAATGTAATGTATCAATAAACAATGAATATGAGAATAATGTATATTTTTTCACATAACATTTCATTGATCTTCCCAGTAACAATCATAAAATATGGCTGCAAATGTACATTTAAATAATTATATTTTTTTTATATATTGGTTAGGCATTTCCATAGGAACAACGTATGCGAAGCCGCAGGCAGAAAATGTTGTCAGCCAGTTAATAGGCACAAAGAGTAATTTATTCAAACTAAAATTAGACATGGAATGAGACTTTGGATGTGTTTGTTACTTCTGCACACACACTCAGAGGCCTGAACAGATTTTGTTGAAATTTCTTCGATTAGCAAATAGGGGTAGTTACTATTTAATCCCGGGAAGTACAGTGTTCTGTTCTGTTCTTGTGGGACAATAAAATTCACTGCAGTTAGCACCATAAAGCGCTGACGTAAATTGAAAATTATAAAAAGTAGGTCTAATAAACACGATTACCGTGGCTAAAGCAGTACCTAAAATTTTTCATTATAATTTACATATTCATATTAATAAGTGAACAATTATTAGGAAGAATATTTATAAAAAATATGGGTAATTTTTTCTTCTGTTGGCAACTCTCTATACACTGACACTCAATGTCATTCCGCCATTGATAGGATTCAAGTTTGATTTGACAGGATTCTATCCGTAGGTAATTATCAAAAGTAAAATTAGACAATAATACCAATGTTACTTTCAAATACAAATGAAACAATTGAATTACAAATAAATAAGCAGGAGAATAGACGGATCTCTTTTGTCTTTCGTCGGTTGAAAAGTTGGTTACGTACCTTTTGAAAAAGCAAATATCGCAAATTTTGAATTTCTGATTATTTAACTTATGAATCGAAATTCATAAATTAAATAGTTACCATGACAACTATAATCATAATCAATCAATGACCTCGATAAAAATCAATAGACACAAATGATTCGAAAACCTGTATCCCTTCCCATCCCTTCCCCCCGGACCTCGATACCGAGTAGACGTGTAAACAGACCTATGTTTGTTAAATTTTAGAATTTAATTCAATATTTCAACAAAAATATCGCAGCAAGAAAATAGGAATTCATAAATCTGAAGGAGTGACAAACGCTGAGGAGTGTCGGGTACACACACACACACAGAATCAGCAGTCAACGGACGGAAACCGCTACGAGTGAGTCAACCCATTCATGTATCTAACACTCCTCTGTACCGCACACGCACACCTCGCCTTGTAGTTGCACACTACCTGCGCTACGCGCACACCGCTGCAACCCTCGCATACGTCAGCCGCTGCGCTACACTGTTTCGATTGACCACCTCTCGCCCATGACTGCCTGGTACTAGCACGCCGCACTACTCCGGTAAATTGGATCGCCCACGAACCACGCCAAAACACCGTTGCTGACGCTGCCTGCCGCTTCTTGCTTGGTACCTAGTCTAGCTAGAATTACAGCCGTTAAAGTGCGATCTACCAGAATAGAGCACTCCTTTGCTTGGACTTTCTAATCAGGCGCAGAGTAAAAATCGAAACTTTGATTGTCTGTTATACTAGGTGCCTGTTAACAGTAATGTCACTTGTTAGAACACCACCACCTACGTGTGAATCTCCAGCTGCTATCTTTAAAACGCCCTTAGCCCTTGGGCACGCCACTTCGGAACCAAATATTGCTCAATCACCGGGTGCAGAATTGGAATTTGGATTAAACATAGCAACGTCCATGCTCAATGCTCCATCGCGAATTATAAAGCGAAAAAAGTTTGACTTAAATAGAAACGATATCCTGGACTTATTCACTAAGTTCAAGGAAGACCAGGACGAAAAGTTTTCTGCTATCTTAACCTCCATAAATGATGTCAAAGTGTCAATGGAAGGCATGTCACACAAACATGATGAAATTTTAAAGAAAATTAGCATCCTTGAAGAGGAAAGAACAAGTCAAAACCATAGGATTCAATTCCTAGAGAATAAAGTTGAGTTTTTAGAGCGCCAATCCCGTTGTACGAGTGTAGAGATACGAAATATTCCGCAGGCCGTGAAGGAATCTAAGGAAGAACTCAAAAAAATCGTGATACAAACTGCTGAAATCCTGAATGTCCCATTGGATGTCTCGGAACTAAAGGACGTTTACAGGTTTGGTAAAAATAATACCAACAAATCGGTGATAGCCGACTTTACCACGGTATTTACCAGGGATAAGTTCCTACGCTCATTTAAAAACTTTAACAAAGCTCATCAAGAAGCACGTTTGAGTACGGGACTCCTGAGTGCCACGAGTGCCAACGGCCCTAACAAGCCGATATACATCTCGGAGAATCTTACTCAAAGAGAAAGAAGACTGTATTTCCTGGCTAGAGAGTTCAAGAAACAGTACAATTACGATTTTTGCTGGACATCCTTCGGTAAAACTTTTCTCCGTGAATCTGAAGGCTCTCCACTGATAAGAATCACGTGCGAAACCGACTTGGAGAAATTGCAGAATAAAAACTAGATGATTCCTAGAAAAATACTAGTACTCTTTATAGCTTAGACTGTAGAATTATTCGATATTTTCTTTATTTAAATTTTTTTTTTTTCTCAATTAGGTTTTCGTGTACCTATATGTTTTCATAGGCTCTCTGTATAAACTTTAAGTATACGTTTAAATGTTAATGCATAAAAACTACTGAGTACAGACTCTTGTCACCTAATTACCTACTCTAACTATATTATAGGCTCTTATTAACTAGTAATAAATTATTGCATGATAACTAATTTATAAATAATTTAATAATCCTATTTTATATTTAACTACTAGCCTATGAAAGCATCATAAAACCCTTGCCTTCGTCAAAACATGGGAGACAAAGGTATACTTTTGTAGGTAGGTTTATGTTATAACTATATTACAATTACATAAAATTGTAAAGTGGTTATATTAAGCATTTAACTTTACTTTTCAAAAATGGTGGACTTGCTAAATAATAACGTATTACATGATATTGACAGTGATTCAATTCCTTGTTATCTAATAGAAGACTTCTCTAAACTTATAACGTACTTTAAAGTACACCAAAATAAATTTACCATATTAAGTCTTAACATCCGTAGTATTCACCAAAATTTTGATTTATTTCTAGCCTATCTCAGTAGTTTGACGATTGAAATTGACGTTGTGGTTCTGACTGAATGCTTTACGTCTA
Source organism: Eupithecia pulchellata (assembly GCA_963931895.1). NCBI lineage: Eukaryota > Metazoa > Arthropoda > Insecta > Lepidoptera > Geometridae > Eupithecia > Eupithecia pulchellata. Next base: position 3,791,116 of record OZ007542.1, on the reverse strand, counting down.
AATACAATCCACCGAGTTTACCCAGCTACAACATGTACTTTACGAAGCGTAGCATTAATAAAAATGATGGCGTTGTAGTGTACGTACGAAGCTTGCACTCATCAAATGCAACTGAGCCAGGCGTAGAAGATGGTAACTGTCTAATTGTTGAGGTAAATAAACAGCTTAGTCTTGTATGTTCCTACCGACCCCCATGTTTTAGTAATCCGATGCGATACCTACAAAGCCTAGACTATATATTTAAACAAATAAAATACAAGAATAATATTATATTCACTGGAGATATAAATATTAATATACTTCCCAAACCTGTTTTAGACGCACATGCCTGTGATTATCTAGATCTCATGGCATCTCACGGACTAGCCCAAGGAGTCAACCTACCAACCCGCTCTACTACCTGCCTTGACCATTTTATGTTAAAAATTGAAACAAAATGGACATCTTTTGTCTTCAATGAATTAACAGATCACTCACCCATCATCTTAGCTATCGACAATTGTAAAATTGACAAACCACAAAAGTTATTGAAGAACAAAACCAATGTCTATGCTGTCTGCGAAAGTTTAGCAACACAATCATGGACTGAATTATATGCATTAAATGACCCAAACTCTATCGCTCAAAACCTTGTCTCTACCATCCAAACAACAATAGAAAATAATACAGTTGCTATACAAATACCCAGTCGGAAAAGAATATTGAAACCATGGATAACTAACGAGGTACTAAAAAGTATAAGAACAAGAAATAAACTACAAAAACAATATAAAAGAGACCCAAACAATAAAGAAACTAAAATTACTTATATAAAGTATAGACAACAATGCAACAGATTAATTAAAAGACTCAAAAACAATTACTATGAATCTATGTTCAACATCAATCGGGGTAATATCAAAGGGACGTGGAAACTGATTAAGGAACTTTGTGACTACAACAACCAAAATAAAGCAACTTCAACTGAGCTACTCTCTATAACAGACACACCGAAAGAGTCATTAAATGAAGTTAACAATTATTTTACAACAATAGGAAGCAAACTTGCAAATGAAACCTTAGGAAAACTAAACACTACAGATACTGTTCTTGCTTCAAATGTGCCCTCTCCTATCCATGACAACGAATCTGCTAATTCAATGTCGTTATTCATGACGGACCCCGAGGAAGTTGTTGCTACTATATTCCACCTGAAATCCAATACCTGCCCTGGTGAGGATAATATCTCAACAAATGTATTAAAAACCTGTGCTCTACCATTAGCCGAGCCAATAGCGTTTCTATGCAACACTAGTTTTTCAAGCGGTACCTTCCCACAAATTTTCAAAAATGCACTTGTAACACCCATCTTTAAAACGGGAGATAAAACCTCTCCATCTAACTACCGTCCTATTTCTCTACTTACAGTAATATCCAAAATAATTGAAAAACTAGCAAACAAAAGACTCATGTCATACTTAGAAACACACAAAAAGCTTGCATGTAACCAATATGGATTCCGATCAGGCAAATCTACTGATAATGCAGTACTAACACTGACGTCCTCCATTACTGAACACCTTGACGGTAAAGAGAAATGTACTGGTGTCTTTTTGGACCTCCAAAAAGCATTCGATACAGTCTCAATACCTATTCTGCTAGCAAGGCTTGAAAAAATAGGAGTACGTGGGATAGTGCACAGCTGGTTCAAAGACTATCTCACAAATCGAAACCAAACTGTACGAGTCGGAAACTTTATGAGTCAAAATGCACTCTGTACATATGGCGTACCCCAAGGGAGTACTCTAGGTCCCTCTCTCTTTCTGGTGTACATCAACGAACTGTGTGCAATACAACTGGAACAGGGGAATGTATTCATGTTTGCAGATGACACCGTATTACTTTTTCACGAAGCCACATGGAACGATCTCAAAGTCACAACTGAGAGGGGTCTGTCTAAGGTTATAGCATGGCTTGAGGATAATCTGCTGTCCCTAAATACAACAAAAACCAAATACATGTGTTTTAAAAAAACGATGTCTAGCTCTCCTCCTACCTCTTTTCGTATTGTAGCCCACTCCTACCCTTGTAATAGAACAGCAGATGTAAATACACAAGCATGTAGTTGCAACTCCCTCACATGTGTACAATCTATAAAATATCTCGGGGTTACAATCGACGATAGACTCACGTGGGTCCCACACATTGATGCAGTGTCAAGGAGAATCAGAAGGCTTATTATAATTTTCAAAAAACTTAGGGATGTTGCTGATCACAAGCTCTTAATACAAACCTACAAATCTTTAGCGGAATGTGTAATAAGCTACTGCATCTGCTCTTGGGGCGGTGCGGCGAAAACACATCTCATAAAAGTAGAGCGAGCACAGCGTGCTCTACTTAAAGTCGCGATGTCTCTCCCATTTAGATACCCTACAACTGAACTGTATGAAAAATGTAAAGTTCTCTCTGTCCGAAAATTATTTGTCTTCAACTGCATAAAAAGGTACCATTCAGAAACTGTACCCACACTTCCGCCCTCCAACAAACGACTAGATAAGTGCCCTGTTCCTAGTTATCACTGCCAACTTGCAAGAAGACAATATAATAGACTTGCTCCGACCTTTTACAACAAAATAAACATAAAAACAAAAATCAAATCCCTTACTAAACAAAAGCTAAAACAAAGTGTCAATAATTGGCTAAAAGCTTACGACTACGACGGTGTAGAACAACTATTTTGTAAAATGTCTTAAAAGTATAAAAAGAAAAAAGAATAAAAAATAAACCGATTTAGAGTTTAAGAATAAGATGATTATCTATAAATGTCTATCTATAATGAGTAAATAAACTTACACACTTATTCACACTTAGTACGTAATGTCTTGTCTTTTATACAAATATATATTATATATATATATATATATATATAAATATTCTAGATTAGGAATAGATTTTATAATTATTATCTTAATTGATCTAGGTTATTATTATATTACTGTTTATTTTGTCTATTTTATTCTATACTCACAGAATTTTAAATTATGTATAAGTATAATTGTAAGCTAATTATAAGCTAGTACCTACCTAATTTTGTAACATATTGTTTACTAAGAATGAGCTCTACCTAGTAACACTAAGTTATTGGTATAGACACGGGTATAAGCATAGTGCACTAACCAACTTAGAATAAGTTAACTTTAAATCTCGTGTTAAATAGTCTAGTTCTCATGGGAAGAAGCTGTTCGCCTGTAACACAGCTACATTTTAGCTACCACAGGAGACAGTGTTCCAACTACAATTGTATACACACTTTTTGTAAATAAACGATTTGTATTTGTATTTGTATTTGTATTGTATGGAAATTTTTGAACGAAAGAAATAATGTCGAAAGTTTGCCATTAAGTATTCGAACACGTCAGGCAACTTTTGTGGACCTGACGTAATTCCCCATCTATTTCTAGTATGTTGCCATTTTCCTCTCGGGGCATTGACATGACAGATAGATTCCGTCTGCAACACCTGGCAAACCTTCTAATGTCTTTGTCAAGATAAGAAAACATTTATATTAGTAGTTTTTTTTTTAATGGAAAATAAGCCTTAATTAACATAGACAATAACAATTATATAACTAAATTAAGGCTAGTATTTACAATTGAAAAGATTGAGCTAACTGCAGACTGTTGCAAACAAACTACAGGTAGCTCAACTGATCCATATCAATACCAGTTGGAAGTGTACCCAAGATGCTGGCTGCATTGCCTTGCTTTAGGGCAATGCTGATGCGCTGTGCCAGATATTGACCAGCTCACGGGTCACGTGTGGATTCGACCAGACGCTCAGATAATTTGTATTACTAGTAAATATACATCATAAATGACTTTAGTTTAGAGTATTACTACCAAAACGTTCGTAGTTTGACGAATATTACAAAAAACCAAACCAAAACCCAAATATACTGTCAGCCATTTTCAGAATCTCGTAACAAGAAGAGATTTAAAATGGCCGCTCATTTACGGTTTATGTTATGTTACAATTACATAATTTCGTTACTTAATGTAATGATGTGGTGGCTCCATATTCGTGTGCGACATTTTTAGTTCATAAAAGAAAGAACTTACCAAAACTACAATACCTACCATTATTTATTTGACGACCTCTGTGGCGCGGTGGGCGAAGGTCCTGCGACGTAGGAGATAGCGGGTTCGATTCCCGCATCGGGACAAATGTTTGTACTATCTGCAGATATTTATCGGGTGTTCTGGTCGTTTTCTATCTATAATAAAAAATATCTATCTATGTAATATTTTGTATTATGTATATCAGTCATCTAGTACCCATAACAAGCTCTGCTTAGCTTGGGGCTGGAAGATGCTGTGTGGATTGTCCAGCATTAGTTATTCATTGATAACACCAAAGTACATGTCACAAACGAGTAAGGTACTGTTTATTATTATTGTCATTAAATGTATAATATACCTACAATAAGTAACGCAACTTAACTACGACTGCAACTTAAATACCTTTAAAATTATGGGGTCTTAACAAATAATTAGGTATACATAATAACTATTTACTGGTTAATCCCAGTAGATACGGAAGACTTCAATTCTACCGCGGCTTACCACGGTTTATAACGTAACGTGCGTTATCTGCGTTAATTTTGCCGTGAATAAGATTTACACTACCCACAAAACTTGTCATTGCTTATTAATATTTTCATATCAAAAATGGAAGCGCGGAGAATTTCTCGCGGGCTAAATTGTGAGGTAGAAAAATTGCTGAAACATCGCATAGATGCCTATCAGAGTGTATTTTTTTATGTTATTTTTTTAAACAATTACCTAATCAAATAAAACTAATAGCATCCACAAACTTTCTTGTATAAATTAACAAGAAAGTTTGGGATGCTTGTTGCATTATCTCCACGCCAAAACTACTAAATATATTGGGCTGAAATTTGCAGCCCTGAAATATAACATAGTTAGTCTACTATTTTTATCCTATAAATCTCATTGGAAAAAAAAAACCTTTTCTTTATTTACGGGGCGGCGCCGCTCGCTTTTCGCTACCGATAGTTACCGGAGTTTAAGAAATATAGAACTGTTTTAGGGTTAATTTCGCCTTTGCCATTTCTTTTACATTTTAATGTTTTTTTTTTGTATATTTTATCGTGCCATAAAGAATTAAGAGTTTTAGGTATTAACTTCGAAGGCAGAATATGATTGGTTTCATAAAATAAACTCTTACAAATGTTGCCTACAATTATTTTGCTGATAATAAAAGGTACCTACTGGCAATTGTTGACAAGCCATGTGTAAATCTAACACGCGAGGTCGTTGTCCCCAAGTCAGCTTGTACAATTTCTCTGAGCTAACGTTTTCTACCAATAGACAGTGAAATGGTACAAGAAGGGTACAAGAATGTTTGGACGTTTCTAGATGTCACGTTATGTGTGGATTTTTGAAAGGAGTTCGGAGCTTTTGAGTCTCAGACTGTTTTCTGAGCTTCATCGAATTATAAAAAAAATTAGATTTATCTTGTAAAACGATTTTTAAAACAGAATATTCATTTAAAGTCATGCCATACTTTGTGAACGTTTTTTTATTCACAACAAAGTGAACAAAATTAACATAAGAATGAAATATAAAAATAATAGGTAATAATTCGCACGTTTTTGCCCTGTACTGTAAGTACCTACACTTAAATTAAACAGTGATAGGCCTTACGAACGCTGGGCTTTTTAAGAGTCCATATAAATATTTTTTTTATATAATAATGTAGTTCTTGTTTGTTTGCCATTGTTTTACATAGTTTTGAATGGGGTAACTTTTATTCAGCATTTAAACTGAAGTACGAAAGGGTTATTTAAGATAAGTGTTCATAATACTACGCAGAACGTTTTATTTTATTTTATTTTTCTTTTTTTTAGGGATAACAAACAATTACACTTATATATTAATTGAATGTACCTACTTAAGTTAGTCGTAGTCCATTATTATTAATTAGTTACTAGCCCGCATTATCTATCTATGTTATAGGTAATATTGTATTATGTATATCAGTCATCTAGTACCTATAACACATGCTCTGCTTAGCTTGGGGCTAGACGATGCTGTGTGGCGGCATTATTTATTTATTAATACTTTCGTTGCACAAGATACACAGCTGTTGCTCGTTTGTTGCGAGTTACCGCCGAATACTCTTCAAAACGACTGCTTGCTTCTTCAAGATCATGTCAACATAATAAAATCATATTCAGCGACTAGAGAATAAAAACAAATCCATTGAATAACCGGTTTGATCCGGTTAAGTTTTTTGTATAATTGCGTCAAACATTTTCTCATAATAAAACCCTTTAGTTTAAATTTTGTTTTTGTTTATTTATGTTACTGAATATAGATTTAAATATTTCAAATAGCACCAATCTATTGGATTAATTATGAGTTAGGTAAATTATTATTTCTTGTTCGAATACCTACATACATTAAGAGAGCATAGGTAAATATCATGTAAAATTTGTTTATTTTTATTATTTATTCAAGGTTTATTGCTGATACTAAATAATTACTTGATTCTATTATTAGTTATTATCATGTTTTTTATTTTTAGAAAAAAGGTTGGTGTAGGTACTTTTTTGTGTGTGTTTATTAGTTTTGATTGTTTTATTCAATTATGTAAGTACCTACTGTAATTTTCACATCTAAGACACTAGCGGTCCAACCCGGCTTCGCACGATGTTTAAAAGAAATTCAAAAATAATATGTTTTGTTATAGATTCAAATAAATAACATTACTTATTATAAATAACGCGTGCGATGCCGTGGAAATAAAATAGAAAGTAATAATTTTCGAAAAGGTGTCAAAGGTAAGCTCCAATTCGCGCTGTGAAAGTTGTTTGTGTGGGCGAGCCCTTACATGTCATCAACTTGAAGGCCCCAACCTAAACCTACACCGGCCCCTATTTTATCATATTACTCGCAAGCCTCTGCTTCGAACTTGTATTTAACAAAAAAAATATACATTATACATTTTTACACACGCTTTATGCCATCCAACGTGGCAATGCTGCCAACATTCTGGGCACTCTACCTGGTGACGGCTTAGATTCGCCTATTCCCGATTGTCCCTACGCCATACATTCCTACTAGGGACAATGGGGAAAAAACCTGTTTGTTCCTACCTACGGTAATAGTAGAAACAATATGATGTCTTTTCCCTATTGTTCCTAGTAGTAACGAAGGGCGAAAATTACGCATATTCTTCCATGTTCCTGTTCGACTTAAAATTGAACCAGCGTTCCCAGAAAGCGCACAACAGCGTTTTATCATGGTATATTATGCGCTGCTGTCATTACATTTATTTTAACCTATTTTGATCAAGTTTTATTTGAGTAATTACTAATTACAAATATTTGAGGAGTGGACGTGAGTGTTTTAGGGAATAGATATATTTTACTATAAAAACTATCGTAGTTTGACGAATTCATTGTGAATGTAAGCGGGTCTGTACCTTACACACTATGCAAACAACGATTGACTTGACTAAAGATGACTCTGTGTGTACGAACCTATTAATATGTTACATATAATAGGTTCGTAGTTAATCCGCTTACATTCATAATGAATAGATATATAAGTGTGTAAACTAACTGTAATTGTTATATTCTGTTATACCTACTGTAATTTTATTTTTAACAAATTATTTTAAGTATATCTATAACATACGTACATCTTAACCCGTCACTGGGCAAAAACATGTTTACTTATGTTAAGGATGTTTTAACAACCTTGTCATAGGGCGTAGTTCAAGAACTACCTGCTCAGGTATAAGATACGTTTAATACCTGAGAATATCTGACACGTTTTGTATTATTTAATACTAGCTGTCCACCCCGGCTTCTCACGGGTATTTAACAAAAATTTAATTTTTCATGCGGAACTCTAATTTTAATGAAAATAATCTATAAAAGAAATTTGTTTATTTCGGACAATGTACAATCCAGTGTTAGTAGCATAAAAATAAAAGTTTACTTAACCTAGGTGTTAGTAAGCCAGAGGGTGTTTGCTAGCTAATAATAAAATAAAAATTCCTCGCTAATACGAAACGATCTATACTTTTACTTTTGTTGCTACACAGTGTACCTAATAACGAAAACAAGGTGTTATAAAATTATCTGAAGAATAATTATGAACATCTGTGTAAATAAAAAACAACTGACAGAATATTAAACGGAGCTGGCAACATTCTGTACCAAGAAAGTTAGTTACGTTTTAATTAGATAAACAACTAGCGACTCGCTGCGGCTTCGCACGGGTCCAATGCTGATACAAAAACCTTCCCCTTGAATCACTCTCATCTATACTAATATTATAAAGAGGAAAGATTTGATTGTTTGTATGTTTGTTTGTTTGTTTGTTTGTTTGTTTGAATTGAATAGGCTCCGAAACTACTGGACCGAGTTAAAAAATTCTTTCACCATTAGAATCCTTAATTTTCCGTGATGAACATAGGCTATATAATATTTTCAAAAAAGTTAGGGATCCGCATGAAAAATTCAATAATTGAACCGTGGGCTGTATATTCAACCTCTTTTTCTATTATGGCGCGTCAGAATAGAAAAAGAGGTTGTATAGCGCACAGTGCTTGCTTTTTCTCTACGGCCAGTGTCAGTTTTGGAATGTCGAGTCAATGTCAAAAAACACAATGCTGTTAAAAAAAGTAAAGATCCGTATGAAAACTGAAACCCATCGTTTTAGTGTGTATAATTTCTGAAATTTTTGTTTAATACCCGTGCGAAGCCGGGGCGGGCCGCTAGTCTATTATAAAAACTGCATCAGAATCCGTTGCAGAGTTTTGAAGATATAAGCAAACTAAAGGACAAACAGACAGCGCGACTTTATTATATAATATGTAGTGATAGATTTATTTTAGATTCTTAAATAACTAGTTCGAGAGTGATGAGCAATTTCCTTATAATTTTATGAATAATTCATGTATAAAAAGATTGACAGAATATACTTTATTGCATAAAAGTTGTACATAGGTGCGGCGAACATAATGCTAGATGAAATTCTCTACCTGCTAACCTTCGATGAACAAAAATTTTGTAAGCAGTACTAATTAATAAATATTACAGGAAACGAAAAAAGTACGTTTAATAGCGCTTGCTGAATAAAAACTAAATAGTACATATAATCAATTTTAATATTCACCTACTAAGTACATTATAATGTAAATAAAAATATAAATATTATAAATACACTTTACCAAATACATAGAAGAATGGGAATGGTAATTAAAGGATGACACTGTACTACTTTGATCATAATATTTAATTTAAGATTCTGGATACGACAAGCTGAAGACAGGGCGCTATGGCACTCATTACAGGCCTATATAGGCCTCTAAGGAGCGCCATAGCGCCCTGTCATGTCATTGTCCAGTAACATAGGCTGCTGATGATGATGATGATGATGAGTAGCGGGCGGGACAGAATGCTGTAATTTTAGTCCCATTCTTTATCTACGCCACTAATACAAATCTGCACTTATTAAGTAGGTATATAAGTAATTGGTGACCCGTAATACAGGTTCTTGTGAACCTAAAACAGGGCCCAGTCTCTTACAATGTCAGCTATTGGAATTTGTACCTACTTGCACTAATGTATTCGAGCAACTAAGTTTTAAAATTATATCAGTCATCTAGTACCCATAACACAAGCTCTGCTTAGCTTGGGGCTAGATGCTGTGTGGATTGTCCAGCATTATTTATTACCTCTATTGTGATAGAAAAATAAATATATTTGGACATGAATTTATCTGAGCGTCTTGTCGAAGAGACGCATGACCACACATAATGTGACAAGCTGGTCAGTATCTGGCGCAGCGCATCAGCATTGCCATACAGCGAGGCAATGCCAGCGTCTTGGGGACACTTCCGACTGGTATTGATGTGGATCAGTTGAGCTACCTGTAGATTTATCCAGCAGTCTGCAGTTAGCTCATTTAACTACTAATTAAACTACAACGTAATGTAAAATTACGGGAAGTGAACAGTAGAGGGGTATATTACAGTAACCTAGATAAGTAGATTTCGCAAACCATACTTTGTTACTAATAAGTATGCTAATATAGGGTTTACAACGTAATTCTGTTTAATTACAGCGCCATCTGTAATTATAATAATAAAACTTTTATTTCAGGCAACATTACTCAAGTAGGTATAATATGTAAAATACTTCAAACTATGGCCCATATCTATAGATATAGGTATACTACTATTATAAAGAGACATCATTTGATGGTTTACTTGTTTATTTGCAAACATAATGTTAAATTATTTGAAAGCAAAATAAATTGTGTCTGTGACTGTACCAAAAGTTTTGTTTTGGGATAAGATTTTAAAATTCATTTAAAGATTTCAAATTTAGTATTCGTTAGGAATATAATTTTATGACGTCAATAAAATAATACCATTGGTATTAGACAGGAATATATCGCATTGAATAGGCTCCGAAACTACTGGACCGATTTGAAATATTTTCAGAATCCTCCATTATCACTGATGAACATAGGCTAAAGAATATTTTCAAAAACTTAAAGATCCCTATTAATGTAACCCAACGTGTATTATGTCTGTGTGTAAAAATATATATTTTTTTAAACTATTGTATGGCGAGTAAAATATACAATAAGATCTTAAAAAGAAGTCTAAGATTTATAAAAAAGAACCATTTACTAGAGTCTACAATTAGCTCAATTGTAAATATTCGTTCTGAATTAGTTAGCTAATTGTAATTTCCTTTATTGATACAGGATTTACCCTTTCATATCTACCTATCCTTTATTACTATGTGAAAATAACAATCTAAAATGTATTTTTTTATGTTTACATGATTACATAGTCAAGGATCCTCGTGTCAGATGCCAATGCAATTAATGACAATGATATAGCTAGTGTAGTGTTGTTAATTTAGTTATTATTAGCTATTAAAGTTTATGAACTACACGTCAATGTAATCCGGGTATTCTGTTAATGAGAAGTAGTTTCTTGTACAGTGCGCGTCAGAATTAAGTACCCCCCTTGTCTACATAATATTTACGACTACTTCGAATTCCCTTGTAACTTATCACAAATTTTCACATGCAAAAATTTATCAAGCCGCCGCTCAGGATCGAACCACCCACCATAATACTCAAAGTCTGAAATTCCCAACAATAACAACTATTGTGTCCCACATACATTGAGATAGGGGGTTACTTATATGTGACGCGCACTGTACCTAGGAGTCTACACAACAAAGTGTTAAGATGTAACGACAACCGTGGGGTAAATGAGTGGGGACCGCGATTCGGTAAACGTGAAGCCAGTGCCCCATTGGACTAATATGGGTTGATGATTATGATACTTATGTCCGGTCGCCGACAAGATCGAAACCCTTCGGCCACTTAGGAAACCAAAGGTTCGAAACCAGTTTAGACAACAGATTTAGTTTTCTTTTTTGGATACTTGGTTTCGAAAGATGAAAAAAAGCACTGCCGGCTACCTTTAATATTGAAACACTGACGCACCGACTATATACTATTTTTGAAGGTACCTTCTTCGTTACACACAAACATACATACATACACACACGAATAAGTTACCCATAACGTACCTTTCACAAAAACCCAAGGACACAGTTTCTGGCAATAAATGGATCAAGTCATGAGGCATAGTTATAGTAATATATCCAACAACTCCAACAATTTACACTAGATAACAATCTGCGAAACCTTATACTTTAACCTTTTCAAACAAGTATAGCAATTCATCAACAACTTGACTATGCCCATAAACAGTTTAAAAGTTAAACTCAAAGTAGGTGACAATTCGACCGGTTTGCCGCCGAAATAAAGGGGTCACGTAAAGAGGCAATGGTTGCCTTCAGAAACTCGTCTCGAGCAGTCACAAGGTACACGTGGACCTACTAGAATGTTCTCAATCTTAAGACTCCTCAATTATTCACCACTAGCGGTTCGCACCGGCTTCGCACGGGTATTTAACAAAAATTTAATTTTTCATACGGAACAGTTAGGTTAGGGTTCAGTTAGTTCAGTTAGGGCTCATCACGGAAAACTTAGGATTCAAAAGGTGAAAGAATTTTTCAAATCGGTCCAGTAGTTTCGAAGCCTATTTAATTTAAACAGTTTCAAAACAATTTCAAAACAAACAAACAAAATTCATCTTTATAATATTAGTATATAGATCATACAGATATAAGACAAAGATATTTTTATTATAAAAATTCACGGGCATTAATCTATTTTTCCGGATATCACCCCGTGATAATTAAAAGTAAGTAGGTAATCATACCTACTTTTGGTTTTACCCTTTCTTAATTTACCCAAATTAACGAGAATAAAGGTAAAACCATACCAACCAACCAGCCTTAACCGCTATCATCCGCGGGCCTTTGTCACCGCTAACGTACCAGCTATTCTCGAACCGAATGGTTTGTTGCGTGACGATGGTAAGAGGACGGTATGACACTTGTCCCATGGGAGTTGGGGAGGCCCATTGTGTGGGACGCTACTTGCGTCGACACACTTGCGCCCTCCCATCTTCCGAGGACATCCGTAAGGGCTGGTGCGGCGGTAGATTTGGCCGATTTGGCGTCTTGGGGATTCTTCCCACTGGTTTTAATATGGATCCGTTGAGCTACCTGTAGATTGCCACAGTCTGCAATTAGCTCAATAAATTGTTTCACTTGTACATACTAGGTCCGATTTAAAAAAAATATCTGTAATTTTCTTTGCCATTAAAGGTTATTTACCCCTATTTTTTTTTAATTTATCGTTTGAAATCTAATTTTCTGATGAAATAAAACGCATCACTACACTACACAATATAAAACAAAGTCGCTTCCCGATGTCTGTCTGTCCCTATGTATGCTTAGATCTTTTAAACTATACAACGGATTTTCATGCTGTTTTGTCATTAATACAAATGAACATGCATAATATCAGCATTACACCCGCACCAAGCCGGGGCGGCTCGCTAGTCTTAAGATAAATCTTGTCGTTAACGATTGACGTATTACGATGACTTACGTCAAATCCGTTTGACACCTGCTCTTGCGTCATCAATGCTAATACTGGGTATTCCGCTAAGGGTGGAAATACACTATAGATTACTAAAGTAACATTGATATTAGTACAAACCTCTGGTTACCTACTTTAGGGATGTTCAACAATTAAATGCCTATTTTATTCTCTTCCTGTTTTTGTATATTTTTCGTCTTTGGTGTGCCATCATCATCATCCATCAGCCCATGTTAGTCAACTGCTGGACCCCTGATGAGCGCCATAACGCCCTGTCTTCAGCTTGGTGCCATAAATGTATTGCATTATACCTCTATTGTATTGTATAATAAAGAGTTCCAATTGGTGTTTGGTTTTATTCAATGTCTACAAATATTGTAGGCATTTTTACATATTCTTATTTTTAAAAACGAATATCATTTTACTCAACGATTTTGCTTTGCTATATCAAAAACTTTAGCTATCGTGTAAAGTCACCCTAAACAAAGCCTATCTAAACGTGTTAAGTGTACAATATCCATTTGCTAACTCAATTAGTAACATTCTTGTGTTTTGGAGGACTTAATATTTCTGCAGCTGTTATTATTAACTAACTTAACTACTTTTTACGTAATAGTTAATTTTCCCCAGGAAACAGAGCTAATGACCGAGTGCTGTATGAGATCTTTTTAACACATTCACTGCCCAGCCTACGCGAGCGGTATATTTAGAGATTGTGGGCGGCCATTTAAAATCTTTCCACTGGAGTTACATTACAACTTTTTTTTTTATTTGTTTGTAATTTTTATGACTTTTGTTTTAGGTACATAATAATAAAATTTACTTGACCATTATCACTTATCCAAAGACTTTTGTTTTTTAATTAGATGGCATAATTTTACGCTGGATACACAAATAAAAATGATACTGGTATTGATATGGATCATTTTGAGCTAGGTACCTGTAGTTTGCAACAGTCTGCAAGTAGCTCAAATGTTACAATTGTAAATACTTCTTCTAATTTGGTTGTTTAATTGTAGGTATTTTTACAGATTTTACCCAATAAAAGTTAATAAAATAAATACGTATAGGTAGTTTGAAACTCATATAATTATGTATGATTTGCATGTTTCTAATCTTTGATTATATGCAAGTATATAATCAAAGTTTCTAATCTATTGTTAGTTTCTTTATTTATTTATACTTAGCTTCGAAGTTAAACTTACATTAACCTCAACTTAATAATTAGGACTACCATGGATGTAGTTTTGAAAAGCCACCAACAAATAAAAAATGCAGCGCTCATAACTAGCTAAAAAAAATGGCACTTGTGCGACTTCCTATGACAAATCAATAAACACAGGTGTTGAGATAGTGACGAGATTGTGTTGCGTGTGATGTGATATGTTTTAATATATCTGATGAAAAAAAGCAGAACTCTATATATTATTCTCTATTGTCGCCCTCTGTGGCGCCGTGGGCGAAGATCAGCTTGCGACTCAGGTTCGATTCCCGCCTCGGGACAAATGTTAGTACGATCTGCAGATATTTGTTCAGGGTGTAAAACATATATCTATCTATGTACTATGTATATATCAGTCATCTAGTACCCATAACACAAGCTCTGCTTAGCTTGGGGCTAGATGATGCTGTGTAGATTGTCCAACATTATTTATTTATTCAGGGTGTTCTGGTCGTTTTCTATGTATCGCTTCTATGCCGGGCCCGCGGTGTGTTTCCTTTAGTTGCCTTTTTCGACACTCAAGGGAAGAGTTGGGGAGGTGAAATTCCGGCACCAAATGGCCAAAATGTAAATAATTTCCACCATTAACTCGTCAAACCTGTATGGTACCTATGTACTTACTACTTGTTTATAGCCAAATAAACCCTTCTTGAACGTTTACTAGCTTTAAGCTTCTATGTGTCCAAGCGACGCGTGACCCGAGAGCTGGTCAGTATCTAGCGCAGCGCATCAGCATTGCCATACAGCGAGGCAATGCAGCCAGCGTCTTGGGGACGCTTCCGTCTGGTATTAATAGTATTATTTTCGCAACCTGTAGTTTTGAGTTGCAGCTAGCACAATCGTTTCGATTGTAAATTACGTCCTTGTTTCGATTCTCTGAGTAAAATTCTCTTTGTTTACATAAAACATCGTGAATTCTAGAACCGACTTATATAAACACTAGAATATAGAAGTTATAGACAACTTAGACAAGATGTTGGAAACCCTTCCGTGAAGTGATAACTTGACCCTACTTGCACTTAGCCAGTCGATGTTGACTCCACCCGTTATTTGCTAAGCAATCTATTTTGTTGATATTGTGTTGAACGGCACGAGTAATATTGTACTTGTGAGCTAATAAGTAGGTACCTACAATGTGTTGACGCCCACTGTGGCGCGGTGGGCGAAAGTCCGCCTGCGTCGCAGGAGGTTGCGGGTTCGATTCCCGCCTCGGGACAAATATTTGTACGATCTGCAGATATTTGTTCAAAGGTTCTGGTCGTTTTCTATGAATAATAAAAAATATCTATCTATTTCATAATATTGTATTATGTATATCAGTCATCTAGTACACATAACACAAGCTCTGCTTAGCTTGGGCCTGGATGATGCTGTGTGGATTGTCCAGCATTATTTATTTATTTATGTTACTCGTGCCGTTGTTCGATGGTAAGTTTATAAAAAAAGTACCGTCGTTGTAAACTTTCAAGATTTCAGTAACTTTCTCTATAAGCTAAGAAAAGCATTCAATTTTATCATAAATGATAAAACATTACGAAACAAGTACAACCTTTACAAAGGAAATTATAATTAAATATAAAAATTACGACTAGTATTTACAATCAAAACGATTGAGCTAACTGTTGCAAACAATCTATAGGTAGCTCAACTGATCAGTCGGAAGCGTCGCCAAGACGCGCTGATCAAAACAATTGATGTAACTGTTGCAAACAATCTATAGGTAGCTCAACTGATCAGTCGGAAGCGTCGCCAAGACGCGCTGGCTGCATTGCCTCGCTGTATGGCAATGCTGATGCGCTCGCCGTTTTCTCGTGGTCCTACTATTTTGTCCTACTAGTAGGACCACGAGGGAGACCAGCTGCGTCAGATCTCAGATACGTCGCTACTAAGTAAAGTTATGTTTACAGCATGAATGAATTAATTAAAATTCTATATTAATATTTACAAGAAAAAAACAGTTATATAATCTATACTAATATTATAAAGAGGAAAGATTTGATTGTTTGTATGTTTGTTTGTTTGTTTGAATTGAATAGGCTCCGAAACTACTGGACCGATTTGAAAAATTCTTTCACCATTAGAATCCTAAATTTTCCGTGATGAACATAGGCTATACTCGTATAATATTTTCAAAAAAGTTAGGGATCCGCATGAAAAATTCAATAATTGAACCGGGCGCTGTATATTCAACCTCTTTTTTCTATTATGGCGCGTCAGAATAGGAAAAGAGGTTGCGCACTGTGCTTGCTTTTTCTCTACGGCCAGTGTCAGTTATGGAGTGTCGAGTCAATGTCAAAAATCCCAATGCTGTTAGAAAAAGTAAAGATCCGTATGAAAACTGTGAAACCCATCGTGTTATTGTGTATAATTTCTGAAATTTTTGTTTAATACCCGTGCGAAGCCGGGGCGGGCCGCTAGTTGTGTATAATTTCTGAAATTTTTGTTTAATACCCGTGCGAAGCCGGGGCGGGCCGCTAGTCTTATATAACGAGCGAGTGTGACCCGAGAGCGGTCAATATCTGGCGCATCGCATCAACATTGCCATACAACGTGGCAATGCAGCCAGCATCTTGAGTACACTTCCGACTGGTATTGATATGGATCAGTTGAGCTACCTATAGTTTGTTCGCAACAGTCTGCAGTTAGTACATATAAAACAAGCTCTGCTTAGCTTGGCGCTAGATGATGCTGTGTGGATTGTCCAGCATTATATTATTTCAAGTCTTGATCAATAATGATTAGTAATATTTTAACGGGTATTTATCGCGTTTTTTTTTCCTCGACTTTTCAACAGGTTTGCACTCTTTCGTGGTCACGAGATGAGAAAAAGTAGGTAGGTACTAATCATTAGTGTTCAGATCGCGTAAGTTTAAAAATATTCTTGATCAATAGTAAATAATTTTTGGATGTGGTATCATCATCATTATTATCAGCGCTTGTTAGTCCACCGTGTGCCGTGTGGTGTGGTGCCGGCATAGAATTTCACCACCCCAACTCTTCCCGTGGGTGTCGTAAGAGGCGACTAAGGGAAACACAGCGGGGGGCGGGCAGCAGCGCCTTCTGCAGAACAACTACACCGAACTGCGATCCCCAACCCGCATGCCCAGCGTGGGGATTATGGGCAATAACCCCCAAATAATGATGCCATCTTAGGCGCTCATTATTGGAGGCATATATTGTCCAGTAGTGGACTATTATAGGCTGGTGATGTTGATGTTAGTCCACCGCTGGACATAGGCCTCCCCTAATGAGCGCCATAGCGCCAATCCTCAGCTTGTCGCATCCAGCATCTGCCTGCAGTCTTTCGCAGATCGTCATCCCAACTGGCCGGAGGGCGTCCTACACTACGTTTACCGAGTCGCGGTAATAATAATAATATAATAGGTATAATTATAGGTTATTGTGCAAATGACTTTATGAATTACCTATTTAACTTTATGACCTGTTGATTGAAAAAAAAGAATAACTGCCATCAATTTAACCGCAGAATAGCAAGTGATTACCAGCTTATATTACAAAATGCGAAAATAATTATTTTTGTCTGTCTGTCGTGACGTCTAAATATATATAAAGTTAGCGGTCTGACCCGGTTTTTCACGGGTTAACAAAAAATTCTTAAATTATACATTTTTACACACACACACACACACACTAGGCTACAGAATACCTAAGCACTTATACCGTGTTATAGTACAATACAATACAAAAATGCTTTATGTACACCAGAAATAAAACATAACAAGAGACAGAACATAAGAAAAGTACAATGGGCGGCCTTATCGCTTAGAAGCGATCTCTTCCAGGCAACCTTTGGATGAAATAATTATTTGGATATAGGTGAAACCACATGTTACCTATCTTTTGGAAAATTACATTTAGATACTTACGTCTTTCGGATTTCATATTTCAATATTTCTTTAGTCTTACATGTTCATGAGGGACATTTTAAGATTCTAATGTTGAAAGATTTTTTGAATTCGGAGCTGTAGTTTCTGAGCCCATTCAATTCAAACAAATAAACAATCAAATCTTTCCTCTTTATGTTATTAGTACATATATAAAATCATAGAAAGTCAAAAACATGTCCTACGAGCTAGGTCATTTAAGATCAATGACCTGAATCTAGAAATTCATAAAGCAATTTACTAAACTGTTTCCATATTCATAGAGATCGGATATTATTATGGATGTGATAATTATGTTTTATAGCTAGTCTGTACTACTTTCTTGCTTATTTATGTATCCATCCATAAATTAATAGTATACCCCATCATTTATACGAAAATTTAATTTAATTTAATTTATTTATTCCTCTTTGATATCTACAATCCCTTCCGACGCACAGTACCAGAAACGCAAAATATCTTATACGCGGATGACCAGATGCACATTTCGCGAATTACCAAACACGCAGAAGACCTGATACGCATATTACCAGATTTAGTTTTGCAAAGTACCAGATACGCATATTACCAGATTTAGTTTCGCAAATTACCAGATACGCATATTACCAGATTATCACGTACATTCTGAAAAGTCATATAAAATAGTATGAAACAATATTGATAAAGAAAATTACAATTATCTAAGTAAATAAAAACTAGTATTTACAGTTGAGCTACAGCAGACTGTTGCGAACAAACTACAGGTAGCTCAACTGGTCACGAGATGAGAACAAGTACTTACTAATCATTATGTGTTCAGATCGCGTAAGTTTAAACTTATTCTTGATCAATAGTAAATATTTTTTGTATGTGGTATCATCATCATCATCATCAGCCTATGTTAGTCCACTGTTGGACATAGGCCTCCCCTAATGAGCGCCATAGCGCCCTGTCTTCGGCTTGTCGCATCCAGCATCTGCCAGCAGTCTTTCGCAGATCGTCATCCCACCTGGCCGGAGGGCGTCCTACACTACGTTTACCGAGTCGCGGTCTCCACTCAAGAACACGTTTACCCCAGCGGTTATCGGTTCTTCGCGAAATATGGCCGGCCCACTGCCACTTCAGTTGGCTAATTCTCTGAGCTATGTCGATGACTTTAGTTCTCTGTCGGATGTATTCGTTACGAATCCTATCCTTCAGAGAAACTCCGAGCATAGCTCTTTCCATAGCGCGCTGAGCGACTCGGAACTGGTGGACCAACCCTATCGTGAGTGTCCACGTCTCAGCTCCGTAGGTCATGACTGGTAGGACGCACTGATTAAAAACTTTCGTTTTCAAACATTGCGGTATGGATGACGAGAAGACTCGACGTAGTTTTCCGAACGCTGCCCAGCCTAGCTGGATATGTAGGTACATAAAGGTAATTTATTATACAATTTTATACCAAGGTAAATAAAGCTCCTGTTTAATTTTGCGAGTCTAATAAATAAATTACACCAAACAGAAAAAAAATTAATTAAAAAAAAAATAATTATAATAACATTAAAGAATCCAGATAACCTTGGGATGGACACGAGGCAGTTTGATAAATTAAAGGACAAAAATCTAAAACAAATGTACAAAATAATCTAAAAAAAAAAGTTAAATAAACGCGATAAATACCCTTTAAAATAGTAAGTTACATATGTGTTCAGATCGCGTAAGTTTAAAAAATATTCAAATGTACATTTGAATAACACGTCACTGTGTATAGACGGTGGCGTGTTATTATATTACAATACAATACATAAACACATATCTTTAATACATAATATCGTTTATTTAGAAGCTTACCTATACAACACCTTCTGGTCAACTTGTTTTTATTTTCCAAGTCTTAGTATGTATTAATCTTGTTTTAGATTTTTTTATCAATTTATCAAATTTATGTATGCATACAACAACAAAATCAGCCTATATCAGTCCACTGCTGGACATAGGCCTCCCCTAATGTGCGCCAAAGGTGGCGTTATTTCATCTGGGGGTTATTGCCCATAATCCCCACGCTGGGCATACGGGTTGGGGATCGCAGTTCGGTGGAGTTGTTCTGCAGAGGGCGCTGCTGCCCGCCCCCCGGTGTTTTTCCCTTAGTCGCCTCTTACGACATCCACGGGAATAGTGGGAGTGGTGAAATTCTATGCCGGCACCACACCCATGTATGCATAACCAATAAATAAATATCTATTCGATATTTCACAAGAACTGGTTTTGAGATGCATAAAACCAGTTCAAAGTGACCTTTTTATGTATTTGAGTCAAACAAATGTATAAAAAAACAAATTACTTATGTTCCGGCATAATTTGGTGTTTTCAATCCCTCCCCAAACCTGTTCACCGAAATCTAGTGCATTATGAAGGCCAATTAAAGCAACAACTACCTATACTTACCAAATAAATATCAACAAAATACATAGTAATTGATTCTGAAATCTCGAAATCAACGATCAATGATCTGTTATAATACAATGACAAACAGTATTTACACATCTATTTCCTGAAAATCTAAGCCGTCACCAGACAGAATGCCCAGAATGCTGGCAGACCACGTTGGATGGTAATTCGTTCGAGAAAATATAAGCTAGCATTTAGCCGATCACTTGAAAACAATTGAAGTTTCGAGTAGGTAGTATTGTTTTGTTTACAAAAGAGTCAAAATAAAAAGCTTGCTCGTTATACACCTCGAATCGGATAAGTTTAACAGACAGAAAATTATTCCGTTGTATATATTATATTTCTTTTGTGCATCGCCTAGTATCGAAATATAGAAGATATAAAGAACATCTTCCTTATATCTTCATCGTTTTATTAATCCGCTTATTTATGTTTGATGAATATCAGTGCAGTCGTTCTATCTCTAGGATGCTACCTTACACATGCAAAAACATGACGGATAATATAATATACGGATATACGGATAAATACCATACAAACGTATTAGGTACCATAAATAATTTGGTATTTCAGAATATTTTCACCATTTGTATGGAAAATTAATTCATCCGTCGCCGGAATTTCCTTCTTTTATGATTATGAAACATCATGGCCACCATAGCATCAACCGACAACAAAAGACCCTGGATTTATCAAGAGCTATGAGAACCAGGTTTAACAATGTCACGAAGATACGCGTAATGGCAGAGGAAATGATTAGGCGGTTTTTGACACGCGATTGCGAATAGTCGCCAAGAATTGTTCGATAACAATAATAATTAATAATAACAATAATTAAAATAATAATAATATAATATTAATAATTATTATTGTTGTTATTATTATTATCCAATTATTGTTCGACCTAATGAACCATACGAGCGCGATGACAATGGAAGGACTAGGGTGAAACCATATTATGTTCTATGAAGAGAATTATAAAGATAAAAATCAAACAGTAATCTTTATTATCAAAGAAAATGACACTAAATACAGATCAAAATTAGAACTAGTGTTTATAATTAAGCTAACTGCAGACTGTTACAAAAAATTCTACAGAATATCAACTGATTCATATCAAGTCGGAAGCGTCCCCAAAACGCTCTGGCTGCAAAGAAAAAAAAAACATATAATGTACATTTAGCCTAGACGAAAATAGTTATCGATAATTTAAATCAATGGTATTTCTACATAATGATGTGTGTAGCTAACTAATTTATGTTCTCATTTATTTATGTTCTGTGTTGTGCCTATGAATATTTATATTTTTATACTTAAAGTTTTATTTTGTCTTAGTCATAAGTTTCGAGAATAAAGAATTATTATCTTATCTTAAATTATCTTAATATTTCCTGAAACATCTTATTTTACTTTCCTATGATTTTATATTATACCTATTTCCTTCATATTTATATATGTGTGAGGTAATTAATTCTGTAAACACGAAATCTTATTTTATATTTTGATGAGTATGTAAAAATGTAATTATATATTCCATTATGTTCTCATTAAATTTAATTATATTAAAATTAAAATAAAGATAATAAGACAATGCATCCCACACTTTTAAAAATACAATGCTAGGTCATGAAATATATGCAAGATAATTCAGAATAATAAACATGATCCACCAATATTTTTAAACCAAAAGTTTTTGCCTCCGAAATCCGCTCTAAAAGTGCGTCGAAAATACAGCATTCATTCTTATAAATTCTGAATCTTGATTTTGGCTTGAGTATAGAAATGCATCGATTGAATTGAGCTGTCATCTAGAGGAAAGATTTGATTGTTTGTTTGTTTGAATTGAATAGGCTCCAAAACTACTAGACCGGTTTTAAAAATTCTTTGACCAATAGAATTCTACATTATCCCTCATGAACATAGGCTGTAGAATATCTTCAAAAAGGGATCCGTGTGAAAACTTCAATGACGAACGTGTAATTTTCCGGATATATTCTCCGAAAATAATATTTACAAAAAAGTTAGGGTTCCGTATGAAAAACACAATGTTTGTTAAATACCTGACCGCTTGGCTGAAAATTACTTGAGGTTGGTATAATTTATCGACAAAGTCAACGTCAAAATATAGGTACGTCAAATTATTTAATCTGCTATTTTCCTTGGCGTAGTGTAGAGCTAGCATGCGTCAGTCAGTGATCGACTATGACATTTGACCGCCGCATACGCAATGTGTGTCGCGACCCTAATTTTACATACAATGAAGTAAAAATTCGACTCACACTGTTGTATCGTGAACAATTACATTATGCCCCTTGTTAAGGCTTGAGATAATGTGGTTTATGAAATTGTGGAGGCCTTGTTAAAAATTACATTGAAATTATATTATTACTTAATTTAAATTAATCATTGATTATGTCTTAATTAACGCGGATAAAAAACATTACTATTAACATTACAAAAACTTAAAACAATTGGACATATAAATACGTAAAAACTCTGTTGAATAAAAATAATACCTTACTAATAATGCTTTTGTAATTTTTTTTTTCGTTAGTGGGTTTACTGTAAGTAAACAATAGAATTATTTTAATATTTTGACTGAAATTACTAGAGAAGTAGGTATGCACAAAAAACACCTTTAAGTGTAGTATATTAAAGTACTAAAGTTAGTATATTTATTATTATAGTTATAGTAAGTCCTATCTAGTTTTATTTCTTGTAATTCAATAATTACTACAATCAATTACATTCATAATTAAGTACAGGCATAATTTTGTGAACCAGCAAATTATCCACAAATAAGTATGTAAAAAATACTTGACAACGTAAAAATATTAGAGTTCAAACCTAGTTTTTGCTTCTTTTTTTCAGCGTCAGATTTGTTAGATAATATTCTTAATGACTTGACGTTTCTTGTGCATATTTTTTGTCTATTGTTTATTATTTACTCGTGTCATCGTGCAATCTATCGGTTCACAAAATTTATCACAAAACAAAGTCGGGCTCGCTGCCTCGCAAGGACGTTTTGTCGGATTATTGTGTAAAACATATTTGAGAAACATACTTACGTGGATATTTTTGCTTAAATTAGGTATAAACTAAAGTTATTAAAATTATAAAATAAAGGTCATAAAACAGCCAACATTTCGCTGTAAGCGTAGTATAGGTACCTATTTAAACATCATACCAATATTATGAATGCGATATTTTGTATGGATTGATGGATATATCATTTTCGTCGCTTCTTTACGCTAAAATTACTAGAGGGGTCGTGCTGAAATTTTCCGTAGATGCAGGTTAAAATCAGGTTTAGGGTATTTTTTTAAATTTTTATTCCAAAAATGAGTTCATCGGAATATAAATAATAATAAGTTTAACATGATTTCATAGCAACAACGCATGCAAAGCCGCGCGCAGAAACATTGTAGAATATAATAATATTTTTTATTATAAAATAATTAACCCTTACTGCATACATGTACAAAAAAAAATAATATTATAAGTGTACTCGTAAAACTTTAGAGGTTAACTAACACAAACATCCATTTACTAAAAATAACTCGTAAACTGTTACGAACATAGCACAGGTTAAAAGTCAATCATAAACTGCCATTATGTTTACCTAATCATTCCGACCACCTCATTGGTTGATTCTCGCGCATGCCTAATCCCTTTGTTCTCCTATTGGCTGATCGCAGAACGACCCAGTTTGAAATTAGAACCGTGTGGGCTGACTGGGAATAAAGTGGCGTATCCTTGCGATTTGTTACAATAACAATGATTTCATTGATGTGACGTTTCAGATGACATGACTTTGTCCCGCTCTTTTGTATGTGTATGAGCGAGATGGGTAAAGATGTTATCTGTAATAATCATATTTTAAAGAGGAAGATTTGATTGTTTTTTGAATTGTATAGGTTCCAAAACTACTAGACCGGATTTAAAAATTCTTTCACCAATCTACATTATCCCTGATGAACTTAGATTTCATTTTGATTTTGTTATATACCCGTGCGAACCCGGGGCCGACAGCTAGTGTGATATATTTCATTATAAATAATGTATTTTACCCTGTATGAGAAAAATCTAAAATATTTTTGGCTTAGGGAAAATCAGTCAGAAAATTTTCGTTATAGTTCATATTACTTACCTATATAACAAAATTAATTTAAAATTCAATCCCATTTTTTAATCTGTTATTTTACACCATGAATGACATAATAAGCCATCATGTTATGATGTCATTATGGCATTTATTTTTATAATAAACTTACCATATACCGTACCTACATTAGCGTATAATATAAAACGTTTTGAACTGTGGAAACATTGAAATTCTTTGTAAATTCGTTGATTTTTTTTACTTAACTATGAGAAACAGTTGTTAATAAAATATTTTTTAAAACCTCGATCTTTTGTCGCTTTACTAGCCACAAGCTTTATAAGGCCAAAACTTTTAAAAATTCAACCGAACTTTCGAATTGTTTCGATTTTCAGCCGTACACTGTCCGCATAAGGTCCATTTCAGCACGAATAGATTGCAAAGTTAACCCTTCCATCGACCTCGTACGACAAACTCGCTATTTTGTGGCTTCGAAGCATTCGAGCATATTTAAGAAACCACATGCCATCAAAAACAAGAACTGTGACAGTTAAAGCAATTCAAACCGTTTATTCTTGGAATAGAGTTCACTATGGCCTAACGACTAACTGCGAATAAGTAGGTTTGGTCAAAGTAGGTGAATTGGACAATTTGCGTTTGTGACGCTATAAAAGAGGTAATAAACATAAAGTTTTCATATATTTGTGAAAGAGGTATCACCATAGTGTTAGTTTCAGATGTTTTAATTAGAGAGTTACATGACTGGGTAGTAATAGACAAAATCGCCATACATTGCGTATATTATTGAAGTTGAAGGAATTAATTTCAAATAATTTAAACAGTGGATGACAAAGTGACGTTATTTTTTTTATTATACCCAAAACAACAATGGGGTGGGGTGGAGAGGTGTATAGGTATTATGTAGACGGCAAGTGTATCTAACATAAAATTTAAGTAGCAAAACCAAAGTTGGCGCGACCGTCTTTTGTTTTTCGTGTACTGCCAACAAAACGAAATGTATTAGATTTATTCTACCTAATGTAAAACAAGTAAAGGCCAATGTAAAGGTAAAAGAGGAATCGTTAGAAATAGTAAAAAGTACTGTATTCTTAGGAATAACCTTAGATAATAAACTTCAATGGGGCCCACACATAGATAAGCTATCGAGGAGACTTAGTTCTGCAGCGTATGCAGTCAAAAAAATCCGTCATCTTACAGACGTTGATACTTGTAGACTAGTCTATTTCAGCTACTTCCATAGTATTATGTCATATGGCATACTGCTGTGGGGGAACGCTGCAGATATTAACACCATATTTGTGCTGCAGAAGAGGGCTGTTCGTGCAATCTATAATATGGGTCCCAGAGAATCCTTGCGTGAAAAATTCAAAGAAATAAACATAATGACAGTAACATGTCAATATATTTATGAAAATTTGATGTACACTCATAAAAATATCAATAAGTTCATTAAAAATAGCGATATACATAATGTTAATACTAGAAATAAGAAAAAACTCGCTGTGCCCACTACTAGGCTACACAAAATTAATGTGTCTTTCAAAGGGCAATGTATACGCTTCTACAACAGAACTCCAAGTGAGTTGCAAAAATTATCTATAAATAAATTTAAACGGATTGTTAAAACTGTTCTTTGCAAAAAGGCTTACTATAAAGTATCAGATTATCTAGATGACAAAAAAGTTTGGGACGAGTTTTGCTCCAACTCGAAAACTAACAAGCTAACAAGGTAAAGGTTTCTTGTTCGCTTCTTTAAACCTTAAAAAGATTTTTCTTTTACCTTAAAAAGATTGAAGTGAACAATTAATCAAAGTGATCACTTTATTTCCCAGTATTACTAATGTAATTTGTGTTTTGTGACGTGTCCAAGAGTCCTGTAAGGTCTAAAGGAAATAAAGCACTTTGATTTTGATTTTGATTTTTTGATTTTGCATGCAACGTAAAGGTATTGACAAAATTAAAGCTGGCGCGATTGTCTTCTGTTTTTCATGGGACATATCCACGCTGACCACTAATCAAAACAAAAAAGATCGTGCCAGTTTTTAAATATTTGATTTATGAAAAAATAAATGAAGCTTGCGCCTGCTTTTAACAAATGAATTGTGCTAGAGTGAGACACAAAGAGCATTGGATGCAGAGTACACAATACAATACAATACAATACAAAAATGCTTTATTATACACCAGGAAAAGAATATTACATAAGACAAGTACAAAGGGCGGCCTTATCACTTAGAAGCAATCTCTTCCAGGCAAGCATGGACTAAAAAAATAATATAAGAAAGGCAGGGGTGTACCAAAGATAATTCAAATATGTATAGTATCAATATAAGTGCCATGAATATTTAAAACATATAATAAAGAAATATCACACACATACACGCTGGCTTATTATTTAAGTTTACATACGGATATAATTTTTTTTTCAGAATATTCTATAGCCCATGTTGATCAGTGAAAATGTAGGCTTTTAACGGTGAAAGAATTTTTCACATCGGTCGAGTAGTTTCGGAGCCTATTCAATCCAAACAAACAAACAATCAAATCTTTCCACTTTATAATATTAGTATACATATATAAATGATAATGCCATCTATGGCGCTCATTAGGGGAGGCCTATGTCCAGCAGTGGACTATTATAGGCTGGTGATGATGATGATGATGATAGATATATCTACGATCTATTTATGAAGACTGCAAAATATGTATTTTCAAAAACAGACGAGTAGGTTGCCTTTGAACGTTTTTGAATTCATTAACTTCCATAAGAATGAATAATGCATTCATTGAAAATTAACACTGCACCTTATGCATGACAATATAATTGTGTTTTCAAAATATGTTTTCAAAAGAAGTCAAAAGATCATTATACTACACAATACCTATTGTATACCTTCACAAAAAACTATCTGCAGTTTGTACTAGGTATTGAGTTTTTATAAGTATTAAAAAATGTATAAAAGAAAAAGTATAAAAGTAGCAGAAAATAAAGTTATTTACAACCGCAAAGACCTCCAAATGAAGCAGTGGATTCCGAGGTTGTCTGGGAGAGATCTGAGCGATAAGACTGGCAATTGTCGCTTAGTTATAGTTATTCCTTTGTAAATTATGACGTTGACAAAATATGACGTCGTATCCTACGAATAAGATCACAGTCGCCAGCGTGACTTTTTTCTTTTATTGCATTTTTGGATTCTCCAATAATGATAATCGAATTCCAGATTCTTCCTTTTATAGCAGGCATACCACAATTATGATTTCAGAAATAAATAAATAAATAATACGGACGGACAATCCACACAGCATTCCTAGTCCCAAGATAAGCAGAGCTTGTGTTATGGGTACTAGAGGACTCATATACATAATACAATATTACATATATAGATATTTTTTTTACTATTCACAGAAAACGACCAGAGCACCCTGAACAAATATATGCAGATCATACAAATGTTTGTCCCGAGGCGGTCTCACTTTGAATCCCTTATTCGTTTAAAACGTGAGGAAGATTTGTTTTGACCAGATAAATAATGCTGGGCAATCCATACAGCATCTACCCGCAAAATAAACTTTTTTTAAATTTAGTTATTGTGATAAGATACAATGCAGTTTACAATCATAATTAAACATTTTAAAATAAAGTTACAGTATTGAGACAGATTGAAGACTTAGATGTAAACATAAGAAAAGTGTTGCAAACATTTTCCCTACAAATACTTAATTATAAATAAATGTATTATCGTGTATTTTAAAAATAGTATAATCGATTTTTTTTATATCTAAATATATAATGCTGGCCAATCCACACAGCATCTACCCTCAAATAAACTTTTTTGTGTTGTTTCAGATAATCGGCGAACGTGAATATGCGGTGCGACCCACGAGACGGCCGTCAGACGAACTAC
Organism: Eupithecia pulchellata; assembly: GCA_963931895.1. Taxonomy (NCBI): domain Eukaryota; kingdom Metazoa; phylum Arthropoda; class Insecta; order Lepidoptera; family Geometridae; genus Eupithecia; species Eupithecia pulchellata. The sequence goes on along the minus strand of OZ007542.1, from coordinate 3,762,491 downwards.
AGTCGGGGCAGCCTTTAGATTTAGTTGTACAGCAGGTAAGATAACAACAACATCAGCCTATATAGTCCACTGCTGGACATAGGCCTCCCCTAATGAGCGCCATAAAGTTTTAAAGATAAAGATAATTTAGACTAAATAAGTGCACTATCGCATTAGAAGTGCCTGTAATGATAGATGTACAATATATTCAATAAATAAATAATGCATTAAAATAATAAAAATAACTATTACATGATGGTATGTTATCCAGCCATCCAACAACGTGGCAATGCTGCCAGAATTCTGGGCACTCTGCTTTCTAGTCACGGCTTAGATTTTTAAGAAATAAATAATAATCATGCCGGACAATCCACACAGCATCGCCTAGCATAAGTATTATGTATATCAGTTATCCAGTACTCTTAAACAATATAATTATTTGAGGTGCCTTTCATAATTCATTCTATGTGAGGCTTTGCAATAGAAAGAGTTAGTGTAAAATGTATATTTTAAATATAAATGGGGCTAGATACCTGTTCGCTTCTTGTCATTCATAGTTCCAGTATTAAATAAATAAATTAAATAATTATAAAATGATGACATTTTATAATTATTTAATTTATGGTTCCAGTCATCCAGTCATTCATGGTTCCAGTATTATATAAATAAATTAAATAATTATAAAATGATGGAACCATGAATGACAAGAAGCGAACAGGGAACAGAAGACCACTGCTGACATAAATTGCCTAACTAGTTCAGCAGGTATAAAACCAATTTATCCACTGTCGAGGCCGTGTGGTGCCGGCATAGAATTTCATCACTCCTACTCTTCCCGTGGATGTCGTAAGAGGCGACTAAGGGAAACACACTGGGGGGCGGGCAGCAGCGCCCTCTGCAGAACAACTCCACCGAACTGCGATCCCCAACCCGCATGCCCAGCGTGGGGATTGTGGGCAATAACCCCCAGATGAAATAACGCCACCTATGGCGCGCATTAGGGGGAGGCCTATGTCCAGCAGTGGACTGATATAGGCTGATGTTGTTATCCACTGTCGACGCATAGCGAACCTTGTTAGGTATTTCAAAATTTAAACCAAATATGTATGTACTATTATATGCTAAGACCTGCTTAGAGAAGACCAGAACACCCTAAACATAACGGCGGACCTTCGCCCATCAATTACCCCATCAATCATCGCGCCGCAGAGGTCGTCAAATTTCAAATTTCCGTACAATTTGTCGCCAGAACGATGAAAAACTTTATTTAGAGGGAATTTTTCATATTTTAATTAAAACTAGTTTTAACAATATACCCGTATCCATAAACGGTAGCAATAATAGGTAGTTAAAACAATCAACTATAATTAAAATGCCTGAGTAGATAATTACGTAACCTCGGTAGAGATTTAGACTACATAATAAAACCGGTCTAGATAATTTAGGTATATTATTTAGTACCTAGATACCTACCAATAATAATTTTTTTTATAGTTTTAAAACAAAAACTTCGTCATTGATTTACTTATACTATTAAAAATCTTTGGTCTAGATAATTTAGGTAAATTATTAAGCACCTTTAGATACCAGTAATATATTTTTTCACCAGTAATATATTTTTTAATGTTTAAAAACAAAAACTTCGTCATTGATTTACTTATACTATTAAAAATCTTTGGTCTAGATAATTTCGGTAAATTATTAAGTACCTCTAGATAGATAACTACTAATAATATATTTTTATTGTTTAAAAACAATAACTTCGACATTGATTTACTTATACTATTAAAAATCTTTATTGGATTATAGATTTTATCAACAGAATTGTTTCCGCGAATGTATAATTAATTATATTAACAAAGAAACGCCAGCAGCGTATACATCATCATCAGCCCATTATCAGTCCACTGCTGGACATAGACCTCCCATAATGAGCGCCATAACGCCCTGTCTTCAGCTTATCGCATACAGAAGCGTTTACATAAACCAGTCTTATAATGTAGATTTATTTATTAACGCAATTTCTGTTAAAATATCCTTATTAAAGACGGACACTTAATTAAAACAAAAAAATACGTACCAAAATAAATAAAAAGCATTTTAAATTAAATAATTAATAAACTAAATAAATGGCAAGGCCTTCCTCCGAGAGCAAAGAGCCAAAATAATGTTGGCTACACCAATAGATAGCCAAACAACATTGAAGATTTAATAAATAAAAACGTTACGTTTCGGACTTACACGTATGTACGACAAAAAATATTTTTAGAAAATCTTGGTAATTAATCACTTTAGTAGCTATAAAACTTGAAATTGTCATGGCTATTATTGTAGACATTAATAACTGCATTTTATGATTTGAGTATTGATTTATCTAATATTTAGGCACGGTAAAACAAATATTAAAAATTAAACGTCAGATCTATCGCGCATCAGTATTGCCAATTGCCATACAATGCAATGCAGCCAACGTCTTGGAGACACTTCCGACTGGTATTGATGTGGATCCGTTCAGCTTCCTGTAGTTAGTAGCAACAGTCTGCAGTTAGCTCTATTGTTTCAATCGTTAATAGTATTTTTAATTTGGTATAACAGAGAATGATCGCTATGTCTGCCAATAAAAAATAACTCGCAGTGACGAGCAGTCACGGAATAACTGCATTGATCCCATGATCCTTAGTGAATCTCATCGTCATTATCAGTCCACTGCTGGGCATGCGGGTTGGGGATCGCAGTTCGGTGGAGTTGTTCTGCAGAGGGCGCTGCTGCCCGCCCCCCGGTGTGTGTCCCTTAGTCTTACGACACCCACGGGAAGAGTTGGGGTGGTGAAATTCTATGCCGGCACCACACGACTCTCATCATTGGGGGTAAATTGTATCTTAGTCTATGAAAATAGTATAGTCATCGACCATCGCTATAGCTGAAAACGATCACTTCCAGGCAACCTTTCGAAGAAACGGGGCAGACTTTTGTAAGAGTTGATTATTGATAAACAAAAGGTATTTTTTTTTTGGGTAAAAGGTGTTTATAAAAGGTGGTAAAAGGTGTTTATAAAAAAAACAAAACGTTGTGTTGTATTAAATTTATTTCAAAAAACGTATAATAAAATTTATAAACGAATATTTTTTTTTATCAATCGATTGTACCTATTATATTAAATTTAGTTTAAAAACGTTTTATTCAACCGTACAATTTTAAATAAAACATTAATATTCAAATCACACATTTTGATGTGTGCACAGATATGATTTTGTGCAATTACTTTGACCATATTAAAATATTGCATCTCGTTTTACGGAAACAAGTTATTCCAAGGTTTTCCGCAAATAAACTTGTAAAAACCCTTCGCTTTTAGTCTGATTGACGTACAGACTTGGTAATTAAGCGACTCTTTGCGTGTTACCTTGTCTACGTACTTTTTTACGTCACTTTTCTGGTCGAATCCAGATTTTGTCAAAACCTGATCTTGGAATAAGTTTTCTCGGTACCCAGACCTTTTTGTATGGAATTTGGTACCTACAGAACCACAGAATAAATATATAGTTCTAAGGTAACAGAACCTCTTCCGTGCCTACAAAAAATTCCGTTCAAAAATGGAACGTCTCTGACGTATCCATCCATATAACAGTATTAAATTAATCTGTGTCGATAGTATCGAGATACTAAACTCTGGGTTCTGGATGAAACCAGTTCAAAGTAGTTGGTTCCACAATTTTCTGACTTAAGTTTTCAAATTATCGCGATTTTTGGTCTACAATACAATACAAGAATACTGTATTCTAAACAATAAAAAGAACTTTCCAGGACAATTTCAGCCTTATCGCTTATCCATGCAACCTTTGGATGGAAATAATTACATTATGTGAATATAGTTAAGAAAGTTTCTTAGTTAAGAAAGAGTAAAACCGTTGTAAAAAAAGAAAATTACAAATTAAATAACCAAATTAGTTATGTAATTTTGACAAATTAGTTTTAGAGTAAATTGAACCTTAGCTAATGAATGAGAAAGTCTAGCTCATTTAATAACAAAGAAAATTACATACATAAAACGGATTTTGATCCTTTATTTTTTAATAGATAGAATGATTCAAGAGGAAGGTTTTTGTATTAGCATTGAACCCGTGCGAAGCCGGGGCGGGTCGCTAGTAATAAATAAACAAAGTAGTCTTCCTACGACCTAAGACCCGTAACATAAATAATAAATCGACTTTGATAATTTATAGCTGGATTGTAAAATAATTATGGGTTGTATTTATAGTGTAGTTCATGTTTTAACGTAATTTATTCGAACAGTAGGTACCTACTTAATGATGAATAAAGTATCTATGGCCGCGGCGAAAGAATCGACACCTCTAATTCAGCTTATATATAACTAGCGGTCCGCCCCGGCTTCGCACGGGTATTAAACAAAAATTTCCGAAATTATACACACTAACACGATGGGTTTCACAGTTTTCATACGGATCCCTTACTTTTTTTAACAGCATTGTGACATTGATTTTTGACATTGACTCAACACTCCATAACTGACACTGGCCGTAGAGAAAAAGCAAGCACCGCGCGCTACCTCTTTTTCTATTCTGACGCGCCATAATAGAAAAAGAGGTTCAATATACAACGCAACGGTTCAATTATTGAATTTTCCATGCGGATCTCTAACTTTTTTGAAAATATTATATAGCCTATGTTCATCACGGAAAATTTAGGATTCTAATGGTGAAAGAATTTTTCAAATCGGTCCAGTAGTTTCGGAGCCTATTCAATTCAAACAAACAAACAAACAAACATACAAACAATCAAATCTTTCCTCTTTATAATATTAGTATAGATTTAAGAGCTGACGAGAACCTATCTGAGGAAATCTCCTTCTGCTAAGAACACTTCTATTAGGTACTATGTTATTATTATGTTTTCCTTTCACCTTGGTCGTCTGGAAGAAATCGCTATAAACGATAAGGCCGCCAATTCCATGGCCATAGATTAAGTAAACTTTAGCTTCCATTGTTTTCTATTTGCAGGGTTATGAAATAAAGTGTTATCTATTTATTAAAACTGTATAGATATCTAGGTTCATACCACAATTGATTTTTCAAAAACTTTACTGAAATAAGATAAACCTAATCGGATGTAATCAAATAAGACACGAATAATGTCAGTATTTTTAAAGTCAGAAGTCTTCTTTCATTGACATACCTAAGTTAGACTGAAATATAACTTAGGAACTGTTTTAAGTTAGTGTTCCATTATGAATCTTTATTGTATATTTAAGACAGACCGTCCTAAAGATTAAAGTGACAAATTGGCTTATCGCATTCATCAAGCTATCATTATCTGATGCCGCCAATGTAATATGCACGTAAATATAACGAGTTAAAGTCCATTTTTGGATTATTATTAATGCACTTTTTGGTATTGCGGTCCGGATATGCGGCGACCTTTATTCGCAATCACTAAATCACTGAGAGGCTGTTGGAATGTTGAAAGATAAAAAAATATCATCTTTTTTTGGAGTTTCTCAAAAATGTAACTACTTTTTTCCTTATGAAATATTAGATAGGTACTCGTAGATCGACTAGTATTCAAAATATTTAAATGAAGAGAAAAATCATTATCAAATTATAAACCTATTATGTTATAGTAATATGTGGTTTAAAATACCGCTTATGGGGAGGCTTATGTCCAGCCATGGACTGATTATGAAGTTGATGATGATCATACAATGGTGTTTATTTCGTAGGCCTTAAGAAATAAAGTTCGTGATATCTTAGTACAAAATCTGAATGGGAAAAAAAACTCCCAAAAATAACCCCCATAATGGTCCTACCTACTTATAAATAATTTTGCGATAGTAACAATAATACATGTACACCTATGTTGTGTATATTTGTTTTATGCTTTCTATATGCGTGAACCAAACAAATAATATATTAATCTAAAAACCTTGGTACAAATAAGTGGCACCTTGTATCACCCACACGGCTGAACTTTGGCCTCCCCCGCCTCCCTCTTTTCCCACACAAGACTAGACTTTGACCCCCCCCCCCCCCTATAGGTCACACGACAAGTGTCTCAACCAATCATAACAGCTAACACATCCACTGCTAGACTTTGCCCTCCCATTATACATAAAGTATGACGCAAGACAGCTGTCCTGAGCTTCGACCGGTACAAATAAGCTCCTCGATTCTCAAGAGGATGGTGTGTGGATGGTCTTATAGGGGGGTTGTCAAAGTCCCCAAACTGGGCAATACGTTTTTATTGTTTATTTATTATTTTATTCAGGTTTCAGTGATAAAAAAATAAGCACTCAAACAAGTCTTATTTCAATCATCTTAATCATCAGCTCATCTTAGCCTACTGCTGGGAATTGACCAACCCTAATGAGCGCCATAGCGCCCTGTCTTCAGCTTGTGATACAATAAATTATATAAAAAAAGAAATAGGTACATACCTACTTTGTTATAAAATCGAATTACTATTTCCCTCCATTATAGCATCACTCGTGAACGGCTGGACCAATTTTGGCAATTCTTTTTTATTGCGTTTATCATTTTGGTTGTTTTGTAAGAAAAAAACCGCTTAAAATCTCCACTCTCTAAAATTTTTAAATCAGTATTTGTATAATTTATAATACCGATTATTTATTACGTAATTTTCATAAAGCTAGAAACAAATTATAAATAAACCGATGGTCAGTTTCCTAACTACCAGCCATCCATTCTGCGAAGCACTAAACCGTATCAGTCCTTTAGCGGAGGGGCCTTTGACCACATTATTCTACGCTCTGGTATATCACCTAATAGGGAAACCTGTCATCTATACACAAGCGAGTCTGCTTTGAAATCCGTCAATAGTTTTATTTTTAACTAGCGGTCCGGCTTCGCTCACAACAATTTCAGAAATTATACACATTCACGTTGGGTTTCACAGTTTAATATGGATTCCTAATTTGTTTAGCAGCATTAGGGTTTTTGACATTGACTCGACACTCCATACTGACACTGGCCGTAGAGAAGAAGCAAGCAGCGGAGCCATAATAAAAGCATAATAATAGCAAACAAACTACAGGTACATTGATAGATATTTTTTTAAGATACAAAAAAAAACGATCAGAACACTCTGAACAAATATTTACAGATCATACGAAATATTTGTCGAGGCTGAGGGCGAATCGAACCCAAAAACCTCATGCTTCGCAGGCGGACCTTCGCCCACCGCGCCACTGAGATCGTCATATGTCATAAATATTGTATTTTATTTTTACTGAAAACATTCAATAATAACTAAACACACTATACTAAACAACAGGTAGGAAATATTTCCCTGTATTAGTTTCATACACGTCCGTAATAACTTTGAACCTCGACATCACTTCATGCATTCAAGACAACGATTAATTTTATATTAAATTGATTATGACCTAATAAACTAAACCGGTTTTGATGGAATGCACATTATGCATACGTTCATAAAACTAGTTTAGTAACGCAGATGCTGGATGCAAAAATCTGAAGACAGGGCGCTATGGCGCTCATTAGAGGTCTATGACAATGCCGTGTGGTGCCGGCATAGAATTTCACCACCCCAACTCTTCCCATGGGTGTCGTAAGAGGCAACTAAGGGACACACACCGGGGGGCGTGCAGCAGCGCCCTCTGCAGAACAACTCCACTGAACTGCGATCCCCAACCCGCATGCCCAGCGTGGGGATTATGAGCAATAATCCCCAAATCATGAAAAATGTCATCTATGGCACTCATTAAGGGAGGCCTATGTCCAGCAGTGGACTATTGGCTGGCGATGTGATGTGATGACAATGTGGACTAACATGGGCCGATGATGATGCATAATGTGAATCAAGCGTAGTGTAGGAAGCCCACCCAGACTGATTCCGCTAAAACCATACTACATTTGAAAGCTGCGGCCTTCGTAAATTGCAATTGTAAGGCAAAGGCCGTTGAAATGGTTTCCAAGGTTATTTAAAGAGCTTTTAAATAGGCTGGAACTGATAGATGCAAAGTCCAGCTATGGACCTTTTATGGTGATGATGTTTAATGTAACTAAAAAACCATTATTAACAAAGAAAATTAAAATTATCTGACTAAATTAGAGCCAGTATTCACAATTGAGCTAGCTGCTGTTGCGAACAAACTACAGGTAGCTGAACTGATCCATATCAATGCCAGTTGGAAGTGTACCCAAGATGCTGGCTGCATTGCCTCGCTGTATAGCAATACTGATGCGCTGCGCCAGATACTGACCAGCTCTCGGGTCACACTTCGCTTCGACCAGACACTCATAATTTATTGAAAACCCAGAGAGCCTCGGTACACACGGTTTAGGGTCTCGACTCCAAGGGGAGCACATTTGTAGGCTCTGTCGAGACCTGCGTATTTGCGCCTCTTGAGATCCTCTGCCAAATCTGCCGCCGCACCGACGCGATTAGGGATTGCAGTATCCTTATAATTTTACTATTCGGATAAAACGGATTTCGATATATCCGGATAAACAAAATTGTCAAATTATCCGGATAATTCGGATTGCAATCCCTAGAAGTCTCACTTGTTTACATTATGCATCTTATAATGGCAAGTGCGCGCGATCTGGCCTTTCGATTTTTTTCATCTATTTTTTCGTCCTCGATTCGCTTGTTCGTGAAAATCTGACGTCATTATGTAGTCTACAAAAACGAGAGATAAAATTACCTACCTACTTTATGTTGCGCGATCCGAAACTGGACCGATTTCGAAAATTCTTTCACCTGCAAAATCCCTACATAAAAAAGAATATAGACTATAATGAGGGAAAGCCTTTATTAACAAATAAATTACAATGATCTAACTAAATAAAAAAAAACACTAGTATTTACAATTGAAACAATTGAGCTAACTGCAGACTGTTGCGAACAAACTACAGGTAGCTCAACTGATCCATATCAATACCAGTTGGAAGTGTATATAGACTATATAATAACTTCAGAAGAGTTAGCAGCCCGTTTGGAGTTTACAATAACGTAACCCAACGTGCTACGTTAGTTGTGTGTATCTTTGATAAATATACCTACCCGTGCGAAACCTGGGCGTACCGCTTGTGTAATTTAAAGCAACATAACAATAATACAAATTAATATTTGCCGTCGTTGAACGAACTGCGATCCCCAACCCGCATGTCCAGCGTGGGGATTATGGGCAATAACCCCCAAATAATGATGCCATCTATGGCGCTCATTAGGGGAGGCCTATGTCCAGCAGTGGACTATTATAGGCTGGTGATGTTGATGATGATGTTGATTGTGTGTGTAATATAACTTAATAAAAGTACAAATTAAGAGGTAGGTAAGTAAAAATATAACCCGTATTAATTTAACACGTTCCGCGTATCCCTGACCGTAGACCGCACTTAAACAAGCAACAATTCCCCGCAGCGATTAATATTGACCTAATGATCTGTGTTTAATCACAGCTCTGTCTTAAATTACTATTTAATTGGCGTTTGCGATGAACTTGTCGCCCGCGTCACAATCTATGGCACTATTAATGTACTAGTTTATTGACGACCACTGTGGCGCGGTGGGTGAAGGTCCGCCTGCGACGCAGGAGGTTGCGGGTTTGATTCCCGCCTCGAGACAAATATTTGTACGATCTGCAGATATTGGTTCTGGTTGTTTTCTATGTATAATAAAAAATATCTATCTATTTATTAATATTGTATTATGTATATCAGTCATCTAGTACCCATAACACAAGCTCTGCTTGGCTTGGGGCTAGATGATGCTGTGTGGATTGTCCAGCATTATTTATTTATTTATTATTCCAGAGTGCCAGAATGCTTAACGGGCTGTGCGCATTCTCATACGAATACTTACATCGTTTTCGTTAACCCATTTTAGTTCTGTGCGGCAGCAGTGCTAGATAGCAAGACCGCGCGATATTATTTTCTATACAAATAGAGTGACGATACATCCAAATATAATTTATAGTTCTACTAGCTTTTGCCCGCGACTTCGCCCGTATGTCCCTGTGCTATCCCGCGGGAATATAACATCGGGATAAAAGATATCCTATATCCGTCTACTGGTTTGTTCCTATCCCCTAATTTTCAGCGAAATCGGTTCAGCCGTTCTTGAGTAACTAACACGACTTTCTTTTATATAAGTACAAGCAGTCCGCCCCGGCTTCGCACAAGTATTTAACAAAAAAATATTTTTTCTCGCGGTGGATCCGCGATTTTGAAAATATTCTATAGCTTATGTTCATGAGGGAAAATTTAGGATTCTAATGGTAAATAATGTTTCAAATCGGTCCAGTAGTTTCGGAGCCTATTCAATTCACAATCAAATCTTTCCTCTTTATAATATTAGTATTGATTTGTGAAAACTTTTAATTGGCCGTCCTAATATTTTATTACTTTGTTTATATTGAGCCTTTTTGTTTCTGTTAAGCCGTAACTTTCCCTAAAATAAATAAATTTTATTTCGATTTTTCAGTACCCTTACATTCGCCTCATAAAATCCTTTCGGAATAAAACGAAAATAAAAACAGCCATTCACATCCGAAAGTTGTTGTCCCAAACCGGACTGCGTGAAAGCGATCCACATTTCGGCCCCTCGATTACACTCGTTATAATTATATAACTGTAACGGCTGCTTGGGAATATTGTCCTGGATAAGGAGCGGAAATCATGGGCGTGTGCGTACAGGGTGTCTTTTTAATATGAATAATCAAAGTATAATCTGAATAATCAATTAACTGGTAAAGTATTACACGTCAGAAAGTAATGAATACATAAGTAAGTTTTAATATAATTATAATCTACTAGCGGTCCACCCCGGCTTCGCACGGGTATTAAACAAACATTTCAGAAATTATACACGTTAACACGATGGGTTTTACAGTTTTTAGACGGATCCCTTACTTTTTCTATCAGCATTGGGGTTTTTGACATTTACTCGACACTTCATAACATACTAACTGACACTGGCCGTAGAGAAAAAGCAAGCAGCGGAGCCATAATATGTAGAAAAAGAGGTTGAATATATAGCGCACGGTTTAATTATTGAATTTTTCATGCGAATCCCTAACTTTTTTGGAAATATTATATAGCCTATGTTCATCACGGAAAATTTAGGATTCTTATGGTGAACGAATTTTTCAAATCGGTCTAGTAGTTTCGGAGCCTATTCAATTCAAACAATCAAATCTTTCCTCTTTATAATATTAGTATAGAAAACATTTGAATTGAATAATTATATTAAATAGTAAAAAACAGAAATAAATAAATAATGCTCGACAATCCACTCAGTCATCTAGCCCCAAGCTAAGTAGAGCTTGTGTTATGGGTACTAGATGACTGACATACAATAATTAAATAAGTATAAAAAAAATATTCAATGTATAGTAAAGTAAAAATTGTCTAGCTCGTTTATTATACTCGTATTATGTACCAATGTTCTCAATGTATGAACTTGTGTTTCAAAATTGTATTCCAACTTTTAAATGCCATACAACATAGTGGAAATTTATTTAAATTAAGACATTTTTGTATGCACATATGTTTCTGGCAAATACATATGACTATGACTCATCATCATCACCAGCCTATAATAGTCCACTGCTGGACACAGGCCTCCCTATGTCCAGCATAATTAGCGCCAAAGATGGCATCATTATTTGGGGGTTATTGCCCATAATGCCCACGCTGGGCATGCGGGTCGGGGATCGGTCGATCTGACTATGACTAAAGGAAAGCTAAACAAATGTAACAAATAGTTAATTCTTTTCATTTTCAATAATACATTGTTTTGCAAAGATCGATCCTTACTAGCAACCGAAGCCGATGGTGCAAAAATAAATGCAGTCGTACTTTTTGAACAAAACAATCTGTTCATTTTCCTACAATAGTAACAGATTGAACGTAAAATATGCAGCAGTTTTTTTTTTTGATAAATTTATTGACGTTTTTTTCTCACATCACAGCCCATTTATTATTATTTTTTTCCGCCTTCGCCCATTTCAAAGAGTCACCCTGTTTATGAAATAAGAATTACACTTTGCATCTTCATTGTAAATAATGAATATAATATTTATTTTAAACTCAATAACATCGGTGAAGCCAGAGGACTTGTCCTATCATGAAACGAGTTACTTCGACCTTCCCAATACAAAATATGCAGTCATTATATTCAGTTTTTGTAGATAATTATGCTTGTCTAAATAAGTTTTTCTATTACCTTAGATATTTACATACAGGTACCTAAAAGATCTTATTGCTTATGAACGTACCTATAAAAAGCGACCCGAGAGCTGGTCAGTATCTGGCGCAGCGCATCAGCATTGCCATACAGCGAGGCATACATCCAGCGTCTTGGGGACGCTTCCGATTGGTATTGATATAGATCAGTGAGATACTTATAAGTAGTTTGATTGGAACAGTCTGCTGTTACCTGAATTGTAAATGCTAGTTATAATTTGGTTATTTGATTGTTATTATCTTTGTTGATAAAATAAACGAAGTAATTTTATTTTCCTTCAGAGGCGTATTAGGTTTGTTCGCATAAACTTACAATATGTTTTCGAGAGCCAATGACTAATGACAGTAGAAACAAACACGGTGTAGCCTGAAAATATGACAAATACGTCGCATTTACTATTCATATCGTGTAATGCATGAAAGTAATGAATAGTTGCAGCCGTGCGAAGCCGGGGCGGGTCGCTAGTCTATACAAAAACTATAAACAGGAAAGATTTAATTGTTTGTTTGAATTAAAATAGGCTCCGAAACTACTGGACTGATTTGAAAAAATCTTTCACCATTAGAATCCAAAATTTTCCGTGATGAACGCTATAGAAAATTTTCAAAAATTAGGGATCCGCATGTAAAATGACATATTGATTAAATACCCGTGCGGAGTCGGGGTGGACCGTTAGTCTTCTATAATCTCTCTATACAAACGTCAACCTACCATACGCAGAAGTTTAACCATACACTAACTGTGTGGGACAGTTAAGAGTAAACGCATGGCGTTACAGCCGGGCATCGAACCCGCATACAGTTAGAACAGGTTCCCGGCAGTCTGACGGTATGTCTGCCACTTCCAAGGGAATGGGAAGTGATTCTCATCATTTCCCATTCCCTGAATGGGAATAGCCTAAAGAAATATCGGGCATTTTTTAAATAAATAAATAATGTCAGACAATCCACCCACACAGAATCTAACCCCAAGCTAAGCAGAGCTTGTGTTATGGGTACTAGATGACTGATATACATAATACAATATTATTACATAGAACGATATTTTTTACTATACATAGAAAACTACCCTGAACAAATACCTGCAGATCGTAGAAATATTTGTCCCGAGGCGGGATTCAACCCCTCTTATCGCCCCTCTTATCGCGCCATCTATGGCGCTCATTAGGCCTATGTTATGTCCAGCAGAGGACTGATATAGGCTGAAGATGAATGAAGGATGATAAATTTTGCTAGTGTCTGTTTAGAGGCCTTGTCAATAATAAAATGAAATCCACCGCGGTGACTATCCGACATAAAATGTAAATTGTGTTTACATACAAAAATATTCGAAAAGGACACTTTATAATTTGATTGGTTTTTTTAAGGTTTGCGGTACATGTGGATCATTTCGGTTTATTCGGTTCAGTCGGTTTTTTCATTGCAATAGATTCCAAAGGCGCGCGTGATTTCACGACGTGTTTTAGGGGCGAGTATTTAGGGTGGTAGGGAGCACATCTCCGCCGAGGGTAAAAAAAATGTTATAGGTATTTCCTCAAAATGGGGAGCAAACGCGGAGGTGTATCTGGCGTCTGAGCAGATAATCTGTAATCGCGCGGGAAAGGGTTAGAATCATAGTCAAATCTATATGCGTTTTGCAATTTCGCCTCCGTTTCTTCATCATTAAATTGTCATTGAATTGAATATTTCAAAAATCATCTCACCATTAGAATCCTACATTATCCCTGTTGAAATGGGTATGAAATATTTCCAAAAAATGTAGGGTTCCATGTGAATATTTCAATAATAATTAATAAACAAGTGGTCATTGCGTAAAAAATTAGAATTTTTTGTTAAATATCGAAGCAGGAGTGAATAGCAAGTCAGTTATACAACGCAATTGGAGTCATGCAAGCCTCGTACGTAGGATTTTATACCGGATGTGGGAATTTGGCCTCCGACCTCAGATAATCTTAAATCAAACAAAACTGACATCTTCCGAGAGCTTCTACAATAATGAAGAACTTCTGTACGTTTGTTAGTTACTAAAATTAATGTGCAATTCTATGCCGGCACCACACGGCAAGCACCCCAACTCTTCCCGTGGGTGTCGTAAGAGGCGACTAAGGGAGACACACCAGGGGGCGGGCAGCAGCGCCCTCTGTAGAACAATTCCACCGAACTGCGATCCCCAACCCGCATGCTCAGCGTGGGGATTATGGGCAATAACCCCCAAATAATGATGCCATCTATGGCGCTCATTAGGGGATGCCTATGTCCAGCAGTGGACTATTATAGGCTGGTGATGTGTGATGATGAAAATTAATGTTAAATAACGGAAGAGTTTCAAATTAAATGGCCATGGAGGTTAGTTACGTCAATAAGTGCTGATTGCGCCGTCAAATATTATTTTGATAGACATTCTCATTATAAGTACAAAAACAAACATTTGAATTAAATAGTTTTTAATGTTTCCTTGTACGTTCGTGGTCGTACAAGTATTAATAAAATAGGTTAAACGTGACTTCGTCTTGTCTGAAAATGTATGTTTGGGAAATTTATCCTTGTCACCGGAGCCTTAAAGAAACAAAATGGCCTTTCAGTTTTAACCAGTAACATGTAATGTCATTAGGGGAGGCCTATGTCCAGCAGTGGACTTTTATAGGCTGGTGATGATGATGATGATGATGATGTAATGTCGACCATTAAATTAAAACTTAATAATATGTATGTGCGATAACGTATTAAATTCAATTCACTTGATTTTACAAAAAAATAACATTTAAGGTTTAATTATCCAATGCGTTACAGCATTTTATTTAGGTACTAAGTTCAAAGTGAAATAAATAAAAAGAAAACAAATCTCGTTCGAAGGTTACCTATATGGGTTTTCCAGTAAATCACTAAGTATTTTGAAATTATTTGTGATGAAAAACATCAACAATTCGTGGATATCGTACACACCAACCTTGCTTGTTGCTAATTTAATGGTTTCTCTCATGTTAACTCTTAGCTAAATGTTCTTTATACCTAATTTTTTATCATTATGGCATGATAAAATATACAATAAAACATTTAGATGTAAAATAATGGCTAAGGCGAGCTTAGGAGAGAGAGATAGGGTTATAAACGTGGGTTCCTTCGTATGTAGAGGTACATTATCTATATATATTGATTAAATTGTAATAATTGTACATTTAACATATCCCATACTAATCGCGTGCGAATATTATTTGTATATGTCTATAGTATAATAGAATAGAATATTGTATAGTTGATTAGTGAATATTGATGGTCAAAGTGGCAATAACCTGGTGGAATTTTTGGACCTTTTTTCGTCTAAAAGCTGTGGGTTCTTATATCCGTCTAGGGTGAATAGTTTACATGGTTAGATAAAGTTGTGCGTTATTATATTACTGTAAGCATCTATGCGACAGGTATGAGACCTGTGTGTTTAGTTCTGTAAGCATCTACATATGTGATACAGTAATAGGCCTCCTATTGCAGCTTAGTCAGTATGCTGAGTTAAGGTCTTTTTGTCACAGCTAGGGGGAAGTCCCGTAACGCCGGACGGCACCTAGGTTCGGACACACGTACTATCTCGGAACATTTATCGAAACTGTTTTTTTTTATTGTCAAAAACCTTAGGTGTCCGCCACTAGGGGACTTCCCCCTATAGGCAGGCCTATTCTTAAAAGTGTCTTGTTTTTGTTTCTTTCTGTTATTATTTAATTGTTATCTTTATTTCTTCATTAATAAGAAACGCTTAGAGTATTGTCTTTAATTCTTGTACTTGTATACTGAAAGATCCCCAAACAAACGGTGAAATCTGTAGTTTTAAGTAATGTGCGATTATTTAAGTAATCTCCCATAAATACTAAATCTCCCATAAATAATAACTGTGTTCTTTTAATAATATTGTTTTTTCTATGTTTCAGTTTGACGACTTCGTAAGATCTCTACAAGTGGACCCCCACTCCCCCCTGTTCAGGCTGGTGACAGACGGACAACCCCCCCTTAGGTAAGTATTAGACTACCTAGCTCCAGCAAAAACGTACCTACTCATTCGACAATATTACCCCCTCTTAGGTAAGTATTAGACTACCTAGCTTCAGCAAAAACCTACCTACTCATTCGACAATAAGACCCCCTTAGGTAAGTATCAGAGTACCTAGGTTCAGCAAAAACCAACCTACTCATTCGACAATATTACCCCCCTTAGGTAAGTATCAGATTACCTAGCTTCAGCAAAAACCTACCTACTCATTCGACATTATTACCCCCCCCCCCCCCTTAGCTTCAGCATAAACCTGTACTCATTCTATACTAAAAGAGAGAAGAATTGATTGTTTAATTGGATTGCATAGGCTCCGAAACTACTGGACCGATTTGAAAAATTATTTTACTATTTATGTTAGGGATCCGCTTGAAATCTTCAATAATGTAATCCAACGTCTATAATGGATGTGTAAAAATATTGTTTTTTTTTTCTAATTTTTGTTAGTAACCTACTAACAAAAATTAGGTACAAATAATGTACGCATTCAACAAAGTGACGTACCTAATACCCGTGCGAAGCCAAGCCGGACCGCTAGTCTATACTAATATTATAAAGAGGAAAGATTTGATTGTTTGTTTGAATTGAATAGGCTCCGAAACAACTGGACCGATTGGGCGGTTTGTTTACAAACTTCCATGCAAAATTATTTTAGAAAATTTGTCCTGGTGCTCAAATTCGATTGTGTTTGAGCTTGTTTTGTGCATCTAAATATTTAAAGCATTATTTAAAGTATTTAGAGCGATACCGATCAATACGTCCGGTGACGCTCGTATTATACTGTGGGATTGTTTCCACTGTGCATGCGAGGACGAGATTAAACGTCAGGTTTAAAAATAGCTATCAATTATAAATTGATACACAGATTGGAACAAGAAAATATGTACATCTTGATGAAATTCGGGCTCATTGGTGATGTTATTTTATTTACATAAATTTTTTGAAAAACCAGCAGCAAATAATTTATTTTTCCACAATAACGGATTGGTCGTCATTAGATCGAGATTAACCTGTTGCATGATTGGCAGATAATATTATAGTATCTGAGATAAACTAAGGCAGTTTGAATATAAAAAATACAGTATCTTCATAAGGTATTATTTTTCCATAAGACCTTAGAGGAATATTACCTAGACACGTCACAATATACAAATACAAATTACGATATGGTATAAAAAAGTTATTGTAAAAAGATTTGCTCATTGAAGTTGCAAAATCACAATCAATTAGATTACACTTGATACCTGAAATACGGTAACGGAGGATCCGTTACCGTATTTACAATCACTTAGGTTAAGTCACCGAAATATCGTGTGTTAATGGAAACAAACCTCCTTCATACATTATGTAGTTTGAAATCGGAATATGGATAAGCGAGAGTTTAAAGTTCAATTTTGGCTTTTCGGGCCCATTTAAATGGAAGGGAAAATTATACAATCTAATGATCGGATATCCTGTAAGTTAGGTAAGTAAATTAGGATACTTAAACTGAGGACCCTGGACTTAATACCTATACACCCCTGTGTAACTGGAAATAATAAATATCTACTCGACTGTGATTGTTAAAAAGTTTGATTTAAAGGAATTCGAATTTAAAAGGATTTTTTTTAATGATTGATTAGTAATTAACGGGTATTTATGGCGTTTCTTCTTCCTCCTTTCTTCTTCTTCTTTTCTCGACGTTTCAACAGGTTTGCACTCTGTCGTGGTCACGAGATGACTCTATTGTCCTGTTGAAACGTCGAGAAAAGAAGAAGAAGAAAGGAGGAAGAAGAAACGCGATAAATACCCGTTAATTACTAATCATTATGTGTTCAGATCGCGTAAGTTTCCAAACACGGATTTTTTTTTTATTTCATAAATAATGCTGGACAATCCACACAGCATCATCTAGCCCCAAGCTAAGCAGAATTAATTGTGAATGTAAAGGAAATAATAGACCCCTGCAGGCAGATGCTGTATGCGAAAAGCTGAAGACAGGGCTGTGGCGCTCATAAGGGGAGGTCTATGTCCAGCAGTGCACGAACATGGCATGTTAACTAAAAGTTTTCCCAAAGAAATATTCTTATTCCATGAGCGGTGATCGTCATCTATGGGGTCAACTCGAACTTCTTCTTCCAAGCTTTTTCCGTAAAATATTCCACGTTTCACTTTCGACAGATCTTTATTTTGATGCATTTTTTTAATACTAGCTGTCTACCGCGGCTTCGCGCGGGTGTTTAAAATAATTTTAAAAGTTTTTCACACTTCCTCCGTTGGGTTACTAAAAGGTTCACTCAAAATTTTCCTTGCCCAATTACGGATAAAGTTTTGCCAAACTTATTTACTATCGGTTCAAACTGTCTTTAGCGTATTTTGGCCTATTGTGAGATTAAGTAAAACATATGTATACTATTGTAATGTAAACCACGGAATAACTATACGAAATAAATAAACTAAAACTGCTTGTTGCCTTGAAGATTATTAGAGCAATTTACATTCCTGCCTTCCTGTCTGAAAATATTATCTATATTTTTTTGTATCGAAATCACCTATACCAAGTATATAATATATTTAATGGTATATTTTACCAAAGTCGGTACATAATCCATTTGAGATCTTTCCGTCAGTAAATATAACAAAAGTTTTCTTTCAGGCTGGTATTTGTAATTCTCAAACCTTTTGTTTTAGAATTCATATGAATTAGTATATCTTAAAGTCCATTATTCAAGGTATTTTGGTGTTTTCTATGCATAGTAAAAATAACATTCTAAAAGTAGTTTCATACATTAGAAAATATATCAGTTACTTGTACCCACACCATTCTGTTTTCTTGGGTCTAGGTGATTCTGTGATTGTCTTTGATTGTCCAGCAACATTTATTTATTAATAATTATTATTTCAGACAATGCCTCCACCCCGAAGCGTGCAGCAAGGACATCCTCCTGCCGACGTACTACGCGCGTTTCCACGACGTACGTAAGGAGTACGTACGCGCGTACACACTGCGCGCGGTGGGACCGCCTCGCGCCGCCGCCCCGCCGGATATACCGCAGAGTTTGCACGATATGTTGACTTGTATCCTTTTTGAATTTACGACTTTATTTAAGGCTTTGCCAAACGATGCAAGCCACAACTAGCCTTAAAGGCTTTGCCAAACAGAACGCCGCGTCAGGGCGCTAAGTTGACACCGCGTTATAGCGCCGAACTGTGTTATACTATGACAGTACTCTACTGTCACACAGAGCGGCCGGCGCGGCGCGGCGGGGCGCTAGCCGTACGCAACTTTTTGTCGCTGTGTGACTGTAGAGTACCGTCATTGTTGTACTATGACGGTACTCTACACTTATATTGATTTCGTAAAAATCTAAACCGCCGCCGGCCGCCGCCGCGCCGCGGCGCCGTCGCCAGAAGGCATAGTGTTCAGCTTTGCCACGTTGGATGGCGATGCCAATTCATTGTCTGAAACAAAAGCCAGCATTCCGGCACAGTATAGGTACATATATTCCGATCACCTGTGGACTGTATGAGTAGCTTTGTAAGGTCTTTATACACGAAGTGTGCCTCAGGACCCAAAGAACCTAGGGTTTCCCAACGGCTCAAATAGGTAGCCTTGGTCAAGACCTTGGTAGCGTATTTTCGCCGTTTGTGGGACCCCGCTGATGTTACAGCGGAACGGGCCATTACCGATGTCCCTGTATGAATAATATAAATATAATCAAGTAGTGTTGCAATAACTTTCCTATCCATATAAACAGATTTAGGCATAGCGCCGTACACGGGTGACAACTTCTACGCCGCGGAAGTAAAAGATATGGCTAGTGTTATACAAAGAATACTATCGGACGGTAAGTGCCTTACTTAAGTTGAATAGCAAACTGAAATGTCGAATTCTGAAGATTGCTTGCATATTTTATTTAGGAGTTTATTGGGGCGATAGATTAGCGGAAATTTATGGCACACCTTTTGGTTTTGCTGAAGGTGAGAGAGATTTCATGGTTTAATGTTGAATATAGAAGCAGCATGGTCTCTGAGGAAAAACGTTTCCATTATATGTAGTTTTGTTTTAAATAAAAAAGTGAAAACAATATTATGTATAATATGTTTTCATTGGTATTTTCGTTTGTCCGTTCGTCGGTAACACGTAAAACCTCATACCATCCTTATAATAATTTTTTGTGTAAATATTGACTTGTTTGTAAGTTTGTAAGCCTAAAGAAATAAAGTCAATAGTAGTAATATATTAGAAAACAATAACTTCAAATTTAGTTTTTCATATTAACCCGAATGTTTAAAAGAGACACCCTGTATTATTGAACCAATTAAATCTGTTGCTAACAATCGTTGCAAAGAAACGTACCTATTACTAAAAATTAAAGGGTAGTAGATATTCACTATTGTGTTATTTTTAAACGGAAGAAAACTCACTTCCTAATCAAACTTTTTGGTCGTTGTGTTTGAAACTTATTTGACTTCGTCGTCCATCACCACCCTTCTCAAAAAACCCCTGTATATAGCAAAAGGGCTTTGTTTGGTGATGTTGTGTTCAGTAGGAGGACGTGTGAGCTAATGATGATTTATTTATTTAGCAACGAATACACCAATAAAATTAGGATGATTATCATCGATACAAACACTTAAAACTAAGGCAGCTCTACTGCACAGAACTTGCTGACCAATTTAGTCATTTTGGCTTACCACTAGATGCAGCTGAATTTATTTTTCTACTGGCAAAATCTATTTTTCTGCTGACCCAAACCTCTTTATTCTGCTGACCGTTTTTAAATATTTGCAAATGTGTTATATTAATTTAATTGTATTATATTAATACTTTATAATTTGTAATTTTTTTAATATTTGCGGTGTCTTTACATAGATAGAAGCTCGAGTTGAATGTTCGAAGTTTAGAATAATATATTATATATATTCGATATAACATATAGAATAGTCTTAAAACTTTTAAATTAAACCTAGGTCTCACTTCGTTATTTACTTCAAATTTTTGTAATTCTAGCACGCCAACCATTTGCTTTATATAAACTTTGTGTTTTGGTAGGCAGGTAGATAATGCCTCGGCATTATGCCCACCCTTTGTACCGCTTTAGTGCAATAAAGTTGTTAAATAAAATTAAAAAAATAAATTAATATTTTACATAAAATCCCTGAATTATATAAGTCAGCAAGTATATAGTTTTTTTTTATTTAATTTCAGGTTTCCGGTTAGAGATCCCAGAGACTGTCGACTTAGTTTTAGAAACTGGAATTTGGTGAGTATTTTTCATTATTTCATTAACAATTATTAATTACTTACTCTGTATTTTTGGGCATAAAATATAATCCCTTGGAGAATTTTTTATAGGATTGCATTTTGAATAATGTGCAATCATTCATATTGACCATATTAGCCTTACAATTTATTTGTCAAAATTTGCTTGAATCTGCCTTAGATTTTGGGACGCCTATCAATAATCTGCGAGCAACTCGCCTGTCGTTTTGCGCAGGCGCATAATAAACGATCGTTTACTCTACCGAGTTGAGCGTTAATCGCGTAAATTTACTATAGATCATAAATTCATAATGGAAACAGGTACTTATATACCAAATTGACTTGACTTGACTTCTTCGATATGACAATATGTGTCTGATTTGCCACTTTTCTGCCAGTATACCAAATTCACTAGAACACAATACGGTGACACCGCTGTGCCTGTAGCGATGTCATAGATTTTAAGCGTGTTTTTGGATAGCAATATTAGAGAACTCTAGTGTCTAGTCTAGATATACCTAATTTGGGATTTAAGATGCTAGTTACCATAAATATGTCATAATTTATTATCAATTAACGTTATCTATCTATCACTAGAAATGTAACATTGTCATCATCATACTTATTCAGGCATTTGACAGAAACTACGTCACTATGTTTTAAAATGAGTTCAGGGTTATGATATTGTGACATTTTATCATTTATTTTTTAAGAGAACTGACCTAGAAAAACATTTGAGCTAACTGCAGACTATACTTTAATGTGATGATGATTTTGATTTTATTTGATATATTTTTTTTTTAATACTTCGGTACAAATCTATTTGCTAGTGAATAAAGAAACAAACTGATTTCAACCCTCATAGCTAATGTACAACCCACATAATTGAATTGAAAATAGTTTTGAAAAAATTCTGAGATTGGTGCATGTAAGTAGTAAGTACCATGACCCCCATATTGTGGATAAAAAATTAAGTTACTTTGTACCGAAATAATTTCATCAAGTTCGACTTTTTATAAATATTATGGTATCTGTGCTGTTTAGAGCACACTGTGACTCAGATTTTTGGACTGGGTAGAACGGAGCATATCTTTTGGGTATAACGAGGAAACTAATATTGGGTAGAAAAATTGTGGGTTGAACGGGGAAGCTCGAATGAACAAGCTCAATGACAATGAATTAGTAGTAATGAGAGGAATCTGCAGATGATCGGATAATGATGCTCTTAGACGGAATCTTACCAAGGTTGCTTTGAGGACACGATAACATTATCAAGTGAATGCTAGCGAGGTGGAGACAGCTGGTACTCTAGTACATACCACATGTACTACATGTCACCATCACCAGCCTATAATAGTCCACAGCTGGACATAGGCCTCCCCTAATGAGCGCCATAGATGGCATCATTATGTGGGTGTTATTGCCCATAATCCCCACGCTGGGCATGCGAGTCGGGGATTATACATATTAATACCTAAAACACCCGTAACAAATATTCACAAACCTGAATTTTCAGTTTATAAAATTATGGGGATAAATATAACCCGTTTTTTTATGAATCGCTCCAGTAGTTTCGGAGCTTATTCAATCTAAACAAACAACCAATATTAGTATAGATTTCATATCTATACTAATATTATAAAGAGGAAAGATTTGATTGTTTGTTTGTTTGTATGTTTGTTTGTTTGTTTGAATTGAATAGGCTCCGAAACTACTGAACCGAGTAAAAAAATTCTTTCACCATTAGAATCCTTAATTTTCCGTGATGAACATAGGCTATATAATATTTTCAAAAAAGTTAGGGATCCGCATGAAAAATTCAATAATTGAACCGTGGGCTGTATATTCAACCTCTTTTTCTATTATGGCGCGTCAGAATAGAAAAAGAGGTTGTATAGCGCACGGTGCTTGCTTTTTCTCTACGGCCAGTGTCAGTTTTGGAATGTCGAGTCAATGTCAAAAACCCCAATGCTGTTAAAAAAAGTAAAGATCCGTATGGAAACTGTAAAACCCATCGTTTTAGTGTGTATAATTTCTGAAATTTTTGTTTAATACCCGTGCGAAGCCGGGGCGGGCCACTAGTATTATATACGAGTAAACATAAAATTTGTGCGATTTTGAAGCGAATATCAATGAAGTTGGGTCCAAAAGTAAGGTGTGCAAAGAAACTTAGTTCGTAGAATAAGTTCACGATGGATAGATTGAGCCAGCTATTCTACTGGGACTGTAACAAATTGATTTGTTTTGACTTAGTGCAAGACTGTATTGCTTAGATAACTTAAGTGGGTACACGCTACTGCTCATGCTCAATGAAATGTTTGCATTTCCACTATTTACTGAATGAAATAAGAAAAGGTCATCTTCATTGCCGACGCACGTTTGATCAAAACTCTTTAAAGTTTAAACAATTGCATTGGTTTTCTTGTCTTGGATTTTTTTTATAAATTTTTATAATAGCCAGTACACTTTTGTTATAAGTTTACTTTTGAATCGTTTGATAATTGTTCGTATTCCTAAATCACTGGGCTTCAATTAAAAATTTCAACTCACTTCTATAATTTACAACTTTACCAGGACTTATTAATAATAGTAAAATATTAGCAGTATGATATCATCTGGATCATTAAATAGTGACAAATCTGCAATCCCTTCCGGGTATGTAGGGTAAAATGTACATTGCGACATGTTGTGAACACGTGTTCCTTTTGCCATTGTTTCATATTTGTGACTGGGGCAAGTGTGCTACCGTAACCTATTTGGACACATTTTGGCCATTCAGCATGCTGTTCATCACGCGATAAAAGGACAAAGGGCAGCTTCGTTGACTTTGACGTTTAATGTACGAAAAGTTGCGTTAAAAAATTCAAAAAATCTGTTTAAAATAGATATATAGATAATTAATCTGTTTGAAATTTGACTTGTCTAAGTGCTTTTTTTGTAAGCCTAAAGAAATAAAGTTATTGAATCTGAATCTGAATCATATAAATAGAAATCACTTATTGCGTTATTCTAAATACAACCTAAATTAGAGTTAAGCCTATTAATAATACATCTCGTTATTTATCTCAGAATCTGTGAAAGCTACCACCTTCATATTTAGTTAAATGATAATTCGAACTTTTATCTTGGATTCCGTCTTTTCAAATACACGATTGGTAAACATTTTCTCGATACTTTTATTTTTTGAAAAATACATGTTTTGCACACATTTTGCTATTTATCTCAGGAACCACCTCATTTTTTTTGTTGGATTTTTGTTTTGTCAAGAAACGTAGTAGAATTTCTTCGTTTTCGTCTTTTCAATTTTTCGATTAGTTGTGTAAATAACTTGTAATTAGGCATAACAGTTTTGGCGGAGCAAAATACGGAGCACGTCTATCGCTCTGTACTTCTCACTCATACGAAAATCATATCTTGTCATCCTGCTCGAAATTTGAATTTTGGCTGAGGTATGGCACGCTCTTAAGAGATTGCAATATAGGTACAATACTATACAAAAATACGTAGAACATATGCAGACATCAGATATAACATACATAACAGATTAGGAAAATACCTAACGGCTATTTATTAACAGAATTGTCAATTGAATCAATTGAAATCAAATGAAACAGTTCATTACAGGTTTATTTACTTGTCCGAGTAATTAAATTGTTATTTATCATCGAATCGCAAAGAATTACATAGTTTACATTGTACCTATGTAATAGTTATGAACGATAAAAACACTATCTACACGACTATCTTGGTATTTATAGATTATGCAACATTTATCGTGAATTAGAATTAATCTGATTCAAATTTTAAGGTGTAATAAAAAATTTTAAACATACATTTCAAAATTTTTATTTTTAATACACACACGTTGGTTGGTTTTGCAATTTTCATACGGCTCCCTAACTGTTTTGAAAATATTCTAAGCCTATGTTCATCCGGGATAATGAAGGATTCTAATGGTAAAATAACTTTTCAAATCGGTCGAGTATTTCCGGCCTATTAAATCCAAACAAACAAACAATCGAATAGTTCCTCTTAATATTACAATACAATACAAAACTGCTTTATTGTACACCAGAAATAAATAACAAAAGACATTATTTAGGACAAGTACAATGGGCGGCCTTATCGCTTAGAAGCGATCTCTTCCAGGCAACCTTTGGATGGAAAGAATTATTTGGATATAAAAAGGCAGGGGGTGTAGGTACCAAATATTAGTATATATAATATTAGTATAGACAAAATCAAAACTCTCGTCAGCAACTTGGCAGATTATTTATGTTATTCAGAGAGATAAAGGTTATCTTTGTCAACCCTAAACAAAATCAAATAAAACAAGTGCAGCACGCATTATAGGATCGTCAGTTTGTGCCCAGCAAAGTATACAAAATAAAAAAAAAATTAAAAGAGGTTTATTTTCATTAATGGTACATAAAATGAAAATAAATAATAATAACAAGTACCAAACAATTTAAATTAACTGTAAATAAATCTATAACTAAACTTTAGAAACGAACCATTCATTACATTATATCCTAACGCCAACAATTTTTTTTAGATAGGAATTTAATAGATAGCTTATGCTGTGTGTATTGTCCAGAATTATTTATTTATATATTGATAAAGGATTGAATATTGACTAGGTTTCCGGAGTTGCTTGACCCACTAACACGTTCTCCATGGTCAAATGACAGCGTATGCAGTTAAAAAAATTCGTCATCTTACAGACGTTGATAATTATAGACTAGTCTAGTCGTCTATTTCAGATACCTCCATAGTATTATGTCTTATAGCATACTTCTGTGGGGGAACGCTGCAGCACTCATCAACGCTCAGATCACTTTATTTCCCAGTTTTACCTGTGTAATTTTATTTGTGACGTGTCCAGGAGTCCTGTAAGGTCTAAAGGAAATACTGTACCTACTCTGATATTTGAAATCATCATCATCATCATCAGCCTATGTTAGTCCACTGTTGGACATAGGCCTCCCCTAATGAGCGCCATAGCGCCCTGTCTTCGGCTTGTCGCATCCAGCATCTGCCAGCAGTCTTTCGCAGATCGTCATCCCACCTGGCCGGAGGGCGTCCTACACTACGTTTACCAAGTCGCGGTCTCCACTCAAGAACACGTTTACCCCAGCGGTTATCGGTTCTTCGCGATATATGGCCGGCCCACTGCCACTTCAGTTTGCTAATTCTCTGAGCTATGTCGATGACTTTAGTTCTCTGTCGGATCAATTCGTTACGAATCCTATCCTTCAGAGAAACTCCGAGCATAGCTCTTTCCATAGCTCGCTGAGCGACTTTGAACTGGTGGACCAACCCTATCGTGAGTGTCCACGTCTCAGCTCCGTAGGTCATGACTGGTAGGACGCACTGATTAAAAACTTTCGTTTTTAAACATTGCGGTATGGATGACGAGAAGACTCGACGTAGTTTTCCGAACGCTGCCCAGCCTAGCTGGATCCTCCTCTTGGCTTCCTTCTCGAAATTGTTTTTACCCAACTGCAAAATCTGCCCGAGGTAAGTGTACTCAGAAACAATTTCGAGAAGGTGGCCATGTACGATCACCGGTCTTGGATCAATGTGGCCATTGATCATGATTTTGGTTTTATCCAAATTCATGCCAAGACCGATACATCGGGAGGCTGAAGCTAGACTGTCCAGCATCCGGTTCAGCTCCTCTAGCGACTCCGCCATACCCGTTATATATTTGAAATCAAAGAGGTTTATTTGATTGTCAACGAATTTCTGATACAGAGGCTCGAAGTGTTGATATTTTGCTTGTTTATAGGAATTTCGATATCAAATATCAGATAACGGGTTATTTGATATTGCTTACTAAGTTATTGCTGCAATGGCTACAAATAGTTACAGTTCTATGCAAAGTAAACATGCATTGGAAACAAAACTCAATGCCATATTCCGGCCGGATGAAAACTAAGTCGAATGAAAAAGTAGGTAATCAGTTATTTGAGTACTTAGTACTTACAATGTAATGTTGAATAAAAACAAGATTCAATTGTTTTGAATAAAACTTGATAGTTAGATAGAATTTTTTATTGCATATTAACAAAACAATCAACAAAACTAGAAAAATTACAAGAAATGTGTCAATTTTGCGGTCTTTATCATTATCATTACACCGACATTGCACAGTAGAAATACATTGAATCACATTTCATACTAAAACAGATTTGTTTCTACACATAAATATCTCAAACAATAAATACTTACTTACTGACTGACTTCGAATCCTTTAACTGATGCATACTAATCCCTCGGGAATAACATTATTTTTATTCATGCTCCATCCGATCATTCATTCATTATACAAGTGCAAAAAAAAACATCAAAATCGGTCCATAAAAGACAAAGAAATCAATGAACTTACCTTAAAAAAAACATTCGTGCAGCCAACATAAAACCTCCTTTTCACGAAGTCTTTCCGGTGGAGACAGTAGAGAAAAAGCAAGCACCGTTCGCTATACTACATTCAACCTCTTTTTCTATTATGGCTCCGCGCCATAATAGAAAAAGAGGTTGAATAGGTATGTAGCGCACGGTTTAATTATTGAATTTTCCATGCGGATCCCTAACCTTTTTGAAAATATTATATAGCCTATGTTAATCACGGAAAATTTAGGATTCTAATGGTGAAATAATTTTTCAAATCGGTCCTGTAGTTTCGGAGCCTATTCAATTCAAACAAACAAACAAACAATCCAATCTTTCCTCTTTATAATATTAGTATAGATATAGATATGTCAGCTTACATGTATAAAAAGACCTCACAAAGCTACTTACAGAGTCCACAGGTGTTCGTAATGCTGGCTTTTATTTCGGTCAACGAATTAGCATCGCCATCAAATTTAGCAATGCTGCCAGCATTCTGCCTTCTGGTGAAGGCTTAGATTTTTAGGGAAAAAAAAAATCATTGTCATTTATTGCCCATTCCCCAATTCATCATTATCATCATTTTATTTTTATTTTATTTTTCGTTTATTAAGGCACAACCAGTATACAAGATTCATAAAATTAACAATATTTATGCATTGTATAAACCAATTAAGATGCCACATAAATTAACATTATTTACAAAGAAAAAAACACATCAACGTTACAGACACTAAATTGTAAAATAGCACTGACTTGGTAATTATAATAACAACAAAAATAAAAGAAAAATCTACCAAAGGTTAAAACATAAAATCAAACTAGGAGAGAAATTTGTTTTTTATAGTTGTTCCTAGAGAGCAGAAATATATCACATTCTGAAAATTGTTCATTATGTAATCTACTTACTCTAGGAATATAAGAATTGCCTGCATAATTAGTTAGTTTTATGATTATCATCATCAATTACTTAACCTAAACTAAACAAAAACTATACAAAAAATAAGAATAGGAAATAGA
The DNA here is from genome assembly GCA_963931895.1 of Eupithecia pulchellata. NCBI lineage: Eukaryota > Metazoa > Arthropoda > Insecta > Lepidoptera > Geometridae > Eupithecia > Eupithecia pulchellata. Next base: position 3,733,570 of record OZ007542.1, on the reverse strand, counting down.
CTATTTCCATAGTGAAATAGGTGAGTTGTAATACTTACAAACAGAAGGAACATTCCTTCATTAACGAAGAAAATTTCAATCAAATAACCAAATTAGAACTAGTATTAACAATAAACACAATTGAGCTAACTAGACACTGTAATCCTTTTATTTTTTTTAAGAACCTACTATAATTTTCTTTTAAAATAAATACCTACTCCTTAAAAATTTATTATAAATAACGGACGTAAAATGTGTACATAGTTAAATACAATATTCTTTTTCAGTCAACCAATCTTGCACAAATTGTACAAAATCGAAAATTTATGAAAATTCTACAGAATCAAAAGATTGGAATTTAAAAAATCGTGATGTTGTGGATGTGGATGTATTAAATTGGGTACCTAATCAATCAATTATTATCGATAATTTGATTTGATACTACTCAAGTAACCGATAATCAGCGGTAGCTAAATTGGTACCCAACCGCAAATATGTTACTTAACTACTATGTTCTTGATATTATAAGAGTTGTATTATATTATTATCTCTGTTGTTTACTCTCTGTGCATTATCAACCCTTTCGTTGTTAAATATTGTCCCTACCCAAGGTTGCTTGGGAGAAATCGCTCTCAGCGATATGTCTTTCTTTTGTACTATCGTTATTTTTATTAATGTAGATATAAGATTTATTACAATATTTTGTACATTCATTCACAATACCTTAAACTCAAAAAAACTGTCCTAAACTTACTTTAGGGTGACGTAAGGTTCGATTTAACAGCTAAAGTTATAAGTAGTTGCCTACTTTCAGTCTTCACCATTTCGCTTATTCCAACTTCAATCCAATATCCACAAAACCATAATCGATTCACAAAATCACAAACAAAACATGCGCTCGCGCGTCACCAAGGCGTCATTTCACCCCGCACCGCATTCCGCTGCCAATCACCGGGCAAGACAGACGTGTTCCCAACGAACTTTTGAAATAAAATAATAAAAAATCGGAGTGTAATAAAAACGCGATAAGGGCTCCTGGGGCTGGCTGTGTTTGACTGTCTTGTGATAGTGTGCTTTTGGAAATAGTGCTTATCGGTTCCCGGCGACTTGAGATAAGGAGGTGAGTGGCGATAGCTTCGCGATAATTACTGGACGGTGATCGACTTGGTTACTTATAAGACGTTCGATAGAAGAACCTTGTCGAACGTTGTACTTTAACACCAGGAATCTTGTTGTTTAAAAACTTTAGTTATACGAATGTCGTCCTCATCCTGTACAGCACACAACTTCCATTAGGTTGAAAGTTGCTTACGCTGCTGTATAAATCACATGTCCACGTAAGTACCTTTATTTTTTAATGGTAAACACCTTTACCTATTTGATTTTGCTCACGTGGTTCCTGAATAAAATCTTTGCCACACCAGTTAGAACTGTAAAAAATTGTAGGGATCTTAATACCTAAGTGAACACAGAATTATTAATTAGTCAGGTTACTGTTTCACAAGTAACTATCATGTCTTCGGATTTCACTTGTTCTTATCTTTCGGTTAGTTTTTTATGTAGGTTTTTCATTAAGCGTATTATTCTCTGTTAATTTTATTCTGTACCTATTGTATGTACGTACTGTACTTATGCACACTGTTTTTTTAAATTCTCTTTATACCCCTTGTTATAAATGTCATCCTACCTCCTTTGATGCAAGAAAACTCTTTGACGCTTGCATTTTACATGACCATTATTTTTTTAGTTGTTTTTTATGTACCAACTAGTGAGTGCAATACAAAATTTAAGTATTCCCAGATTATTATATGTGAGTATAACTAAACCTATTTACTTATCCGGGAATAATCCAGTCCTAGGGCCATTTAGATAGAATTATCTGCAATAGCAAGCAGTATTGTAATATTTAATTATGGGTGAGGGTGACATTACTCCTACTAGGAGGGTAGGTACCTTGCAAGAAACCTGATGCTATTTTATAGGTGAATAACGTTATGAGTGAAGATGTCAAAGAAGCATCTTCTAAAGTCTCTTTTGTTTCGTAAATCGGCCAGAATAACATAATTTTTGTGGAAATAGTAGGTACCTAGAGTGTAACCCAGCACGGGTACACTTTATGTTGAGATCATTAAGCTTGAAAGGCTCCATTTAAGTGCTGCTCTGTTTCCAAAGGACTTGAACCACTCTCCCATGTTAACAGCGTGGAGTTTAAAAAATATGTTTATTTTTCGATAAGTTATAAACTTAGCATAATATGTTTTGGAGTCCCCCTCTAAGCATAATTTAACAGTACTAGAGGACACCACACATTTATTTGAAGGAAAATCAGACGCTGCGTCATGTTATTAGAGGCATTATACATCACATTAGAGGCAACATCATGTTTACAGACTTACATAAATACCTACCAGAAATCTTATTGAAGGTTTTCGCGTAAAATTATAGTTAGTTCCTTACCCCCTACAGTTTTTATTTGACGAGTAGAGTTTGAGAGTGTGATGATTTCGACGTCTTAGCGAATGTGTTGACATCAGTTCCTACATACTCATACTTCGGCTTGAGAACCCCGGGAACGATAGACCGGAAATGTCACAAAGGTTGAAACTGCCATAATGCCGTGTGGGTTACTCCTTGTATATTTTTATATTTAATATTATTATATAATTTTTGCCGTTGATTTTATAAAGTTATTGCCTAGATTATAAATAATGCTGGTCAATTCACACAATATCATCTTATCCTAAGATATGCAGAGTTTTTGTTATGGATACTTCAAAGCTAGTTTTTTTTATACATCTAAAACGATCAGAACAACCTGATAAAATAACAGCAGATCGTACATACTCGAAGAGATCACTCAAAATGATAAGGACGCCCTTTATACTTCCTCTATTTTAAGTATGTCTGTTTGTAATGTTCTCTTTGTGTGGTATATAAAGTATTTTCTATCTATCTATCTATACATTTGTCTCGAACTCGTCAGAATTATTCGTAAATTCTAGTTCCTGATATTCAAGAAATAAGTGCCGTTTTTATACAAAAGTTTAAACAAATGTCCCTAATGACTTGGGCCATTATGTTTTGTGGCAACAATTATGAATCTATGATAGTTTTTGAACAACTAAAAGCTAAAAACTTAATCAATTTAATTTTAGTGACAGTTTGCGTCGTAAATACTCAGTTTATGCCGTTAATTCTTAGTTATTTTGACGACCTCTGTGGCGCGGTGGGCGAAGGTTCGCCTGCGACGCAGGAGGTTGCGGGTTCGATTCCCGCCTCAGGACAAATATTTGTACGATCTGCAAATGTTTGTTTAGGGCGATCTGGTCGTTTACTATGTATAATCAAAAATATCTATACATGTATTAATATTGTATTATGTATATCACTCATCTAGTACCCATAACACAAGCTCTGCTTAGCTTGGGGCTAGATGATGCTGTGTGGATTGTCCGGCATATTTATTTTATTTATTTATTTATTTTGAACTTTGGTCATTTGAGAACACACACACCTCAGTAAGTAAGTACGTCAATGAATCAGCAAGTTCTGGACAGTAACATAACTTTAAGCAATCCTTTTAGCTAATAAATTTGACCGTCTTCAAAAAAGGAGAAGGTCCTATTCTCGGCTGTGTGCATGGTCGTTTTCTGTGTATTATAAAAAATATCTATCTACATATTTAATATATTGTATTAATTATTAGTCATCTTCATCTAGTACCTATAACACAAGCTCTTGGGGTAGATGATGCTGTGGGGATTGTCCAGCATTATTTATTGATTTATTTGTACTTTTTTATGTAGGTATGTTTGTCAATTTTTACGTCAAGTATTAAGATATTCAGGTATTTGTTTTCTGGTGTACTGGCCGTTTCCTGTATATAATAAAAAAACATCTATTTAATATATTATATTTAGTCAGTTGAGCTATCTACAAGAGGTTGTCATTTTTCCACACATCATCATCATCATCATCATCATCATCATCACCAGCCTATAATCACAGTGTACATATTTATAGACAGTGTGGAAACTACCTACAAACGCTCGAAACGGCTCACTCACACAAGCATGCGCATCTACGAGAGCTCTAAGGGGTTTTCGCAGTGCTGTCAGTAGCGGTTGTCGCGTCGCGTCGCGACGAGCGGTCATGCGTAATTTAGTTTTTTGAAAAATGCTCGATAATATTGCGTTGTATACAGCTGTGTGAACTCAGTTTCATCGAAACCGGAGCTTTCGTATTTTAAACTTCCTGCTGATTAATATAAGAAAAATGTACCTACTATTATTATTATTGTTATCGAATAATGAGTCCGTGTCAATTACACGGACTCATTATTCGATCACAATGAATTCTTGAATTTATTTGAAAATCCAGAATGAAGGCAGGCGGTTTAAAGGTTGTTTAAAGTCGATAGGTAGAATGAGAATATTTTATACAAAAATTCCTATAGGTAATAAAGAATTCCGACGTGTCGTAGTAGACGCAAGTACTTTTATGTGAATCATTTGTAATAATTAAGAATAAACATATTAAGAAATGTTTTTTAATAACTAGGTAGGAATCACACGCATTTTCGGATTGAAACACGGTACGGTTTGCAGTTGCTCATGAGCGTTGCCCACGCGCCACCTGCGCTGCGCTGCGGTGTCTGCGCGCGCCGTAAAGTTACAACCCTAGTGCTATAATGGAGCGTAGGTATTTATTTCATCAACTAGACTTAGTTTCGATACTGGTCATATGTGTACTGTGCTATAATAGTCCACTGCTGGACATAGGCCTCCCCTAAGGAGCGCCATAGATGGCATTATGTGGGGGTTATTGCACATCATCATCTATGTATTATTATATTTTACATTTTATTAATAAAAAAAAAAAACAACCCGCAAGCTAAGTAAAGCTTGTGTTATGGTTGCTAGTGCTAGCTCACTGATATACTTAATACAATATAAATCTTTATTAACAAAAAATTACCATAATTAAATAATAGAACCAAATGAGAACTAGTATTAACAATAGAAACAATTGAGATACCTAACTGCAGGTTGCAAACAATCTACGGGTAGCTCAACTAATCCATATAACCTATCGGAAGCGTCCCTAAGCTGCATTGCCTCTCTGTATGCTTAATGCATAGGCATAGGATAGGCTGATGATGACGATGATGAATAGAATAGAATAGTTTATTGCAAAAAGAATCATTACAAATAATGACATAATAATTTGACTAGCATTCTGAAATAATTGACAATATGAAAATTCTAAAAGTTAAAATTATATGTAAGGCCTCAGTTGCCTAAACTAGACTGAAAAGTCTGTGATATAGGCAGCAGGCTCCCCAAGGATATTAAAATACAATTGTTATGGTGACGTCTTTCATAATTTTGAAAAATTACATAAAATTAAAAATTCAAAGATTAGGTCACATGGATGATGATGATGATGCCTAAAAGCTGGAAGCTAAAAGGTGCACTGTCGGTGTTTTGTTTACGGCAAGCAAACCTTAAAGTATTTCTAAGAACGGTTCACAATTTACGATCGTAACTCGACACCGCACTACCAACAAAAGGTTAGGCTGAGTTTAGATTAGGCACGGAGTTTTATTCCATCAGGATATAATACCTTAAATATAATCATGTCTGTGGCTAACTTCTGTTGGTACCTAACCTACAGAAGTTAGTCACATACACATACCGAGGCTCTCCAAGTGTTAACCTAATAAGATAATCATGTCTGTGGCTAACATCTGTTGGTACCTAACCTACAGAAGTTAGTCACATACACATACCGAGGCTCTCCAAGTGTTAACCTAATAAGATAATCATGTCTGTGGCTAACATCTGTTGGTACCTAACCTACAGAAGTTAGTCACATACACATACCGAGGCTCTCCAAGTGTTAACCTAATAAGATAATCATGTCTGTGGCTAACATCTGTTGGTACCTAACCTACAGAAGTTAGTCACATACACATACCGAGGCTTTCCAAGTGTTAACCTAATAAGATAATCATGTCTGTGGCTAACATCCGTTGGTACCTAACCTACAGAAGTTAGTCACATACCGAGGCTCCAGTGTTTAAAAAATATCTGAGCGTCTGGTTGAACTACGTGTGACCCGAGAGCTGGTGAGTATCGCGTAACGCATCATCATTGCCATACAGCGAGGCAATGCAGCCAGCATCTTGGGGATTCTTCTGACTGGATTTATATTCCTCTTGGATCAGTTGAGCTACCTGCTGATTACTTGCAACAGTCTGAAGTTACCTCTAGTACAATTGTTTCAATAGTAAATATCAGTTCTTATTTAGTTCTGTTATTTAATTATTTCTTTGTAAATAAAGGCTGTATGTTAGTCACATGATTATAAAAAGAATTAAAGCTAGCTCCCTTTACAAAGTACCAGCAAATGTATCATGTCAAAAAAATGCGGAAAAACGAGGGTAGAAACACTAAAAACATGCAAATTAATTCAATTCAACTCTGAAACACGAGTGTAAACTCCCCTAAGAATATATTGCAATTCTTTCAAACTCGTTTTCAAGCCAATATTGTCCACAAGCAGAACGTCAGCAAATAACCAAGGCCCTGTTTAGACGGACGTGTTTTTGACGTATTTATAATTCGCGTCGTCAACATTTTAATCGATTATTAGAGAAACTCCAATAATATATAAATAAGGAATATACAGGAATAAACTATCTAGGCTATTCAGTAGAAATCACTTGTTGCATGCATTCTAAAACCTACAAGTTAGCAGTAAGTTAGTACAAGTTTAACAGCTTGAACACAATAATATCAGGAGTCCGGTGAAAATATATGTAAATGGATCAAAACGAAACAAAAAAATTCTTCATAGTATCAAAACTGTCACTAACTCTACTCACGTGATATTCTCAGTCCATAGTTTTAAAAATAAGAAACTAAACGTCGCATTTCGTGCGTCGTGTACACGCACGAAATGCGACGTTTAGTTGCTTATTTCGCCGCGCAGAATTACGCACGTACTGCGACTTATGTGGTTGTCTACTCCAAAATGACGACGCTTGAAATGCAACTAATCCATAAACCACCTACCGAAACCCGATAATCCAAGTTTTTAGTAAATGTAGATCATCAGAATCTGTAACTTAAAACATAAATAATAAAGAATGCTGGACAATTCACACAGCATCATCTAACCCTAACCTCCTTTCTGTAACCTGTGCCTAAGCTAAGCAGAGCTTGGTGTTATGGGTACTAGATGACTTATACTTAATACAATAGGTATATTACAAACATAATATGTATATAATTCTATAATAAATAAATATATTGCTGTTCTTTAGTGTCGCAAGAACTTATTTAGGCGATTTTAATATATTTTTTGTGTATTTTTTGCTCTATGGTGGTTTAAAAAAACGGATGAAAATAATTATGTTATGCTTTTATGTTCACGGCGTTTCTAGTCGTAGTTATACAATTTTACAACTGATAACGGTACCTAACAGGAAAAAAAGGTACTTAAACCTAAAAGAAAAACGCATATTTGCGCATTCCTTACGAAAACGACAAATTTCTAGTCGGCGAGAATCAAATGAAATTATGAATAAAGCTTTAAATTTTTCAAAGAATTTTCATTACTAAGCGGTATCCGATTAAATTATTTCCATCTACATTCTTTTTTAATCTTAGTACGATTCGTTTAGTAGTTTTTGCGTGAAGTCGTAATAAACATACAAACTTTCCCATTTATACAAAAAAAAATACAATACTTAACACCATAACCCTGGAGTGTTCTAACGCAACTTATAAGCACGTCTCAACCTTCAAGTGGCGGTTTTTAGACAGGTTGTAATTTAAATCTGTCAAAAATTTACCACTCGAGACCTGCTTAAATCTGAGTTGCGTGAGTATTCGGGGAGATAACAATTACTACGAAAATTACAATTATATAACTTAATTAGAACTAGTATTTACAATTGCCACAATTGAGCTAATTGCAGACTGTTGCAATCAGGCTGAAGGTAGCTCAGCTGATCCATATCAATACCAGTTGGAAGTGTACTCAAGATGATGGCTGCATTGCCTCGCTGTACAGCAATTATTACAAATATTATTTAAACTAATATCTATTTCCTGAAAATGTAAAACGACACCAGAAGGCAGAGTGCCCAGAATGCTGGCAGCATTGCCACGTTGGATGGCGATGTTTCGTTGACCGGAATAAAATTCAGCATTACGATCACTTGTCAACTCTATGAGTATCTTTGCAAGATCTTTATATATTTGTACCAGGATCCTTATCACCCCAAAATGTTTTATACTAGCGGTACGCCCCAAATTCGGACGGTCCTCTAACAAAAATTTATAAATTTATACACACGTTAGGTTAATCTATCGAAGTTTTCATACGGAACCCTAACTTTTTGAAAATATTCGATAACCTATTTTCATAAGGGATAACGTAGAATTCTATTTTCTATAATTTTTCAAATAGGTCCAGTAGTTTCGGAGCCTATTCAATTCAAACAATCAAATCCTGCCTCTTTATAACATTAGTATCGATATACCTATATTATTGTGATAAGAAAACAAAGATCTTTGGACTGAAGTTGAAGACAAGTCCCAGGCCCCAATAAGTCCCCCTTGTATCAGTTATATACCATTGTATAATTAATAATAATAAACAACGCATAAGACAGTGGTATGAATAAACCGACGTGCGAAGGTGCAGAAACGATTGTCCGTTGTTTTGATTCTCGCGGTTGGTGAGACTGTTCACGAGTTATAATGGCTAATTGATAATACCTGAGTGATACATACGTTATAATGGTATTAAATAAGGTACCTACAGCCAGTGGCGTAGCTAGATGGATGGAGTGTGTGCGTATATAGAAAAATCCGGGCCCTCATCTTTCACACACCTCGCTTTTTTCTGTCGTGTTTTCAATCTAATATCTCAGCAACTAGGTACAGTGCGCGTCAGAATTAAGTACCCCCCTTGTCTACAAAATTTTTTCGACTACTTCTAATTCCCTTGTAATGTCACAAATTTTCGCTTGGAAAAATTTATAACGCCGCCGCTCAGGATCGAACCGCCCACTCATAATACTCAAAGTCTTGTGTCCCACATACATTGAGATAGGGGGGGTACTTATATGTGACGCGCAGCTATTGATTCGAAATTTGAAATATTTAAATTTTTTTGTGCCTGTACAGATTTAAAGAAACATAAATTAATAACAAAATGAAGATATCTAAAAATACATCTTCCTATCCTGAAACTTACAAATTTTAATGTCGAAATTTTAAGAGACCTTTAAAGTCCTAAGAGTTATCAAATGATCGGTGAAATAGCCTTTACATCCCAAAACACGTCTTCGAAATTTTGGTGGGTTGTATTTGATAATATTTTGATTTCGAAAAAGGTCGAAATTTACCATAAAAAATCAATATTAATTCATAATAAGATTGTGGGTATAGTTTCTATAGTAGCTTATTTGTCAATTTGAACTTTAGTTTAGAATTCTTTATTTTTTGTTGTTGATCAAGTTGAGAGTTGTTTTAAATAATACCTACCGTGTGTTGCATCTGTAAAATACATGTTGTATCATCGGAAACGACAGAAATCGGACTTTTTAGCGAAAATGAGTTCTAGGTATATGGTGCCAGATGGGTGAATGTGTGGAATAGAAATAATAACAGATACATGATGAAATAAGACTGGTAGTAGGGAATTACGAATTACAACAGTCAGAGACACACCTAGCGTCAACCTTTGTAGTGAGTTCCTGAAAGTTGGAAACATCTTAATGAATATCATAAATAAGAACTGATACAAGGGCGAATTGAAACTTGATTTGACACATGCTTATTGAAAAAGCTGGCGATGTGTTAAAAGTCCTAAATCAGGAGTTCCTAATTTAAAAACAAAAAAAACAATAGAGAGAAATGAGAAAAAAATCTTGTGACACGATAAGGTTTTAGGATTATGGCAAGGCCCTTGTTTGAAGCAAGTTCAGATAGGTAGGCTACGTTTCATTATGTTACCTAGTTCCAACATGAGCATAGTCACGGGTCGTAGCTAGTTTCAACACATTCTGCAATCTTTTCTATTCAAAGGAGGAAGAGAAATTATTTACGTAGATACCGCATGCAAGCAAAGTTCTAGGTTATGAACTTTGCTGATACAGACCAAGATAACTAAACTTATTTATAACTGGTTTAGCAGAATGCATAGGATATTTATTTCTAGTGGTTTAGCAGTTAGCACTAAGTAGTCCTACTGTCCATGATATTGCAAACTTTAATTCAATTAAACATTTTACTTAAGAAAAACTCAGCTGGTACAGACCTCCTTTTGCTAACCTCATCTGTCTGCTCTTAGATATTGAACAGGCTTGCAGAGCACATTTATCTACCACCATCTTTGCTTACCAGCTTATCATGAGGAAATAATTTAAGGGATCTTGCAGCCGTACCCGATACCTCGATCCAATCCAGAAATTCAGTTTGTGAAATCATGAACGTCTATTCATTAAAACTCTTTTCGTTGTAAACCATAGGTTATACATATTCTAAGTATGAATTCTTTAAACGATTGCGGTTTTGAATTTGGTATATAACCTCATTAGTCGTTGTAACTCGCGAAGGAGTCGTTATTCAAACGAGGTAATTTTAATTTGTAAACTACAAAACTGTGACTTCATGAAAGGTTGATCAAATGTTTTGTGATTTAAAAAATACATAACTTTTAGTGAGCAGAGCTGAATCTTGTGACTCTTACCCCCATATCTTTAGTTGTTACCTCGACCTCGACTCAACCTCTACTCAACCTCCAAATGCGTTTCGGTATGCTTGATCGTAAAAAGTTTCTCCACTCGAACTAACCTTAGAAAATTTTCTCATACGAGTCGAGAAATGAACCTGTCATCTCAAGGTACCTCGCGACCTACCTTGAGGGCTCCTCAAACGAGTTTGTTGTTATAAATAATGGATTTTGGAGACTATCTCAATTTCATTTATGACATTTACGATGATGAAGCCTACAATTACCCATCGCGAAGGTATTTAAGAGATGCTGAAAACCCTTTGGAGGTTTACGATGCTGGTGAATTCCGTAGAAGATACCGCCTCAGCAAAGACTCGGTTGTGCACATACTATTACCGTTGCTGGAAATTAACAACAGTGTCAACAATCGTGGGTTACCTTTGACGCCAATATTGCAAGTGTTAATCGCTCTGAGATTTTACGCCACTGGAAATTTTCAGGTGGGCTTTCCATTTTTGCTTCGTATAATCGTGTTTCTGTCTACAGTTTACAAAACAATAGATAAATTATTTTTATGTTTCAGATAGTTTGCGGCGACTTACATAAAATTTCCCAGTCCGTAGTATCAAAGACGGTAGCACTTATTTCGAAGAGATTGGCTTTGAAATCAGGACAATATATTAAATTTCCGGGATCAAATGAAAGGATAGATGTTAAGAGAAAATTTCACCGTATTGCAGGGTTTCCAGGAGTAATCGGATGTGTTGATTGCACGCATATCCCAATAAAAAATCCTTCCAGAGAAAGAGGTGAAATCTTCCGAAACAGAAAAGGCTGGTTTTCCATTAATGTTCAAATAGTTTGTGGGCCTGGAATGGAAATTTATGATATTGTTGTTCGATGGCCAGGGTCTGTTCATGATTCCCGCATTTTCAGCAATAGCAGGTGCTGCTTAAGATTCGAAGAAGGCGATCTGGCTGGAAGTGGCATTCTAGTGGGGACGGTATGCGCAGACTGCCTTTATGTACACTCCACTGCTAAATCCTCAAACAGACCCACAACACCGATACAATCGAGCACACATATTAACAAGGAACATAATTGAACGTGTAAATGGTGTATTAAAAAGACGTTTTGCATGTTTGTACAGAAAATTACAGAATAGTATACCAAATACCTGCAATATTATTGTTTCTTGTGCTGCTCTGCATAATATATGCTTAAGAACTAATGAACCTGTACTGGAGCCTGAAGTAGAGATAGAAGATGTCCCCGTATACAATGCTCAAGACACAGCCAGAGGCAGTATTATACGTTCAGCTTTTATTTCTAGGCATTTTAGTTAAGAACTAATGAACCTATACTGAAAGTATTAGTGATGTCCCAGTTTATAATACCTACTCAAGAGCCAGCCAAAGGCATTATTACACATTCAGCTTTTATTTCTAGGCATTAAGATAAGATTCTCTGTGATTATCTCTATAGGTTGAAAATTAAAAGACAAACATAATTGAAATTAAACATTGTTTTTCTTTATTTCCAATTCATATTCTACCAACTCCCTCTTGGCCTTGTTGCAGCGGACTAATTCTTCTTCTTTTTTACATTTAAAAAACTGTCAAATGTCAGTTCACTTTGACGTTTTAATAATAGGCATAGACTACAGACAAGGGGGCTTGATGCATGTTTGATAAAATTTTCCTCGAACTGATGACGTAATGATGACGTACCGACTCGATTCAACCTTATTCGAGTGGAGTTGAGATTCAAGCAAATTATCGACTAAGCATACCGAACTCGAGTATGTTTTGGAGGAACGCTCGAGAAACCCTCAGACAAGTTTGAGTGGAGGATTATTTCAAGAATTGTCTTAAGATATGGGGGTTAGTTTAGTAGCTCGTACCTTGTACCTAAGGTCTCGAGTATCAACAGGTTCTTGGAAAAATGTGATGCGAAATCACACAGCGATGACACATTCCTTTTATCAAGAGTCTATTATAGCTACCTTTGCTATGGATCCTAGTTAGCTTCTATCTGTTTTAAACATTGTGTTGTAATCATTCAGTTTAAAAAACTAATACCTACTTGTGCTACACGGATTGAACGGAACAAGTTGGTTGAAATTCAATTGCACAAACATTATTTCGAATCGTCACAAACGTCTGGTGTCTTATAGAGACAACGTAGTGATTTTATTCTTGTCGTTTTATCGTATTGGCAATGTTTTTTTTGTGTGTATTTTGATGTACGAGAAGATTCTATGGAATTATTTTGTTTTGTTAGAATACTTTTTATAATTTTATTCGACAAAAGTTGTATGGTAATATTTAGGTATTAACGGTAAACGGCATAGAATGTAACATTATGTTTTGCTTATTTTTGCATTTATTTATTCAATCTACGGTGGAATAAACCAATAGGTAGAAGTACAAATATGGCAAAATAACCCTTTCCTTTTTTTGGACTAGCTAATTTTTAGCAATAACCCCCTTCTTGTAAACAATAGTCTTCTGGTAAACAATAGCTGGCATAATAAAAAAGGTTTTAACTAAAGCTTTTTGTTTGTTTCAGCTCAAAAGACGATGAAATAGACGGCAACTGCATAGTTCGAGCGAGAGGCCTGCCGTGGCAATCTTCGGACCAGGATATTGCCAAGTTCTTCAGGGGACTCAATGTCTCCAAGTATGTACTACTGATCCTTACTCTTGTCCTCTTGTACATTTATTGAGCCAAACTCAAAAAATGTTTCACTTAACTTAGTAGTAGGTTCTGAGGAGAATATCTCTAAAGGCTTGTCCGAGGAAATTATACTTAAGCGATTAAAAAAAATGCTTTTAACCAACTTTGACGACCTTTGTGCTGCGGTGGTAATTAATAATGAGAAAATAACCTCCGCAACCTGCCTGGCAAGGCAATAAATAAACATACGTATTTATTTCGCAATATCACACTTCGCCACGTGTTATAAAATGCAAAAACGCTGAATGTGCTTTTTATCAATGACTGCAAAAACACGTAGAATGACGAGCGCGTTGATATCTTTTATATGAAAAACTGGACATAACCTTATTTTGTTCTTTTTTTCGCTTATCATATCAATCAGCCTAACTTAATGTGAAAATACCGCGAAAGATGCACGCCATCTTTGTACCTCTCAGATAAAAACAAGAAAAAAAAAGAATTTTATAATTGTTGAAATGTTTTTTTTTTTTTGCTACGTACAGAGGCGGCGTAGCATTGTGCTTATCACCGCAAGGGCGAAGGAACGGCGAGGCGCTAGTGCGGTTTATATCTCAGGAGCACCGCGACATGGCGCTCAAACGACACAAGCATCACATCGGCCCGCGGTACATCGAGGTAAGTCAAGATGGCGCTGCGCCCGCCATTTTGTTAAAATCTTATGATTCCGCGTTCTTAGGAGCGGGAGAGGATACGTTTTTGGAATGGCGGTGTAAGCGCAAATGTTTTTTAACCAATCTTGAAGAAACTAGTTACGAGTCAAAACGAAAATATTTTCTGTCGATCGCAGGATTCTCGACCTCTCGACTAGGTGCAATACAGTGCACTTTCACGATCTGCTAAAGACTGCAGGAAAAAGCTGGATGCGACAACCTGAAGACATGGCGCTCATCAGGGGAGGCCTGCGTCCAGCTGTGGACTAACAAAGGCTGCTGATAATCAAAAAATCACTGTACATGAAAAATACTGACCTCTCTTGCAAAACAAAATGTGGTTATGTGGCACGAAATTACGGTGTTTACCCACATTATTTTGTGCCATTAGAAATTTAATACCAGACATCATAGACAGTACATCATCATCAGCCCATGTTATTCCACTGCTGGACATAGGCCTCCCCTAATGAGCGTCATAGCGCCCTGTAGTCATCATATAGGGGGTTATTGCCCATAATCCCCACGGATGCGGGTAGGGGATCGCAGTTCAGTGGAGTCGTTCTGCAGAGGGCGCTGCTGCCCGCCCCCCGGTGTGTTTCCCTTAATCGCCTGTTACGACGCCCACTCGGGAAGAGTTGGGGTGGTGAAATTCTATGCCGGCACCACACGGCAACACACAAACAGTACAGTAAAATGTAATTTTGTCTATGCCCAGGTGTACAGAGCCAGCGGCGATGATTTCCTGTCAGTGGCAGGGGGCGCCACTTGCGAAGCGGCCGCCTTCCTGTCACGAGGCGCGCAGGTCATAGTGCGCATGCGTGGACTGCCATATGACGCCACGCCCAAACAAGTGGTCAGTTACTATATTTATTTTATTTATCGCGATTTGTGTGTTTACGTGCTTGTTTTACTAACAAGCACGTAAACAATCACACACGCACAAGCACGTAAACAATCACGTACAAATCGCGTTACGATAGCCTAATTTTGTTACGTCTATCCATAGACAATCAGTCAGAAAGTCTGACATGTATCGCTGGCCCAAAGGGGGATTGGTGATGTTGGTGTGGGTTCGATTCCCAACGCCGCAGGTTAATTCTTTTTGTTTAATCAGCTATTTTAGATATTACTATAACTCTAGGTTTTTTTAAGGACAGGACGTATTTAGAATTTGCTCTCTTGTGATTTTTTTAAGATATATGTTCTAGGGTGTTTTATACGTCAAATAAATCTCTGTTCATATATAAATAAGCTATGCTCAGTTCAGAGTTAACTAGACGATGCTGAATGATTTCTCCAGCATTACATGACGACCTCTGCGGTGCAGCGGGCGATGGTCCGCCTGCGATGCAGGAGATGCGAGTTCGATTCTTCCCTAGACAAATGTGTGTACGATCTGCAGATTTGTTCAGGGTTTCTGTGTGCGGTCCAGAACTACCTATTCGACCTGCTAATGCTACCAACATAACAATTATACGTGCAATAGTTAATTTCTTCGATAATTCTTTGTCTATAATGTCTCGGATAAGATATTTTTTTTATTCAATCACTGGTATAATTTTTGTTGTTATATATCTTGTTATCAATGATGACGATGAGTAGGTCAACCTTGTTTCCAAGACAATTTTGTAGAATCATGCTTTAAAGGCAATAAAAATGCAATTAAAGAGTGATAAAGCAACTATTGAATCAACTAGGTATTTATACTTCTTTTATTCATATTTATTAAGGTAGGTTGTTACCGGACGCGCACCAAATTATTATTTTTTGTTTTTTTCGCAGTTTACAAAGAATGTATCTAGTTAGTAGGTAGATATGTGACCATTTAAACCATTTGGTCGTTTAAATGGTTAATAGATAAAAAGACAATAGTTGCTTACTTTTTTAGAATGCGTTAAAAGAAAATGGCTTAATACGAAACTACCTACTAGGTAGATCGATAACTTGTAGAACGTAGATAATACAAAAATGGATAAAAAAAATCCCGCGCGATATTGTGGTCTACTCTAGGTAGGTACCGTATTCAACAGGCGTCTTTATTTATTTATTGGTGAAACAAAGGTGTAAGGACAAGTAAATAGTAGTTATAGAAGATAAAGAATTTATTGTTGTAAACTATTGGTGTAACCTTACATTAATATTTTTCTTATGTCAAATATATTATTAGTATCTCTAGTTTGCCGGCTAGGCTTACAACATCAATACAAAACATTAAGGTAGGTACAATACTAAAAAATAATATGAATGAAATGAATAGGTACCCTACATTGTCAATATGTTTAGAATTTATGATTTAAGAATTCGTCAAAGCCTTTTCTTCTAGTAGATTGTTTTATTTGTTTTTAAATGCATTCATATTACCCTCGGAACGTATTGATAGATCTTATTATAAATAATAGGATTATAGTATATAGAATTCTTTTACCACATCATCATCATCATCATCACCACCAGCCTATGATAGTCCACTGCTGGACATAGGCCTCCCCTAATGAGCGCCATATTACTTTAGGTAATATGTTCATTTTACTTTTTTTTTCGCTTTTACCACACTCTTGAATATTGGTAGTGACTTTGCATGCCTTACTGAGACCGGCATTGCGATCCACAGCTATATGGGCAGTACAAGAGTTAAAAATATTTTTTACAGCTGGATTTCTTTACAACCGGCGACGACCCCGTTCAAGTGTTAGATGGGACAGAAGGAGTGTTATTCGTCAGAAGAGCTGATGGTAGAGCGACTGGTGATGCCTTCGTACTATTCTCCAAAGAGGATGACGCACCGAAAGCCCTGGCGCGGCATAGGAAACTCATTGGTGCTCGGTATATAGAACTCTTTAGGTCTACCACCGCGGAGGTTCAACAGGTATGTACCTACATTTGACCTAAATTCATATAGCTAAGGCTTAGCCTGAGGGCTTAGCTAAGTAGAAAGTAGAACAACAATTTTCGAGTTGAAGTTGACACTTGACAGTTGGATAACGAGACAGATTATTGCTGAGGGTTGCCATATAAAAATCTTAACGACAGTAAAATTCTCTTTTACACATGCTACTAGCGGTCGGCCCGGCCCTGGGCTTCGTACGAGAATAGAACAAAAATTTGCACGTTGGGTGCACGTTGGATGCACATTATTGAAGTTTGCAACAAATCCCTAGCATTTTTTAAAATGCCGGCGCCATAATAAACTAGGAAGTTGAATACGCACGGTTTTATTATTCAATTTTTTATGCCAACCCTTAACTTTTTAAACATGTCCTATGTTCATCACGGGGTAAGTAGGACTCTAATAGGGAAATAATTTTTCAAATCGGTCCAGTAGTTTCGCAATGCAACCAGCGTCTTGGGGACGTTTCCGACTGGTATTGATAGGATCAGTTGCGCTACCTGTCGATTGTTTGCAACAGTCTGCAGTTACCTAAATTTTTTTAATTACAAATAGCAGTCAAAAATCAAAATCAAAGTGCTTTATTTCCTTTAGACCTTACAGGACTCTTGGAGTACCATTATCATCAAATAGTAAATACTAGTTCCAATTTGACTGTTTAATAAAGGTTAAAACCTTTATTAACAAAGCAAATTACAACTAACCCCACCTAAAATTACTATTTTATACGAAATTTTCAATAAAAATTTAAATGAACCGTTTCATAGAATACGTAGTTAGCATAGAATGCGTAGTTTTTAAACAGGAGATTTGGTTTTGAAATAACGAAACAACAGCTGTGCGTAACAAGAATCTTATCGCAACCATAAAACCATTTTATTTACCGCTCGTTTCTGAAGTTTTCCTTTTTCTACGCTTGGGTATGCAGCATTATGCAAGGTTATAAATATTTTATCGTGACCATAGCCGCCGGTGGTAAAAATAGTTTTCTACTTTGATAATCGAACTCCTTGCGTGAAAAAAAACACTGACCTATTTACGCTTGCGAAAAACAAAATATAACTACAACTTCGAGCGTGCTTAGATTTATCGTGTTCTACAAAAACTGTCACTTATTGTTTTTTACTTCCATCTAAGGCTGGGCGTAGCTAACCTCCTTCATCGTCGTGAGAGGGCGTCCTACACTACGTTTACCGAGTAAACTAAATCGCTAACCTCCTTACTTCTAGCTAATATTCAAATAGCTGCTAGGCTAGTTTCTTTTGTCCTAGATATTGATATCTATTATCTATACTATAAAGTGTTTGAATTGAATAGGCTCCGTAACTACTGGACCGATTAGAAAAATACTTTCACCATATAGACCTACATTTTTCCCTAATGAAAATTATAGAATATTTTCAAAAAAGTTTAGTTTCCGTATGAAAATTTCAATAATGTAACCCAACGTGTGTAAAAACGTATAATACGTGAAATTTTTGTCAAATTGCCGTGCGAAGCTGGTATAAGATAATATTGATAACCGGTAGGTACACGGTTATCAGTATAATAAATCCGAAGCTTGAAGCTATAAACACTTATCATTCGGTTTTTTATTAATAGGTACAAAAATATTAATTATTTTGCTAAATTATCTTTTTTATATTGCAAGCTACTCTTCTAAATGGACACGGTAAGGAGTTATCAAAAAAATATTTAAACTTTGGCAGTTTGGAAGGAATGGCGGAATTTAAGCGATTAGGCCACCGATTTCATTATGTTTCATTCAAAGTAAGATAAGAGCAAACTGTTTTATAGTGTGCTCTTTAAGATCGTGAATTACATATATTAATTACTTCCCTATTTTAAACTTCATCAGTCAAGCAACCTTTTTAAAAAATAATCGTATAATACAGGCATGTTGCTAACCATTTATAGACAATAGAAATTACTTTTTCTGCTCCGTGCATTTTATTTTCTATAGGCTGGTACTGTCAATTGTTCTAAATTTGAAAAGAATGGCCTCTTTTGTTATTTTAAATGTCGATTGTTTTCTAGATTCAAAAGTGTTTCCAGAGTTGTAAAATAATTGTATTAAAAAACGATAATCGTAAAACCTTGCAATTGAAAACTAAATCCTTCAAAAAGGAAGTTCTTGTTCAATTGATTTTGGTTTTTCAATTTACTTGACGGACTGATGCAAATACCAATGAAAAAACTCGTTCTTGAAAGACCGATTGCATTTTTTTCAATTGAACTGTTTATTTTGACAGACGTTAGATTCACTCACTGAACGTTTAAATCAATCAAATCAAGAAAAAAGAAAATGGATGACGTTAATTTAAACTAAACAAAAGAAATTAAATAAGATAAACTTAGGACTAGGCAATATGGCGATATAGGCTTCTGCCTATTCATTTTTTAAATGAAAAACCAATCAATTCAAAATCATTTATTTCAGTTTTGCGCCATATTAGGTATATGTATGGTTTGTAAACCTACCTAAATGTAGTAGTATATTATAGTACCTAGGTATAAATCGTTATGACTGATTGATCTTTCTCTGCCTCCGAATAGTCCTAATCTGTCTTAAGTAACATTATATTATTATTCCAGGTCTTAAATCGTTCTCTGGAAACGCGGACGAGTCAGAACAGCACCCCCGCAGCCGCGCCAGCCCCCGCCGAGGGGTTGTTACCAGTCGCATTGGTACCCCAACACGTTATCACGTCGGGGACCGCTAAGGACTGCGTGAGGCTGCGCGGGTTGCCTTATGAAGCTCAGGTGAGGGATTCATTATAAATGTAAGCGGGTTAACTACGAAACTATTTCATGTTGTAAGAACACCAACGTTGGTGCTCTTACAACATGGTGTCTCAGGTGAGGAGTTTAACGAGACGATAAAGACATTGAAATGGCCAAAAATGGCAGGCACTGCGTCTTTATTTCAGGGACTACTGGCTACCAACTATATAAATCACCAAATAAATAAAATAATAAATGTTATTTACCAGTGGTTGTTACTTGGAGTACAATTTTAGGCTTGTAATTATGTATCGGGTCGGTTACTGGCTTGAGATGATAGGTAGTGGTAGAGGTCGTAACTAGTTGAAGGCATCAACTCTTGGGCAATCCAGAGAACCCTGTTTTCTCGATTTCTGTTAAGTAGACAAATCTCTGGCGGTTGTAGATTTTTTATGTTGTTTAAATGAACATAACAGTCTACAACGGCGGTTGTGTTGGCGGGTTCTTTCATTTTGGCAGTTTGAAATTGCCATATTCTGTTGTTGTTTGTGTAGTGTACATAATGTCCATCACCATACCTACGCATTCGGGATTTCAGATGCGTTTTTCACACCATAAATATAAACTGAATAAACCTTCTTTCAGGTGGAACACATTCTGACCTTCTTGGACGAATTCGCGAAGAACATAGTCGTCCAAGGAGTTCACATGGTGTACAACGCGCAGGGCCACCCCAGCGGCGAGGCGTTTATACAGATGGACAGCGAAGCCAGCGCTTTTCTCTGTGCCCAGCAGAAACACCATAGATATATGACGTTTGGGAAGAAGCAGAGATATATTGAGGTATGTGCTTTGTTTTAAATGACTCTTTATTTACCTTATGACTCTACCCGTAAACAAAGCAGAGTCTCCGCCTTTTTTATCTTTTTTGTTGAACAAAGGAAATTTAAAATGTTACTGTGTTGATACCAGTATGTATCATAATGATCTTATAATGATAAGCGTTTTTTAATGTCTCTGTAAAAGTTTTAATTTGTATAGTTTAGGCATAGATAATATGTACGCCCTTTTTGGCCACCAAATTCTATTACATCACATCTCTGCCTACACGAAATAAATATATTAAGGAAAACCTAAGATTTTGGGTCAAGGTAACGCCTAAGAAGAGAGATTTCATAGCTATACAAATAAATATTTCGTCCTAGACACACCAATACCTAAACGTTACCTATGAAAATAATAATTATTATTATCATTATTTATTCTGTTTAAAATATTAGGTAAGAAAAAAATAAAAAAACATTTTGTATTGTCGTTTCGCCGTTCCCCCGTTCCCCTAGCCTTGCAACTAACTACAGCAGACCACAATTCCTTCAAAATATACAAAATTCTTTTCAGGTGTTCCAATGCTCAGGCGAAGACATGAACCTCGTGCTAACAGGCGGAGTCACCCCCGCAACATCTCCAAAGGTCCTCTCCCCCGGTACGTTGATGTCCCCCCCACCTCAGGCGCCCGCGCCGCGACTTCTAGCCCAGCACATAGCCCACCAGAGCCTACTGGCAAGACAACACGAGAACCTACTCCTTGCTTCTTTACGACCTCCCATGCTCCCAATGATGCCAACCTATACATCCCTACGCGCGCCGTCCCCGCAATACACTGTGCCGCTGCAGGTGTTGCCAACCAAACGGAGTTACGAACGCGCGTTTACACCGGAAGCTACGCCGGCGAAGCGCCAATATATGCCGCAGATGCAAGTCCCGCCGTCGCTCCCGATGCTTTCGTATGGAACGTCGGCGCCGATATTTTCTTACGCGAATTCGAGCCCTATGCTGTCGACTTACGCGAGTAGTTATTCGTTGGCGGGTGGGATGCCTACAGGGTTGCCAGCGGGGTATGGAACGCTTTCGGCGGCTATGCCAGGTTCTATGGCATCTATGGGAAGTCCATTCCCATTGTCTATGTTCCCAACCTATCCGTACTACCCGGGCGTTTAGATATGTTGAAGGTTTTAAGAAGGCATTTTAAATTTGATTGGTTAAAAATAACAATATTAATTTCGACGTTTTTAGATAAAACGCGTTTGATTTGATAAAATTCGCGTTAAATAAAAAGCAAATTCCTACAATAACGTTAATAACTTAAATATTATTGATGAGCATTGAATGAGTTATGTGAAGCTGAACTATTGTTTAATTAAGTTTGATATTATCGTATCGCAGTTATAATAATAGATACAGAAGGGCATTTAATATATTTGTCATATATTTGTAAACATTTCAACAACAGTAGAAGCGCTACTGTCAAGTACCTGTCAAAATAGCTAGCGAAACTGAAAGATTTATATTACATCAACAAACTTAATGTAGTTAAAACTCTAGGTTAGCTAATCGGCAGCTTGAAAACAGGGTAAAAATATGACAATAAGCTCAAACGCTATAAAGCTATGTTGTGCCTTCTATACAATTTAAATATTAAGGTAGCCTAAGTAGGTAAGGTATCTACTTTTATATTCCATTTATGAATTTGCTTACAAGGAATATTTTTTATTAAAAATCACTTTTTAGATTAAAAATCACTTTTTGAATTAGAAAATATCACTAAGATTGATATAGAATTTTACGATGATTTTAGAAATCTATGTTTACTAGATATATTATAAAAATGGCATCTATATAGCAGCTTCCGATTGATTAGGATAACAAAAATCAAACTTATTGTTGAATTTATTGACTTATCGTTATTTCTCTGATATATTTCTAAATAAGTACGTGTTAGTGAACGAGTGGTTGTTAAGTTGTTAAGATAGGTTTAATGATTTACGTTGTGATTTTTAATCATAGACATTCCATGTTAAAAGACAATGATTTTCATTATTTTGCCGCTTTTGAAGGCTGATTTACAAACCGGTTAAAGTACGAACTTTGTCGGTTGATTAGAGTTTTCAGTACAATGCACTTATTGCTTTTAGATATATTGTACACTTATGCGTTGTTTTTTTTTTGCGTTATTGCACTTAATGAATTAATTAGGTTAGTTTTTTCAAGTTGGCAACATTTTCCCTCTCCTTTCCCCTCCTGCCTGGCCCTGAAATCTGGTAACGATAGTCGCCTAACAAACACATCCACATAGCTTAACGTCATCGATATTATTATCAACCTCACACCACATAATGTAGTTGTCTTCTATATTTAATATTAATTTACAATTTTAAAATATATTACCGATAATATATAACTTTAGCTCAAAACGTGTTGTACTTAAATTTGATGTTATTTTATCGGGAATATGTTTTAATTGGATGACCAGTTTATAATAGAATATAATAAGTTTAACTTCATTTGTTTATGGTGTTGTCATCGTCTCAATATTTCACAACTAGGTTTATGGGGCTTCAGTCACAAAAACACGGTGTTATGGCTAATCTTTGTTCTGTCATTCTGAATATTACTTTAACTGTTCTCGGTGTAATATTATGTTGAAAGCAGGTTTAAGCTAAACATTGCAATACTTGAGTATGGAAAATAGTAGCGTCATTAATTTGACATTGATTACCTACAAAAAAAATTAGAAAAAAAGCTTTGCAGCTTTTTCGATTTGAGCACAAATCCTCCCAAAAATTTGTACGATTTTCCAAAGCTAAAGTATTGCTTTCAACAATTTATATTAGCCTTGTCCCAATTATAACACCACGAAATTTGTTTTTTATAAGGTTAACTTTATTTAGTTTTTCAAAATCAAGCTACGTGGAAAATGTAATTGGGGCAAAGTTCAAGCAATTTTCTCTAGTATGTTCTCAAAGAATAGATAAAATTGCTTTTTAAATGTTCTACCTATTTATATTATGATCCATTCAAGAATTATTTGTAACATGTTGTATCCGAACGGGATTGTGTTTTGGAAAATTGCATGACTCGGCGGGTAACTGGTAAGTGCACAACAAATAAGAACTCTTTGAATCGTGATTGGAATATCACTTTAACGTTACATTTTCGGTTTTACATTTATGATAATATAAAAGTATTTATAGAAAACTTGGTACCGTAAATAGCATGTGCTTTATCAAAGGAATTGTTGCATGAACTTTGTCGCTTGATAAAAATTGCGTTTTCCACAGCACATACGCGCCCGGATACAGTTATTTTACTACTGTCCGGAATCTGACAGCTAAAAAGTTCACTTTTGCACTTATATATAACGGAACGTCATTGCTTTGATTTAAAAAAACAACTAAATGCTAAACGGTTCCTATGATTCTTAATTCAACTTTTCGGACAGTAGTTATAGGGATGTATCTACACTTGCCGATTTTTTAAATATACATATAATACACTATAAGTCTAAAAAAACTATGACTTAGGTTTCCTCCAGTCAAAAGCTTGCCATATTGACCATTAAATCGTTAAATTACAAGACCATTTTTATCTTATAATAAAAAAGTTTTACCAGCAGTACCTACTATCCGAATTTGTAATATATTTTTTAAAGTTTTCCTTATGGCTGCTACATAGGCAATACGGACTTTTTTCTATGAAATAATTAGTATGGTAAGCTTTACGCTGTTATATTTTTATACGGAGGCTCTGCTCATAGCTTTCTTTTTCTTCTCTTGACTTATTATTTAGCTATTTTTAAGCTTTATATCAATGTCTCAAATCTTTCCGGCATTTTAATAAACGTAAAATCGAATAATAATAATTGAAAATAGGGAAAACGTATTTGGTTTTATTCAAATCAGCACTTTTAGTGGGGGATGTGGTGTGAGGGTTTTAAACATACTTAAGCATTATTTCGGGGTCACAATTGTTTTAATTTTATGGTACTCATACCCTTTGTGTTTTCAACACTTACGACGTTTGTTGAAAGTTTTAATCATTTTTATTTTGTTAAGGATATGAACTGTTCATTTTTTTCTAGATTTACAGTTTGTTAGTAATATACTTACTTAAAATAAATCAGTAATTTACGTGTTAATATAACATCGAGAGTTTTATATGGTCCATGGTTGTGCTATTGTATCTTTTTTATATATTTGTAGAATATTTTAGATAATTGTGAAGGAGGTGTACTAACTAATGCTTATTTCTATTCTACCGTATTGTCCGTATGTGTGTACTAACTTTATCATATTACATACATCTTATTGGTGGTTGGGAGCGGTATGTGTGGTAAGTTTATTTATATAATGTTATGTATACGTATCAAAATCGGGATAGAAAGAACACAGGTCGTATGGAATTTATAAGAAGTACTAGATTAAGTAATTAAAATACAGACGACGGAAGACATCCTGGAGAATAGAATAGGAATAGGAAATACTTTATTACGCACTAAAATTAAATCTAAAATAACTATTTAAAACTAAAAACTAAGCGACAATTGGCGCTCTTTTCGCTCAAGAGCGATCTCTAGCAGACAACATGAAAGAAGACCAACTCGAAGGTACCAATATTTGCATCAACATACAACATGTTGATGCAAATACATATAATATACTGCGTATTATATAACAACTTCAGCATTGAGTACCAACATCCGATACGTTGCTTTAGTTTTGTATACCAACCGTAATGGAGATTATAGTAGTGAACGTTTCATATCTCTATAACAACAATGATTAGTACTAATTTTAACGGGTATTTATCGCGTTTTTTTTAACGCGATAAATACCCGTTAAAATAGTACTAATCATTATGTGTTCAGATCGCGTAAGTTTAAAACTATTCATCTCTATAACAAGTTAGAATCTCTGGCTATCATTATTAGTATAATTTCCTTCACAATGTAATAGATACCTAGCACAATCATCCCTCCCCTAACAGCTTTTAACCTAAGTCTCGTTAAATGTATGGGATATGTAGACTCATGAAAAAGTGACGTCAAGCTGTTCTTCAGCACTTAGCTTCGACTTAACAAACGTTAGGGGCCACCACGAAAGTAATTCAAGATACACTGGACTTTTGAGGATTGATTTTTGGATTAACCATTTTTTAGTTATTGCTGGGTGTCACTTTTTTCGTTGCATTAATATTTTAGGATACAAGCTTTTGTAAAAATGTTTTTACTTTCAACTTAACTTAAGTAAATTATTGGAAGGTAAAAAAATCTGGTAAATTTTGAATCTTAATCTTGATTTGCTTTCGTTAAAATCAAAATGGCCCAGCCGTAGGTTCTACATAATTTCCGCTTTGAATGCATGGAAACTACAGGTGAAAGATAAAGTCTATGGGACAGCTTAGTGTGTTGTAGACGAAACCAGATATTTGTGCTTAATGACCGATCATGGGGAAGTCTAAGGCCTATGGTGTTTGTTAGTGTCGCCAACAATAACAACGTAAGTACCTATCTTCATTGTTGTGGGATCACATAAATAAGGCTCTTCTTATTCTTGAATTTATCGCATTTTATTACCAAATCTTGCGCCCTCAAATCTACAGTTACTAATAAGTTTTGCACAAAAATTCGTCTTTTATGCAATATATAAAAAAAATTACCTTTGTAGGTTTCGTAGACGATGTTTTTTTTTAAGAATGCTATTTCGTATCACTTGAGATTTGGGTAAAAGAATAAAAAAAGGTTTTGAGGGCGCAACAACCGGTGCTAAAGTACTAGGGTTACTAGGCGAGCATAAGTTAGCTGGAGTCCGCAGCTTGGTGTTGGCGGCAGCGGCGACGTGTGTAACAGAGTATTGGTGTAAATGCACTGCTTTGGTGGACTGTTAATGCGTTCTGAGGCCCTGGTGAGTGTTCATCTTGTTTTTAATATTATACGGTCTTATAAGGCATGGAATTTATCTAACGACGAAAGTTTTGTTTATTAAAGTAAAAAATCTTCCAAAATTGTTTGGATCTCTATCGAATAGCAACACTGGCAAGTGCAAAAATTAAAAAAAATCAAATTTTTAAACTTTGAATAATTCGTGGTAAAGGATCCCATGCCTTATAATTCATCTTACATTTTTGTGAACGTCTTTCTTCTCGTATGTAATTAAGTGACAACATTGCACAACGTTAAGCTTCCCTATCACTTTTAGAAGCTATCTGGCATTTTAATTCAAAATATTGGGTAGTATTACTAAATACCATGTTTTAAAAACATGCTTAAATGCATGACACGGACATTGGGGACAACTGGACACCCTGTATATTTTTATTATACCTACTTACGGAGTTCTATCACAATTGGAATAATATCATGATTAAAGTTAATTTTTGGGGGAAATGGGTACGTTTATTATAAAATTAAATACTTATGTAGGTTTATGGGAAGGAACCACTGACTTAAGGAGGGGATACATAAAATAGTGTGACTAACAAAATGCATGAGATGAATAAACTATTCGCAAATTAAGATAATTATTTGGGCTTATTAGAAAAATTGGAATCCATTCCTAAAATCTATATTTTTCTATAGAATTAGAAAATAGACATAGACTACAAATCGCTGTTCGATAATTTAGAAAAACAAAGCTAGTTTCTTAAAGGAAAATAAATCAATCATTTATTAGCAAGGCTACATAATTATTATATAACTAGCATTTATAGCCGGCTTCGCACGGTAGTAAAAAAATTACAAAAATTTATTTTTTTACACATAACACACATTCGCGTTAGGTTATGTATACATCATTGAAGTTTTCATAAGGATCTCTAAGTTTTTTGGAAAATATTGTAACGGTTAAAGAATTTTTGAAATCGGTCCAGTAGGTACATAGTTTTGGAGCCTATTTAATCAAAACCACCAAATCTTTCCTGTTTATAATATTAGTATAGATTCAAAGATCAAAAAATATTTTTAACTGTCTTTTAAGTTAAATGCAGCCTACATTATTTAAAAAAAATGCCAAACATATTTCGCGAGAGTTTTGTTACAAAAATCCTAAATATTCGTTTACACTAAATTTTTTAATTTCCAATGATATAAAACAAACTAATTTCCGCTTAAGTACTGCACATAGTTTTAATATCTAGCAATACTATTGCATATTTATATAATATTATATGAGATATTGTAACATACCCTGTACTCTAGGTCCCCTTACCTATTACTACCCTGCCATGGGGCCGACATTGCCGCCGCCGCTGGTCTACTGGGGTTACCCGACTCCGCCCGTCTCGCCAGCGCACTACTACCATCCGCAACATCACCCACAGACTATCGTAAGTTTTAAATTAGATTAGGTATATGTTTATATGGACCGTAGTTTTTTAGTATTTTCCATCCTGTACTAGACTAATGGTGCCTGAAATAAATAAATTATGATTAAAAAACATAATAATATGTATATCTAAAAATACCTCAATTACCGAAGTAGCTTGTTTTTCTCGGTTTTTTTGGTTTTTAGATTATATATAACTAGGCAATTTTTTTATTAATTATTTTAAGATATTGATTGTAATATATGTTGTTAAAATGGTTACAATTAGGTTGCATAAGTTATCATTCTTGGTTGCTTCCGTATCACTTTAGCCATGATAGGGTATAGAGGTACTTATAATAGGTATATAGCGATCGCAACTTTATGCGTTCAACCCCGACGCTGCGGCGCGGCGTTATAGTTCGCCACCTACCCTCGCTATGAACTGTAGGATTTTCTCCAAGATACTTCGTAGTTCGTTCGGCTTATTAATTAATTGCTTGTCTAGATAGGACCTACGTTTTTGCATAAGTAAACATTAAATCTAATCTTCTTTTTCCATCTACAGATTCCGGAAGTAATGTCTGTGAATGGTGGATCTCCCTTGCCAATTCCACCGCCAGCTGCGTGTCCCGAATGGCCAATATTTATGGTCAACTAACTCCAGATAATCAAACATAAATCAACAATTGCTTAGTCCCGTTTGATTGACGTAGCTAGAAAAAAGAAAATTCTAAAATGGTCTTTATTTACAAAGACAATTATGTAACTAAATTAGAGCTAGTATTTACAGTTTAAATAATTGAGCTAACTGCACACTGTTGTAAACAAACTACAGGTAGCTCAACTGATCCATAAAATTCTAAAATTAATAAAAAAGCCATTTAAAATTGGGCTTGATTGGTAGCGATTTTATTTAATTAAATAGATAATCTTAAATTCTAAAGCTACTTCACAATAAATTACAATTAAGTTATCTCTTCCTAAATTAGTACACCCGAACTTAGGTTTAAAGAACTTTTATTTCTCATAAAAACTTTACAGTTCACTTAAAATGAGATAAATCTAAACAGTAATTATGTACTAAATCTAAGATTAACTAAATAAATGACTCCTGGGCTCTGATGCTTAACTAAAGGTTGAACTTGAATTAAAATCCCAAATAGATTTGATGCGCAGCTACCACGTGTAAAATAAATGAGCATCACAAAAAAATACAAGCTTTGTATTTACATCTCAGATAATGTATTAGAGTAGAAAATTAAGATCCTAAATTTTGATATTGATGTTAAGTTTAAATATTTTTTAATTTATTTTAACCTTTAATTTGACAATGTTGTAGGATAAATTTAAATTAAGTCTATCATTTTCGTAAAGAACCTAGTAGTTACATATTGACATAAGGAAATATTCCTAAAAAATATCAACGCATTCATTGCCGGGGTTAAGCGTTGCGTCCAAGGTGTAAAGATTTATTATACAGATCTAAATATATATAAAGCATCTAAATATACACATAACGTCCCACGGCTATAAACATGGAGGGAAAGTACCTTAAATATTGTACATACAAAATTTTAGTAGGAGAAGACCTAATTTTGATTTTGACACGCGATTATTCAAAAATCTTTGAATACAGTTAAAATTGTCTTTAAAATCTAAAGATGTCTTCTTTCAGTAAAATTTTCTATCTACAATATTTAAGATACTTTCTCTCCATGTGGCTTGGCTGTGGGACGCCCTGTATATACAGAGCATCACTATTTTAATAATTAATGACTTGTTCATATAAGATTTTATAAAGTTTTATTTAAATTGATGATCTATAACTTTTAATATATTATGTTGTTAGCTTATACCTCAAAAGACTTACTTATAGACATATTATCATTTATTTGCCACTACATACACAACATAATATATAACATAATATAACTTATCATATTCCTACTTCGAATTTACTATCTTTATTTTCATAAAATGTACCTTCGTGGTACTGGTAAATAGGTAAGCACTTTGTTATACTAAATATACTTAGACTTTACCCCCTAATTCATAATAATATGCTAACTCAAACCATTGTCTTGTTTCATTGAAATAAGTGAGTGTGAGAACACTGCTAAGCAGCTGTTTTAGTGGGCTATTATGAATAAGAGGGTTAGTAGACCAAAGTGCTTGAAAAATATTTCCTATAAACACAACGAATACAACTTTACAGTGATAATAAGGTGCTGCTGTTGACTTTTTTGTAGTTGAACCAAATATATAAAAGTATTTTGCTTTTTAGACGTAGTTTTTTCGAAGCTCAATTAGTTTTACTTAACATAGCAAGTTAAACTATTTAGATGTAAAATACAGGTACAGTCAGACATTTTGTTTAAGCTCAATCGACATATAAATAAAATATCGAGCCTAAATAAACTCTGTCCGACTGTACAAATACCTAACTAAATTAGTTAATAACATATGCCATAATGTAAGTTATATAATTTTCACATTATGATTGTTAACATTATATTAAAAAAAATCTTATAAAAAATATTGAGTATATATAGCTCGTGCGCGGTATAATTTTCTCATAATTAATGAAGCTATAAATATGCTTAGCCAGAATATAATATATACATATTTAATATAATATTAAATATTGTGTCCTAAAATAAATATTAACATAATTCATTAAATTAAGTTTCTTGCCGTCAAAAAATGGCCAGTAGCAATTTGTCAATACGGCCTGCTGATGTATAAGATTTTTTTCGGTTATAAAATAAAAATGGCGGAGATACTAACATATTTTTCTTCAACTAACCTATAATAAAATACGCGGTTCATTCAAATGCTATTCAATATGTGGCAAATCACGAGACAACTAGAAACAAAATATTAATTATTTATGCGTAATTGTAAAATCACCATTAGCAATATAAACCATGTTTGTGGTGATCACAAAGGGCCTAATCATAGCCGATTTTCGATAAAATAATATTTTAAGATAAAATAATCGATTTTCTAAATCATGACACTAAAGTTTTGAAGCCCCTTGTTTTACAGGAATATTAGCAATAAATTCATTATCTTCATATTAAATTACCTCTAGATACCTATAAATAAAAAAAATATTAGTATACCATAAATTAATCGAAAGATTATTAAAATTAAATAAATATACTTATGATAAATAAAATAAGCAATAACATATTAAATTAAAAACTAGATAAATGTATTAGATATCGATCTTATACGTCGATAAAAAACGACAAAATCGAAATGTCTTCCAATGTGCTAGATTCGTAAGCAATTTTTTATTATAAAATTTACAAATAAATATTTATCACGGGGCGAAGCCGTGGGCTTATATACTAGAAAATTATTGAGTTTAAAGGGCTTCACACACAGCAGCTATAATGTATATTAATGTACATTACATCCCGGGATGTAATGTACATTAATATTTATAATATAAATAATTTCTATGGAAAGATGTAATGAGATGTATCGTGCTATAATGTACATCTTTACATTATAGCTGCTGTGTGTGAAGCCCTAATTGTTGTTAAAAATATATATTAGGTATAAAAACGTCACAAATCAATGCGATATGATATGACGCGTTGATAAAAACTTTGTTGTGTTCTTAAAGGTTTGATGTTTTAAAACAAATATTGTTTATGTGTACCATTAGTAGTTTGTTGTGTTAAAGTCCAATATAATGTTGTTAAAAGCATAATTATTACTTATTGATTTTTTGTTTTGCTTGATTTTTACTTAGTATAAAAATGTTTAAAATATGTAGTATTTTTTATTTTGTTATCTATTAACCGAATTGTATATTAAAAACGTTAAATGTTAAATGCATATTTAAAACCATGACATATTATAATATAACCTAAATACAAAGAACATATCACAATGTTAAAAATATGTATGTAACTGTATTTTATGAGTAGATTTATATTTAATTTGTTACTTTTTTACTTCAAATTCTATACTCTATCTCACGTTTAGGTAGGTACTTAATATAAAAATATTAATACTACCCAGTGATATTATTTTTCAAAGTTTTAAATGGACAGAATCCTGAAACTTTTAAGCAATTTTTTTATTTTTAGTTTGTTAGGTAAGTGATTGAGCAAGCGCCATGCGTAGGTACCCTCATATGTAAACGCGGAGTTACCTAAGTACTTAGAAATGAAGCTTGATATTCCTTACCGACACTTTCTGTCTATTAAATATTATTTTTCATAGACATGTAATATCTATAAGTACCTACTTACATAGATGTAGTGTAGAGCGTGCAATTTTAGCGTTAGAAATTTAGATATTATAGCCAAAACAGATAATGGCATAAATACAAATTTAGTAAATGTTCCGATAAATAAATAAAATTTAGTAGAAAATCATCTTTTATTTAAAGTATAAGTAAGTTGTTAAGAAACCAGAATGCGTAGGTAGGTACCTACCTATATATTTTTTTACACGTAGATTTATCTTTTGAGCAAAAAAATGCATTTTGGTAAATTTACTTTAATTTGTAAGGTTGTATGGTAGATATCGCTCTTGAGCGATAAGACCGCCTATTGTCAATTTTATTTGTACAAACATTAGTCCCGAAGGGGAAATCGAACCCGCTTCTGCGTCGCAGGCGGACCTTCGCCCACCACACCACAGAGGTCGTCTTAATTCCTACCTGCTTAAAACCAACGGAAATAAAAAAAGCTTTATTCATTTATAGGGCTGACAGTGTAAGCCTACTATTTCTTTTCTACTGAAGATGTCTTTCTAGATTACAAAATGACACAAGACAAAAGACCAACACGGAGAAGGAAGTAAAAAAATAAGACAAACATACATCATTTCGATTTATTCTTACGTCACCACAAATAGTATGACACATTTACAGGATGGGAATCTTAAATTTAAGATAAACTAAGAAAATTCATTGAAATAGGACGCTCTTAGATGCTCAAATGTTTCTTGTCAATCCATTTACCACTAACACAAGGTTAATCTAGCTACTCCCATACTTATAAGGTGTACCAAAATAGTACTTGTTTTGGTGCATATACAGGTTTTGTAGACACCTAAGTTTTTGTCAAGTAGGGTAGGACACGTTGTTATCTATGGTATAGATAGAGAAAACGTCTCTTTGTTAAAGAATGCGTAAATTATTTGAAATTAATACTTCTCATATAGCAATCTATATAAGAAGTATTAATGGCGATTTGACGTTATTAATGATCATAATAACCACCGTAGATATCTATCTGGGATTAATAATATAATAATAAATAATGCTGGACAATCCTCACAGCATCAGTTGGCCGTAGTATCCATAACACAAGCTCTGCTTAGCTTGAGCCTAGATGATACTGTGTAGATTATCAAGCATTATTTATTTAATGCTTGTAGTAGTAAGTACTACCAAATAAATGCTTAATGACATTTCAGCCCAAACAAAACTTGACATGCCATGGGAAATTGGGATTATGTTATGGATTCATTTATTACAATTTTTTGGTTTACAAGATCAGCTGAGCATCTAACAGCATCCCGAAATATACAACAATTCGGAGAAAATGACTCGTGATTATTTTATACATTATGTACGCCAAGTCACATGATATAATACAAAAATATAAATACAGCATATGATCAGTTTGCATTGGTATATCGAAAATATGTATATTTGAGACTTTAGGGCCACATAGCGAAATAATGCAATACTTGCGTTCTTGTAGTGGCATTGAAAATTACTTTTACGCTGTTTTACTCCGATCCGAGCGGGACAGATAAATTCCACTCTTTAATTACGCAGGTAGGTACGCACGTACTGAAACGTTATTTACTTAACCGTCCGTAAAGATTGTAAACTAAAATGAAAATGTGCTAAAAATAAGCCTAGCATAGTATATCAATCATTCTACTATATTGGATTTATTATCAATATATCCAATGCAAACTGACCCACAGAAGTTTGGCAGGAATTGATCGATAAGCATCATTAAAGCAAGTCAATTGGGTACTAATAGTAGACTTAAAAAAATAAAAAAAGCATTCAAAAATTATGTAAACTTCTTCCTCATCACAACCACCTAAACTGATCACAGCGTTACTTACAATGTTGCGTTACGTACTAACTTTAGTCGTACCAGAAGCGACTACAAAAGAAAAACGGTTTTATTTCATGAACGTAAAGATACCAGCAGCCTTATTGTCTAACTTAAAATCCATTACCAGTGAACTTCAAACCGATTACCAGTTGTAGACCCAGTCAAAATATTGTCGGTATTGTCTAACGTATTCAACTGGTCTTCGGTTTCAGCTATTTACAGAATACGAAAGTGTCAATTGAAGTCCAGGCTAGGTTTGAAATGTCAAACTGAAGCCGATTACGATTACCAGTTGAGTTAGACAATAGAGCCGCAGGACTCAACAAATCTTCACAAAATATATTTTTATAGAAGAAATGTGTTTCTCTAGAAGTACTTATTATTAGAAGTACTTTAATAGGAAACTTACAGAAGTAAAAATCATCATAGTTTAGAGGTAACTATTAAAATTACATATATTACTAATATGAAATTTCGAAAACAGGAAAAACCTCTTTCACTTCTGGTATAACACACACATTTCCAGTCAATCTAATATAAAACAATGAATTTAGTAACTGTTCTCTTTCAGTACATTTAATCGAACGACACAATTTTAAAACAAACAGTCAAGTTAATACAGTCGCATGATCACTTTAAATCTTTAGAATTTAGATATTTTTTAGGGCATACAAAAATTTACTCTAGTTAATTATGAGGTTATAATATTGTCCAAAAAATCCAAGTTTCTAATATATTTTCATGCATAACTAACTTTTATGACCCTTGCGAAAAATAGCGTTTGCACGATATTAATCAGAATCTTCGATTTTCGTTTTTACAAGTACTTGTCCAAAACACTACCACCACTTCCTAATACAACCCAAACATGGCGGATATTCTTATATCTACATGAAAGTTTCAATGTATTCTATTCAAATATTTGTGTCTCTTCACAAAAAATAACAAGAAAATAATTAAAGGAATAATGAGTTTTAACCCCAAGTTTACCAAAACATGTTAAAAATTTTAGACACTTCGTCTACATTTTTGACACAAGTTTTCATACATTAAAAGTAAATCTGCTATATTGTCCGACTATCTTAGTAACCTAACCAGACCTAAAGTGATCATGTAACTTGAAAAAGTCCAGCATATATAAAGGTTACAAAATCTGGAAGAGTCAAGTAAAAACCTGGAATGCGTCTCATGTCAATGAGCTAATTTAGAATACGTTGAGCAATTTCCATACAAACCAATTTCTTTCATACAAACAACATAGTTTCGCCACTTTATGCGCTATAGCGCAAAGCCTATGACGCTGCGCTATAGCGCGGCGTCATAGGCTTTGCCAAACAGAACGCGTTATTACGCCGCGTCAGGGCGCTAATTGACGTCGCGCTATAGCGCCGAACTGTTTTGTACTATGACGGTACTCTTCTGTCACACAGAGCGGGGCGGGGCGGGGCGCTAGCCGTACGCAACGTTTTGTCGCTGTGTGACAGTAGAGTACATAGTACAACAGAGTTTGGCGCTATAGCGCGGCGTCAATTAGCGCCCTGACGCGGCGTAATAACGCGTTCTGTTTGGCAAAGCCTTTACGAAAGTAGCATCGGTGAAGCTAAGTGAACGTTATAAACCAGCCTCTTTAATTTTTTTTCCATCAATTGAGGATCTTATATTTATAGTGTACAGTTATGCCAATAAATGCATATCTTTTTCTCAATAAATATAACTTTAATAATATTAACTCAGCAAGCAATTTTATTAGTGTATTATTCTGTATCTTTAGAAATAGACTTCTAAATAAATATACTTTTTAAACTATAGAAACGTTCATTTAAAAATTAAAAACTAAAAAATGAATGTGTACATTAAATTTGCATGAAAATAGCTCACGTGACTTATATACATTGAATTAGTAACAAAAATAAAAAAGCTTAATATAATATTAATGTTTTTTACAATGTCACACATTGCGTAGACCGTGATTATAAGAGCTAATGTACTTATTTAAATATTTAAACATGTTATTATTACATACCTATAGTACAATGGTTTAACAAAATTATTTATACATTAAATTTTTTGTGGCTCCATCTATGTAGTTTAGATTTGTGAGGCTATAGAATAGTTTTATGAAATCTATTCCATTCGCCGTTTTAAAGATTGTTTGTTCGTGTTAATTTTGCTAAACCACCGTAATGGTAATCAGAAGACGTTACCTAAATGCAATTCAAGCAAAGTGAAGAAAAGAGCAGTCTGTTTTCCATGAAATAACTTTAGCAGTTACCGTGTCTCGTTCTTTTAGTTTTTCATATTAGTAGTATATTTAGTATATCATATTCTACAGTTACTTACGATACGATAACTACTAAAGTTTTTTCACGAGGTTTTAGATTCCACCAAGTTTTCTATGAATTGAATAGTCGACCTTATAGGTTAGGCCTTACTAACTTCTGTTAGGTTATGACAGCAACCAATATTTGTCTGAAAATGTCATGTAGTAGTGTGTAGAGACATTCATATATGATTTATTTATACACCACACATGTGTTTGGTGTAAAAATATTATGATTATTATATATATATATACTGTAAGATTACAGCGTGACATTGTTGATCCCAATCCTACACGATCAATAGACTCAAATGTCGTTCCATTTTCTATCGTCTTTCATTTGTACATTGTAAAATGACACAGGACGACATTTTCAATGCCAATTCAACTTCAACTTCTTTATTTATGGCACCGCTTTCAATCCCAATTCTTACTTACACGATCAACAGACACTCGATTGTCGTTCGATTTTAAATTTCACAGAAATCTTGGTTGAACCTATCGTCTGTCGTTTGGTTTGGCTTCGATTGTCTTTAATGTAGTGTTTACCCAACTGTACAGTATAGAAAGGGTTTTGTAACTGCTCCCAAGAATGTACAAGATGAAAGTGACTTACGTATGATTACGTATTGTGTAGTTATTTTAAGAACAACTATAGAGAAACTCATAAATGAAAGAAGGTAAATACTGTTTTGATTATTTGAGCCATGATTTTTAAAAAGAAATCAACAGTGATATAAACTGACCCCCTTAACTAATTAGTTTTAAAACACCGGTGTACACTGACTTACGTTAAGACTCCGGCGACGGATAAATTTGAATGCTCTTATGCTATTACCAATGAAAAAAGAACCTTAACTCAATAGTAAATGAACAACTTTTGTATACAATTGTATACAACGAGGGGTATATATGTAAATTCTTAGTGCAGTTGATTTCAAACCTTATTTCTAGGGACATAAAGACAAATAAACAGTAGGTACCTTCCTTCATGAGTCCAACACAGCGTGAGCAGGTGATTTACAATAAAATAATGATATTAAAATAAGAATACTAACTCAAGCACCGGTAGAGGTAGAAGAGCGTTGGCTTGCGCATCTTTTTACGAATAAAAAAAAAGAAACTGATTTTTCATCCTACCATAAACAATTATACACCATAAACAAATCGTATTCTAAATTTGAAACGGCCTGTTTTGTGCAAAGGAACAAAGCTAAGCTAGATTTTAGACATGCCATGTTCTATTGCCATGTTCATTTTAGATTACAAAATGATATTTTATTTAGAACATGATCAACTGAAGACATTTTAGTGGTCGCGGGGAGTCGATATAGACCGCTATTTGTCGCGTCTGGACAGACAATGTCCAGCAGTGAAACAGTTTACATTCTAAACTAAATGTCTAAGTTCTAACTAAACTTTAGAACCCAGCCAGTTTTAATTTCAGAACAATATGGCTAAGGTTGCTTATTAAAGAACGTTCTTATAAATGATAGTGTATTGTATTGAATAAAAAGATACGCAAAGCTAAAACGCATAATAGTTTTTGAGATATACGCAATAAAATTACGACAAAATGGCGGCGAGGGGCGTGGCCTAGCAGACTCATTTTATTTATTTAACTTGCGATTACTGTAAAGATAAAGAGCTAGATAAATCCAGTAAACTACGTAAATTTATGATGGTGACTCACTGATGATGTAGATGTTTCATCATCATCATCATCACCAGTGAGTGCCACATTCAGCATCATTCTGAAACTAATGAATAATGATGGATAGAATTGGGGCTGAAAAGGGTTGGGGTCTGGGGGTTGTGGTAGGTGTTGATGGTTTATCGCCAAACCGCCCTTTATGTTGTTGGTTTGTATATGGTAGGTGGTCAAGGAAAGTCACTGGTAATTTATGGTACGGACTGTATTCGCGAGACACACTTACTTATGGTAGAAATGGTAATGAATCCGCGTTATCGGTGGTATGTTCCGGCGCGAACTGAAGTGGTTTAGGTAATCGC
Source organism: Eupithecia pulchellata (assembly GCA_963931895.1). Taxonomy (NCBI): domain Eukaryota; kingdom Metazoa; phylum Arthropoda; class Insecta; order Lepidoptera; family Geometridae; genus Eupithecia; species Eupithecia pulchellata. The sequence goes on along the minus strand of OZ007542.1, from coordinate 3,695,249 downwards.
GGGCAAATACGCATTCAATTGCAAGCGCAGCTAAATTGCGTATCTGCTGCGTGATCGGTTTACCCGAACATACTCCCGACGACAAGATGAGGATGCTGTGGTTTGGTGAATGATCTTATAAATATCATCGATTAAAATAAACATTATATAAAGTAAAAGTTGGTGTAAAAGCAAAATATAAAAGCACATGGTTTCTTAATTATTAATTCTTATAAAACATGGAATATCATAAGGTTATTTATAAAGATGGTATATGGTATACTAATTTAATAAACAAATGGTATGGTGTAAATAAAGCTTATTACTAAAATATTGTCTCTTCTTCATAACCGTTATTAGGGGAAAGGTGTCCAAAATGATCCCCTTAAGAGAAAAGCTTGATTGTGTCCAAAGTATGAAGGTTATTGAAAATGTTGAAGGAGTTTAGGATGCATAATTTCAGTGCTAACGTTTTAGCATACCCTTATTTTGGGTTCTCTTTATAAAGACCAGATTTACTTAACATTTTCCAAAACATTGCTAAAGGATCATTTTGTACACCTAGGTGTATAAAATGATCCCTGGGGTAGGGTCAAAATGATCCGAAGGATCATTTTACCCCTCCTGCTATTATTAAAGTTAAAATAAAAGATATTATACGAGTACGTAATCATGATTATGTTTATTTTCAACACAATCGTCAAAAATAGTTTACTTAAATTCTTATAGTACCTAATCAACACTGTGTCTAAATACCAAGGTAGAAATTACAAAACATAAACAAACATTAAACATCTTTCTTTTGCTTGAGATCAGAAATATTTAATAACACAATAACAGCTCTTAAACTATTCAGAAAATCTTCTTAATATTTTTTAATCAAACTACCTCACCATAATCAACAGTCTTTCATATTATCACAAAGTATTTTGATGCTTACGTATAATATATTCATTCAAAAATCAATTGTTTCTTTGTATTTCCAACACTATCAACGCAGAAATCACACACAAAATCTTCTTCGTCGTCACTATCAAGCCCGGCACATGCTTCATGTCCCCATTTATGACATTTTACGCAAAGGACCCAGCCTTCCCCCATGGCGTCTTTGGAATAAGCTTCTGTGCAGAACATGCATTCAGCGTCATCCGAAGATTATTTCTGACTTCTCGTCTTCCTCGCTCTCTTTATTCTTTGTTTTTTTGTATTGTTCTTTTTATTTTCCTGTTTATTATTTGCTTGTTTTGATTTTTGTCCTTTTCCTGCTCCTTTTCCTTTAGTTTTCTTTTCAGAGATCATTTTCACACTTTTGTCTTTACGTGACTTTTGTTTTGCTTCTTTTTCTATTTTTTTCTGCATTTCCTCTTCTAAATAGTTTTTATAGGGTGTGCTAGTCAAAATTGAGGTGTCTATTTTTCTTTTTCTTACATTATTATTTCTTTTTCCTTGTATATTTGGCAAAGGTCGAAGATCTCGTGCTGATTAAACTCCAAAAGATGTCGATGGTTGATCATAAGTGGTTGAATCTACGTCTGGCGTAACTAAATTAGGGGTTGCTACAGTGTTAATATCTTGAGTTAGTGCAGTACAGCTTGTAGGCGCTATCAGGTTCGAAATCAATTCGACAACTTGGTTTCCGAGAGTTCGTGGAGATTTGATAGGGCTATTATTTACTTGTCACGCCTTTAGCTTATTTTTATTACATTTGCAATGATTGTACCTATATACTATACATACAAATAATGTTAAATACGTTACACAATTTAAGATATTTTATTTCAAATCTGTTAAAATGCTTGGGCTAAAATGATTCCAGGGATCATTTTGTACCGGCAGAAGGGGATCGTTTGACCTCAAGAGCACATTTTTCAAAACATGTCTAAAACTAACCTCGAAACATGGCCTTAGTGAGATCGTAGCGTGCTTGAGAATAAGTTGAATATTGATAGAAACAGCCAGTAAAACATTCATTCGGTAAAATGTAACCAAATTTCAACAATGAAATATTATTTTTATGCTTACTTTAGATTAAATACACCAATTTTCTTTTTTTCGTAATATTTCGACGCACAATACTCACGGTGCCATGACACCTTGTGAGACCACTGAGCGGGGTACGGGCAAGACGTTTGTTTATAAATCATATAGATGGCATTAGTAGTTTGCTGAGAACCATAGGGAATCATATTACCTCGAGGGATCATTTTGTACACCTTTCCCCTATCTATCCCATTCGCCCTACCCCGCCCGCCTAGCGCGGCTCTGTCCGGCCAGCGATTGGAATAGCTATTTAGTTGAAAACCGATTTCACTTCTTTTATTTGATCGATTAGCACTGAGCACTTCTAGGCCCTCTGGGCGTATATTTAATTCACTAGCTCTAAGCACTTCAACTGGTGGTGGTGGTGGCGCATTGGTGGGCCTCGGCGGAGCGGAAGTTTCACAATCCTGTTGAGGGTGAGTTCCGCGTCGACGCCGAGGTGTGGAGGGCGGCGGGGGCGCCGCCTCGGTCTCCTGCGGGCAGCCCCCTTCGCCGCGGCACCTCGCAGCGGGTTCTCGCCGGCAGCAACGTCCACTCCTCCACATCCATGCTATTACAGCGCCCACTACGCCTGCTAAAGTAATGTAGCTGATGGCATAGTGGTGGATGTTATGGTAAGATATCTCTTCGACTTCTGTGTTACTATTCTTAAGCTTTTCGATGGACTCTCCCAAACTCGTAAAGGATGAGTTTAGGCTCCCTTCTTGGTTGGATTCGTAGTTTGGTATTTTTACGTTGACTATATGGTTGATCTGGTCTAGTTCAGGGATGTAAATATCCGGTGTCATATTGACTTGGTTCGATTGGTGCCGAATGGTATACAATGTAAAGTCATTGCCTTTGAGAATACATTCCTGACTGGTTGCGATGACCCCACTTCGACTCAGCTGGCGCACGATAACTTGGTCGTTACATATTACTTTTATTGTGCAAGTATCACAACAAAAATAAAAATGCTGAGACGACGAACGTAGCGTGACCCAATTGTTTACACAGTTTGACCTTTCTACATAACATTTGTTAGTTTCTTTATCTATTGTACAGAAATTATTATCATTGATAAGCTTGTTGATAGGTTTGCGCTGCGGACATAAATATGCCAGTCCATGGTGTGCGCATCCCATAAGTTCATTATTGGTTACAGTGAAGTAGGAGTCCCTTTTTAGATTGACTGCTACATATTCAGAGATCGGTGATATTTTCACCATCTTGGTATTTATTTGGTGAGGTACAGACAATAATTTATAGAGCTGGTAGCTTTCTCTGGCTATGAGCGGGAATGTGACTTCTATTATAATGTATGCTTTTGTAGCTCTGGCCTTGACCTTTAGGAGCTTGTATATGTATTGAAAATCGGTATCGATATTTTGAATTGGTAAAGTGAGATCGGTGGGCATCTGACCGCTTATGGTTTGAAGCTCACTTTTCAGTTGCGTAGGCGTAAGTAGGTTCATACTTATTTGACCATGGTAGATGTCAGTGATTGTGTCAATAAGCGTTTCTTGTAGTCTTCTTAAGCTGTGTAGTAAGGTGTTGCCTGCCATTGCCGTTAGAGTAAATTCTTGAATGTAAGAAATGTTTTGAAGTTCTCTTTGAAGAATGCTGGTATTATCTTGGAGGTCGTTAAGTTTTTTATTTATTAACTTGTGTTGTTTATCGACTGTAAGCTCCATTTTCTTCATGAGATTAAATTCAGCTTCAATAACAGAGGTTTGGTTTTTCCAGAGACTAGACAGATGTTTCTCGTTACGCTGTATGGCTTTTATGTCCTTGGTATACTGTTCTGCGAACCGAGAGTCTAATACTCCAAATAACTCATTAGCCAGATACCCGACACCATCAATGAGACCGCGGCGTCGGCGGCGTCTAGCGTGGACATTATAATGTTGAGTTAGCAAAAGATCGTTATAGTATTTTAGTTCCTTGAACTCGTGTTGGCCTTGTTGTAGAATAATATTACAGTGTGATTGGTTTTCTATAGTAGCGCATAACTTATCTAAATAGTTTGATATTTTTTGATAAGCATCTATCCCGGTCCAATATGGTTCCATGTCATGATATACAATTAGCGCCCACTTATCTCGAATAAGTTGTAGCTTCGATATAGGATCAAAATAGAGAGTTTGATTTTTTGGTAGTTCTCTTACATTGTATAGACCGAGAGCTGGCGATAATAATGTTATGAAACAAAATAGTGCTGTAGCTATGTTAAAGCGTTGTGGTCGGTATCTTATCCGTTTTGTTTCTGGTTTTTGGTCAATATTTGGTAAATTTCGGGTATTTTGGTTTATAGGTAAAATAGACAGTTTTACGATTGGTCTTTTTAGCAAACCATTTTTAGTTTTAAGAGTAACGGCTCGCACTAGACCATCATCGCCCGGGTGAGTGTCAATAACGCGGCCCATTGCCCATTTTCCGGCTGGTGTATTTTCATCGTGAATGGTAACTAAGTCTCCAATTGTAATATTTTTTCGAGTATCCTTCCACTTGTTTCTTGCGGAGAGTTGGGTGAGGTACTCAACCTTCCACCTTTTCCACAAATCTTGGAATATCTTAGATGTCAAGTGCCACCTGGTTCTGGCATCTTGTTCAGTTTCTATCACTGTCATTCCTGGTCGTCCTGACAGAAAGTGGGCTGGCGTAAGAAAATCGAGATCATCTGGGTCTTCTGTTAGGGCACAGAGAGGACGAGTGTTAAGGCACGCTTCTATTCGGGCTAAGAGCGTGCTGTATTCCTCGAAGGTAAGTTTTTGGAGCCCTATGACTCGTTTCAAGTGATGTTTAAGGCTTCGGACCGACCTTTCCCATAATCCTCCTGCATTTGGCCAGCTGGGCACGTTGAAATGCCATTCTATACCCATTTCAGTGATATCTTTCAACCCGTCTTGAAGAAGCTGGTTATATGCCTCCTGAAGCACTCTATCTGCCCCCACGAAGTTGGTCCCATTGTCACTGTAGACATGTCGTGGAGCTCCTCTACGTGCAGCCATTCTATGCAGTGCCGCTAAAAATGCTGCGCTACTCATATCAGATACAAGCTCTATGTGTACGGCTTTGGTCGCCATACATACAAAAATGGCTATGTATCCCTTAGTGGTTTTAACGCCTCGGCCTTTGTTAGCCTTTACTTCCACGAATCCTGTGTAGTCGACGCCACAGTGGTAAAACGCGTCTTCGGGGTTTACTCTTGAACTCGGAAGGTCTCCTTGAAGCTGGTACTGCTTTACGGGGTCATGTCGCTTACATGTCACGCATAGTCGAATAAACTTTTTTGTTGCCATGTAGCCGCCGATTATCCAATATTCGCGCCTTAAATTCGCCAAAGTTAAGCGCGCCCCTCCGTGAAAAGTCAACTCATGAGCTTGTTTTATAAATAAAGTGGTCGCTGTATGGTTATGTGGTAGTATTATGGGATGTTTCATCTCATGACTTATCCGTGCATTTCTCAATCTTCCTCCTACTCTCATTATGCCATATTCGTCGATAATTGGATTTAGATTTAAAATTTTACTCTTCGAGTGCACTTTTTCGTTTTTATGTAAATAAACCAGGTCGTTATAAAATTCAGCGTATTGAACTGTTTTGATAATCAGCATTTTTGCGTGTTTTAGCTCGTGTAACCTGAGGTAAGGTTGGTGAACTGTACGCTTGGTAGGTAAACGTAGTATCCATGCCAATATACGTATAATTTTTGTGATGCAACTAAACTTATTTAGCAAATAATTTACTATATTAGTAATGATTGGTGAGTTTTGTTCTAGGATTACTGCATTGGATTGCCCTAGGAACGATTTTTTCTCTTCTAAATTTGTTTGGTAAATGGTTTGGTTATTATTTTGATGTTTATATGTTTGTAGCCACGACGGACCTTGCCACCAAAGTGCGTGATCCTTAAGTTGTTGCACATAAATGCCACGGCTTGCGCAATCCGCCGGGTTATCGTTTGATTTTACATATCGCCATCTTTCTGCTGGTACGATGTTTGTGATTTTTTTCACACGATTTGCAACAAACTGTTTCCATCTCGCGGGGTCACCCTGGATCCACCCTAGTACTGCGGTAGAGTCAGTCCAGCAGTGTATTTCGATATGGTAGTCAACTAAACAGCTCAAGACCTTCTCTAACAGTTGAGTTAAGAGTTGTGAACCCATTAACTCGAGTTTGGGCGTGGTTAAGGTTTTGTTTAAGGGGCTCAGTCTGGCCTTTGCAGCTACTAGTGTTACTGTGGTTTTATTATTCCTTATGACTTTGCAATATATCACACAAGAATACGCTAGGTTTGACGCGTCGGAGAACCCGTGTAGTTCAATGGTTTCCTTTTCTCCTATACCCAGCCATCTATTTATTTTTATTGTGTTTATAAGGCTTAGCTCTTGTCGTAATTTGGTCCACTCGGCGTCGATTTCTTCTGGTAACTTTTCATCCCAATCTAACTTTTCTAGCCAAACCTTTTGGAATAAAATTTTCATGGTTGTGCTCACTGGGGTTAGCCACCCTAAAGGATCAAAAAGCTTAGAGATGTCCGAAAGAAGCGATCTTTTCGTAGCCTCAGAAGATGGTTTTGGTTCTATCTTTGACTCGAAAATAAACATGTCCATTTGCGGGTTCCAGCCAAGGCCCAGGGTTTTTGTTGAGTCAGTTTGCTTAAATTCGTAAGTAGGTTGGTTGCATTGGTCTATTTCTAGACCAGATAAGAGCTCTTTTTTATTCGACGACCATTTTCTCAGGTTTAACCCAGCTGTGTTTAGTAACTGTATGAGATCAGATTTTAGTTGGTTAGCTTTCGCAATAGAATGACTCCCGCCACAATAATCATCCATGTAGAAATTTTCTTCCAACTCTCGCGCAGCTTCCGGGAAATTTTCCCTTTCATCTGTAGCTAGTTTCTTTAAGCACATCATCGCCAACCATCCTGCTGGTTTGGTGCCGTAGGTTAACGTGGTTAATTCGAATGTTTGGATTTTCTCATCTCGACTAAATCTCCAGTAAATTCTTTGGTAAGCTTGGTCATCCTTGTGTACGAGTATTTGCCGATACATTTTTTCTATGTCGGCGGTGTAAACAAATTGGTATTGGCGCCATTTTAGGATAAGTCTCTGGAGGTCCTGCTGTAGATTAGGACCCCTATACATCACATCATTAAGACTTAAGCCTGTTGATGATTTAGCGGAAGCGTTGAAAACTACCCTGAGCTTTGTGGTGGTTGAATCGGCCCTGACGACCCCGTGGTGGGGGAGGTAGCACTCGAATGGTTGGTTACTAGTGGCTGGTTTCATATGGTTTAGCTCAAGGTACTCAGACATGAATTTTTGGTAATCAGTTTTTAGTTGACTGTTTTTCTCCAATTTTTTCTCCATGTTACGAAACTGAGCTAGAGCTTGTGTTTTGGTAGCGCCCAGTTTTTCTTTGAGGTCTGGTTTAAATGGTAGGCGAACTTCATATCTTCCGTTCTCGAGCCTTGTGGTTGTATCAAGAAAATACTGCAAACACTCCTGGTCGTCGCTTGACATTTCTTCTTGATTATTTATTTGATTTATATCTTCGTGCTCCCAAAACTTGAGTAAATCGTCCGTGTTGTGTAGAACGACATTACAGTTATAGTGGGGCCTCACTATGCCACAGAGTAGCCATCCCAGCTTCGTCTGTTGTGCGATTGGTTGCTCGTCCGAATCACCCTTTAAGATACCGCCTAACAAAATCTTGCTATAAACGTCGGCACCAAAAAGTAAGTCTACTGGTCGACTTACATTAAACTCAGGATCTGCCAAGCTTATGTTTTGAATATGTGCCCATGATGGTTTGGGTAATGTTCTATTTGGTAAGTTCAAAATCAAATTATTCATAATAATGACGTCTGTGTTGAAAGAAAATTGATTATAGATCGAATTCACATTTATGTTTATCATTCCTTTCGCATTGTTTTGGTTTTTTCCGACGCCAAATATTGTGCCCTTGCATTGTTTTCTTTTTAAACCTAAGATTTGAGCGGCACGTTCATCTATGAGAGACACTTGACTTCCCCCGTCAACTAATATTCTCATGGTGTGTTTAGTGCCGTCGGCTCCTGTGATATGAACCATGGCGGTCGCCAATAGTATCTCAGTCGTGTTTTCCCATGATGCGTGAGAAGATCCTAAAACTCGCTCCTTTTCTTTGTAGGTCGGTTTATAAGTAGGTCGTGATTGCGAAGGTGAATTTTGTTTGGTTAAGGCTTCATGAAGCAAAGTGTTATGACTACCTAAGCACTTACGACATCGCTTTGTTGACGAACATTTCTCGTTAAAATGGTTAATTAGACAATTTTCACAATAATTTAATTTATTAATTTTTATTAATCGCTGCTCGGGCGTTGACGCTAAAAATTGTTGACAGTGCCATGTGCGATGATCGAGGTTACACATTCCGCAAGACGTTGACCTAGATGCGTGGAAGGCGTTCAAATTTGATTTATTTTTTGATTCATTGGAGGGTTGATTATTATAACTTTTTTGGTTTGATTTTTGGTAAGAGGTCGATGGTGCACCCTGTTGGCTGGTTTTTTGGTTATATGGTTCAGTTTTACGACGGGCTGCTTCTAAAGCTGTAAATTTGGTTTCCAAAAATGCCAGGAATTCCTGTAAAGAGGGAAGATCCCTGGGCTTCTTCACAGACTCCAAGTACTCCGTAAACGACGTACTGTCCAGCTTCTGTGCTAGTAGGTGTACTAGGAGCGGGTCCCAGGTGTTTATGTCGATACCTAAATTTTGAATACCATGAAGACATTCTTTAGTAACGTCGTGCAGCTTTTTAATCATGGCGTAAGATTGCTGTTGCATGGTTGGAAGGCCGAGAAGAATGTTGGCAAGGGAAGTAAAAATTAGTTTTTTATTGCCATACCGATGATTGAGAAGTTCCCAACAGGCTTCATAATTCTCTGAACTGATCGGTAAATGGTAGATCAGTCGCTCGGCCTCACCGGTTACCTTACTCTTCAAAAACTGCATTTTCTGGGCATTGGTCATGGACGGGTTATTGTGGACAGCTTCTGTGAAAAGATCCTTGAATGATACCCAGCTCTTGTAATTTCCATTGAAAATGGGAATATCAATTAGTGGGGTGGATTTTTCGCGATGGGATACCGACCACATTTTGGTATTGATAGCTTTTTTAGTCTGTGTAAAAATGTTCTCGTAATCGTTAAAATCTTCCTGGTATTGGCTATCCTCACAGCCATTTTCTCCTTCTATTTCCCAATGTAGGTTATCTATGGCGGACCAACGAGATTCCAGGGACCTCAAGGCGTCCTCGAACTCCCATTTTTTCTCTAACTCGTCAGTTTTTATCGCGCTTAGGGTTCGCATGAATGCCCTCATATTTATTTTCTGTTTTCTAATCAACTCGTCTAGTTTGCTGTTGTTCCCCGTAGTAGCAAAGGTTCTCCCTACTGGAAGGGGAGTGCTTGGTTGAGGAGTGCTTGGTCGAGTTGATGTACCTGGTCGATTCACCTCAGTTTCAGGTAAACGTAGGCTTGGTTGAGATTTTGGTGTTTTTTGCTCTAACTGGTCAATGGTTTTCTTTATAAAGCTTTTAGCCGCCAAATATACTTCTTCAGCTGTTTCGTAACAGCCCTTTTTTATATAAATATGGTCAGGTTCCGCTAACTTACTTATCTTACTATGATTGTCAAGGTACGTTGACCAATAGCTCTCCAAAAGGTCATTCTTACGCTTACAAAAGTCATACGTCTTTCTCTCCGCTCCCGCTTTCTTTAAATTAACCAGCAGCTGTTTTATCGCTTCGTAAATTTCAGTTTGGTTTGCGAAAAGGTTATCCATAGTGTAGAAAGGTTTTATACAATTATTATTATGCAATAAAATAAAATGGTTTGGTCTGACCTTATTTTCAGCAACCTGCGTCTGTCCTCAATAATCACTGCAATCCAATGGTATGTATGGTTTCACTGTATCACTTGGTAGGGGCTGGTAGGTTTTGTCGAAGGACCATGAAAAGGGTTGGGGTCTGGGGGTTGTGGTAGGTGTTGATGGTTTATCGCCAAACCGCCCTTTATGTTGTTGGTTTGTATATGGTAGGTGGTCAAGGAAAGTCACTGGTAATTTATGGTACGGACTGTATTCGCGAGACACACTTACTTATGGTAGAAATGGTAATGAATCCGCGTTATCGGTGGTATGTTCCGGCGCGAACTGAAGTGGTTTAGGTAATCGCGGGCAAATACGCATTCAATTGCAAGCGCAGCTAAATTGCGTATCTGCTGCGTGATCGGTTTACCCGAACAGGGGCAATACTCTTTCAAACGTTTATTACTAGGCCACATCCCACCCCACTCTCACTCTATTATCTATGGCAACATTGTTACAGAACCTTAACTCGTAAATGACAAGATAACCGCAATCACCTGATCGTAACTCCCGCGTATAATTCGTAATCGCTATCTATCCATCTCTTTCGATCTCCTTGCAATCTGTAACAAGAATAAACAAACTTCATTATGAATATTATAAATTATTAGCCACGTTATTATTAGTACGTAATAATATTATATTATGTATATCAGTCATCTAGTACATATAACACAAGCTCTGCTTAGCTTGGGGCTAGATGATGCTGCGTGGATTGTCCCGCATTGTTTATTTATTTATTTAATGTCTTATTAATTAACCTATTAAGTTATTTCAAAAGTCGTAGAACAACTGACGATGCTAGGAACCTGGTCACCGAAGGTTTACTGGTCATAGAAAACGACCACAGCACCCAGAAGAAATATCTGCAGATCGTTGAGGTATGTTATTTATCCGTGTAGTATATGTACAGTGTAGCTAGTTTTTACTTATATATTTATTTATTATTTCTTTTTAAGTATTGGAAGTAATATATGTATTAATCTGGTACACCCCCTGCTAATTATCCAAATAATTATTTCCATCCAAAGGTTGCCTGGAAGAGATCGCCTCTAAGCGATAAGGCCGCCCATTGTACTTGTCTAGTGTAATGTCTTTTTTATTGTTCTATTTCTGGTCTACAATAAATCATTTTATGTATTTGTATTTGTTTTTTGTTTACCCATGCTTACCTTGTGTGACGTAGGGACTACGCTACTTGTGGAATATCTCGATGCACAGCTTGCAGGACCAAGAGCCTTCCGGTGGAGTGTCGAGCGGCGGCGCGAGGCAATACATGTGGTAACCGCGGTCGCAGTCGTCGCAGAATAGCAACTGATCCTGCGGTACAAACGTTATTTGAATAAGGAACACGGAATTTGAATTTATCTTGAATGTGTCGTCGCAGAATAACAGCTGATCCTGTGTTACAAATGTTATTTGAATAAGGAACACGGAATTTGAATTTATCTTGAATGTGTCGTCGCAGAATAACAGCTGATCCTGTGTTACAAATGTTTTTTGAATAAGGAACAAGGAATTTGAATTTATCTTGAATGTGTCATCGCAGAATAACAGCTGATCCTGCGATACGATTAATGTTAGGTTTGACGAATGTTTATATTTTAATATTATGTAATTATAATCAATCACAAAGCTCGGACAGATTTTATAGTATTTTTTTTTCTTAATGTATTTATTATTATTGTTAAGACTAGGTACTCAATTATATTGCCAAGTTTAATGATATGGCCAAAACCGCCCTTGTTTGGGTCGGCTAAGTGCTGATAGGTATAATAACTCGCTAAAGATCTAGACTTAGTTCCATTAACTTACGTCATTATCACTAGTGCCGCAAATAGAGCAACATTTACACTCGATGCACTGCCAGCGGTACTTGCGAACTGACACGATCATGTTGTCCGTAAACTGAAGGCATGTGGGGTGGCCTGCGCATACGAAAATACATTCTAATACACTGTTTATAAAGATCAATGTTCTATAAAAATAACTGTGCAATAGAGTTCACATTTCTATAAAATTTTGGATGGTTGAACGTCGATCAATTTTCTTTTGCAACAGGTTAAATTAATGGTGTGGTGTGTTAATTAAATTTAAATGCTTATTCAAGGGTTTGTTTAATTCACAAATTGACGGCTATATCAAAGCATGCAAAGATTTAAAATGAAAAAAATTGAGGATGGTAGAGAAACAAAATGTCAAGTGAAAAAAATTGCAGTTGCTTGTGCAAGCCTCCTGAGCAGTCAAATTGTGAATCAAATACTTTGTTAGGTTGCTATTTAATAATAAAATCAAAATTGTAAGGCACATTACATTCTTACCTTGAAAAATCTTCATAATTCTTCGTTTCACAACTAATCACAGGGTAATAAATAAAGGAATAACAATGCTATGTGCCGAACAATAGTGAAAATAAAATAAAAAAGTAATACATCAATTATAATTCATACAGTTATACCAAGTATCAGGCCCCCGATTCTCGCAAGTCGATTGTAACTTGACAAGTTCGATGTCGAATTTTCGACATATTTATCGAAGCGAGAAGAGAGGGCCAGAATGTTGTAAGGAAGTGCCATTCACTATTCTTCAGCACAGCTAAATCAAACTAACGCATCGAATTACTCATTTTAATGATAAAAAAACACTGTCGGCCTTTCAAACGGTACATATATTCAATTATTAATTAAAATACTCGTCAATAAGTTACAAAATCAAATTCGAGAAGTGCTGATTTAAAACATCTGTCTCTTTCTAACAAAACAAGAACCTTGGTATTAACTGGTCTAAATGAAAGAGACAAACATATGTATAGTAACAATAGATTCTACAAATATTTTATAATTATCTGAAATTTGTGACGTAATAAACTTCAATACAATAACGACGAGAAATTATCTTAATTCATTGTTTAAAAGGCCGAATCGTAAGAAAAGAAATAAAAACGATATTTGTCCTTATTCTATTGGAATAATATACAACAGTTTCTTTGGGTCGCACTTCCATACTTGCATTCTTTACTTTGGTTTTATATCAAAAGGTATTGACTCTTATAACTAGATTTGGTGTATAATTAATAATGTACTTAGATATGTAAATTTACACTCGTATACTGTTACTTTATACCAAACAATGTCTGTGAAAAAATAAAATTACCTAATGCCAGATTCACATACGACCGTCAATATTTTTATACTCAATTGGTACACACAGTACACACTGACACCGAAATATGACGTCACTGATGTGTGAATCAGGTCTTAATCGCTTCAGTCATGCTTTAAAGCCAGTTACGGCGATACGGGGCGTATTGTACCTTTCACAGAGAGCATATGTTACGCCATGAACTAAAATACGTCGGGTCGTTAATTGCGAGCGCATTCTTTCCCCACCTGACTGCTACGCTTGCTGTGTAACACGTTATGTTACGCCGCGTAACACCGATCCGTAAACAGCTTTAACTAACCTAACTGGGGTAAAATTTTTGGTTATTTCACAGACATATTGTTGGAACTATAGATAATCATGATTGAAACAAAATAATAGATTTTCCTGGTTGTAGTTAAAATACACCATTGGATCAAATTGTAATTTAGTAGAACAAACGTTTTGATCGTAGACGTCTAAATTACAGTTTGATTAAAGTATTATTAGATTTTTTTATTAGATATTTAGAATAAGAAACTTGCCCCCATTTTTCATAATGATCTGCTAACTAAAAACTGTTTCTAAGTGTGATACCTTACTCTGACTTATGTCGATGGAAGAAGATACAGATAGTAATGCTGTTAGTTAGCAGACTCATTATGAATAAGGGAGTATGTGGTGGAACATAGACAACTGTGATATACTTGCAAAAGTGAAAAATTCGTCCACTGTGGTTATGGAACCATAATGTAACCTTACATTGTTAGGAGTTATAAAGTGCAAAACCTATTTTTTATCCGTTACATTCATCAAATTTAGATCGGTTTTTCAACCGCCAATAAGTGCTAATACTCGAATTTACACAATAAGAAATAGTTTTGGTGTTGCCATCAATTTGTCAATTGCAAATTCTTTTTTAAGGCACCAAGGAAAGTTTTTGCTAAGTACAAACAACTAGGATTTTATACTTATATTAAAGATATTCAAATATACTCTATTTTTTATAATTGTCATATGCATAACATTTTACAGATCAAACAATAAAATTAACGATACCAAATAATATTTTTAGACTAAAACAAATATTAAATTATAGGAATGATAGATTAATATTAAATTAATAACAATGGGTAATTCACCATTTATATTATAAATATATTTTTAACATCTTTGGATTAATTCACAGTAAATTAATATTTCTGCAATTTATTATAAGCTTTCAAAAGGCTGATTTAATAATCAACAAAATACACTTTTAATCTTTCAGAAAAAAACACATTTAGTATTTTCATACAGGTAAAAAAATCTAAAATCAATTAACAAATCAGTTCAGGTTTTAAGTTGTTCATACAGAAAAATCGACATCCGAAATCCGAACGCCGGATTTCTCATATTTATAGGTTTTTACACAGATCAACAAATGAATAACAAAAAGGCACTAGTAAGCTCGGAATTCTACAAAAATGACTTCTTCAATAAATACATTGAAATCTTATCTTAAATTTTTTACCAAGATACTTGTCTCACGGGACAAGACTCATTTTCACCCATGTCGGACCCATTTTTACCAAAAGATTCATCAAGGAACCTTCTTGCTTGACAAATATATGAAAATTTCGGTCCATTTGGCCAATCAGCTTTTTGTACTTGACACGCTATTTAAAACACCTATGTGCACACTATTATAATCATTAAGCAATAGTGCACAAAGTGTGTTGGCAACATGATCAAAAGGTATAATGTTGAGCAATAGGTAAACAGTGAATATTGAGTAAATGACTCGATTTTATTGACGTGTGACTAGAAAGCTAGGAATTATTGCTTCATAAATGGCATTGTTTGATGGTTTTATATAAGACACTTACAGGGATCAAAAAAATCTTTGGCGCTTCTAAAATATTCATTGATAAAATGGCTGCCACATTTACTTATTAAATTGGACCCATACGATGCGCAAATACGATAATTTTAAATAAGTAAATTTGTGAATTTTAGAAAAATTAAGGCACTTTTACATAAACGAAGTAAAAAAATCAAAACTTACATTAATTTGGCATCACATCAACACGTACCAATAATCAAATAGCTCTTTATCAAATATATTAAAATCTTTTACTAAGACAAAGTGAACGTTAAAATGGCGTATCAATACGCCATTGTATAAAACTACTATTGGTACAATACAACAATGGTATACCTAAATGATGTTAAAATGGCGTATTTATTACGCTTTTGTATAAAACTACTATTGGTACACTCAATGGTATACTTAACGATTTATTCGATTATATTGACTGAGAAGTAATAACTTAAAATCTGAGTTAAATCTATGCGATAAACATAATACAGGGTTAGATACATGATCAATAACCTCTTAAAGGCAACTTGGGTAGATCAAGATTAACAACTTTTGATCTATGACTTTTGCCAAAGTTTAATACAACACAACCCCTTTCATGAACCTAACCCCTTTCTTTGCTAGAGATCGAGTGTACCTAGTCATGTATTACCTAGACTTGTCTTACTCTATCTCTACTTGCTTGTGCTGCGTTCGTATCATTGCTTTAATCTGTGACCGGCTACATAAAGCTAAGAAGATCAGCCTTGCAATTACGGTAAAATATCCCATTCAATGGATCGCCATCCAGGGAGACTAGCTTAGCTATAAGTGATTTCGGTTTCTATAACACGGTACAAAAAAAAAACCATAAAATTTTCTGGCAGGCTGAAGTCAAACGAAACGACAAAGCCGTCAATGTCAAAATATCAATGATTTTAAATTGCTTTATGCTCAGTCTCCTCGAATGGCCCATTCAGTGGGAATGGGATATTTTATATTAATCGTCCCGCTGAACTGGAAATTTAATTATATTTATTTTTGTATAAAAACCATTGAATTAGACAAAGTCATAGAACAAAAGTTGTTCATCTTGATCTACCCAAGTTACCTTTAAGAGGTTATTGATCATCCACCTATAACTGTATAACTCATGTTAATAAACAACAGAAGCGTTCACCACACTGATTAAATAAATACAAGTGGTATCTATGAAATACAATATAATTTATATCGTTCACGATACGTTCCTTTTTTATGTTCGAATAATAAGTTTAGCCCATTTGGGCTTCTATAACTAAGCGAAACGTCTTTTAATAACAGGCGACTTATAATAATAATAAAATAATGTAATAAATCTATAGTCAAATCAACGGTTATATAAAATAGTGCCAATTTAAAAGACGAAGTGTCATCTTTTGGCGATTTTGTCATGCTAATATATTTTTCTACAAGATAAGTACATACCTAAAACGAGATTATAACATTTGTTATTTATCTGGAATGTCCAAAATATAAACTATGTAAATAACATCTATATGTATAGGAATAACTTTGGTAAAACGAAAATTAAATCACTTCACAATGTAATTAACAATTGAATATAGATAATTATATAATATTATATTGAAATATATTTAAATATGACAGGATCCAATATGTCGCTTAATAAATATAATTTCGACCAAAAGTACAGTATAAACTACACACTTTGGTATAAGATATTGAAGTTTTCTCGTTTGGACCTTTTGTCATAATCATATGACTAAGATAATTCTTGGCAAAAGGCAATCATCATTTGAATTTTATTTTATAGAGACAGCTTATATATAGCTTTTATCTTCAGAGCTTGGCCGAAACACAGTAGTCATCGATTTTGTCATAGTAAGAATAGAAAATCTATCGTAACATTATAAATTCTACCGACTTAAAAGGCATATCGTGTCATAATGTAATATCGTATGGAGATAAGATGGAATAACAGCGAAGAATATAGGTTACTTTTAATACGGTATATTCTCATGAGAAACATAGACTAGAAAAAAGACCGTAGACTACGTTTAGGCTCGCCTAAACAAACGTAGTCTATGGTCTTTTGTTTATGGTAGAGGGCGTTGGATAAGATTGTACAAGGTAGGTAAGGCTTTCCTTCGCGTCGCAATCATCGAACGCATCCGCGAATTAAGACGGTCAGTATTTCCACCACTTCCATTACTGTGACCATCTATCAAGTGCCTGTAATTCACTAAGCGACAACAAAGTTATCGATTTTCTCCACATTTATCTCTATTCTTACAAAGACAAAATCTCAACTGCTGTTGAGAGTTTCTTATCTCTTACAACTGTTGTAAGAGATAAGAAATCTAGCGTAGAACTTTCCCTACAAGGTAGGACTTTGCCTAGACGGCGGCGACACAGCATTAACATAATCATCCTTCAGCAACTTTGTCTGTGTCGCGAACGTATCGAACGCATCAGCGGAGTACGACATAGAGGTGAGAATCTCCACCACTCCATTCAACCGCACTGTATCTAACAAGTGCCTGTGTCGGTCGCACACTCGGTTGTCGCTGTGGAAGCAGTTACCTGAGCGGCCGCAGTCGGAACAGCTGACGAGGTGTTCTGGTGTGCCGGTCTTCTTGTTCTCCCTGTCGTCTCCGAGGCAGAAATCGCAGTACGGGGACGGTGAGGCCTGGGGAAAGATTTGTATGTGGATGTTACAGGGTATTTAAGAGTGGTAATGAGAGATAGTGTACTGCGGAAATAGAAATATTCTACAACAAGTTCTGGCCTCGTTCATTCAGCTTGTATTGATGAAGGTACACGCTACTCATCCGGCGGCCGAGAAAAGCCGGAGGCGATCTATTGTGTCGGGAGGCCAAGAACCACTCCGGGTTGAAGCCAGCTTCGGTGTTGGCATCTGGAGTAGACTTGTCGCTATGAGCCTACTGTTTTATTGTAGTTCAGATTTCAATAACTTTGTTTCTTTAGGCTTAAAAATTAAGCTAAGTCAAGTAACTTTTTACCCGAAATTTTATTATACTCTCAATTTATTAAATATCTCGTTCTAAAATACATTATTTAGGTCACTGTAAACTGAACTGTCTTTTCAAGACTGGCGCCACAGAGAGCATCCTATGTGATGGCTGCTTTGAAGAAGAGGAGACTGTAGAACACGTAGTACTGCACGGCCCCAGAGTGGGCCAGACGGAAAACGTGGTTGAAGAGTATCATTGAGGCATCAACAAGAGACAAGGGCAGATTGACCTTCAAAAACTTTTTGACGATACGCAGGAATTCCAGGAGTACTGCCATTTCCGTTTTTATTGTACCTTGCTATGTCCACCAAGCATGGGCCGGCCCTCGCGCTTCTCCATTGGTTTGTTGATAGGCTTGTCGACAGTCAGCGGCGCGGCCGGCACTAGCGGCGCGTGCGCAGAGTCCGAGCTGGAAGTATCAGCCGAGGCGGGCCGCGGGGGCGGGGACGGACGCCGCACCACCGCGGGGGGAGGGACGCTGGCTGTAGATGAAGACACTGGTTACGCTTCGTTGAAGATGAGATATTCGGGAATAGTAGTAATGCGTCGTAGAGGAAAGTGATTGATATCCGTGACTATGAAAGGATTAAATCGACTTGAAACTAGAAGTCCGTTCACATTTTGGTCGAGTCGTGCCTGGTCTAGTTTTATAGGCTAAACAGCTGACTAGGTATTGACGTCAGCGGTGACAACTGACTATGCTAATATGTGGACGGACCATTGTAACAGATGAATAATCTACAGTGAACTTTTAGGTTCATTGGAAAACGCTTTTGATGGAAGACTGATGCAGCTATACAAGCACATTCACGAAATAAGATTGTAAGATGTACCAATACCTGATTTCGTAGCTCAGCAAGTTAAGTCGACCTCCGGGATCCGATGTGAGTATGAGATTTGTGATGCTGTTAGTTCTTACCCATCCCGATGAAATCTAAAACAGCTCCAGTATGAGTCGCTACCATCTCAGTAAGCAGAGTAAATGATGCGATACGGTACAGTACTTCGTACTCACCGTTGCTAGGCGCACCGGCCGGGTTATTCAAAAACGTGACGTAACTGTCTTGATACTCCGTGGCGGGGAGGGTGACGGGGGGCGTGTGTGCGCCGGCCCTGCTGTCCCGGGAGTCTCCGTCGGAGCCGGCTGCGGGCACGGAGCCGCCGGCCGCGGCCGCCGCCTCCTTGTGGGTGTGAGTGAAGTGGTACGTCAGCCCCGGACGGGTTTTGTACTTCGCGCCGCAAACTGTGGAGATGTTCGCGTCAGGTTGGGTGGGGTTGTGTATTTTATGTGAAGGTTTGGGAAGGAACGAGCAGTTTTGATGCGAGTGTGAACGTGTTATTGCAGTTTTGATAGAATGTGCTGGCTATTTACAAGTTTGAGTTTTACATTATAGATCACCGACTGTTGATTTTATAAGTTTCGATGAAAAAAGAACAGAAATATATTTTTTTTTTTAAAGTCTGGTGTCTTTTGGCTTGTAGACAGCAGTAGAATAGCGAGGTGAACTTTTCTAAAGCTATTCAGCACGTTTTCAAAGTTATCTCTTCTTTTTACCGTTTTTGAGCAAAAAACTTATCCCGTCTCATATCTCGTTCCTTCCCAACCAATCAAAATAAATAAAACTCAACTCACCGTGATGCCTCCTTCTTGTTCACGCCTAACTAACGTTAAAGGGGTTTGGGGAGCCCGCGTCAACAGAACAGAGCAAGGAGGCACCACGAAGCAGCAGCCTTCCGGATTATCCGTCATCAATCAAATAGTTGTCGCAACGAGTTTATACGAACAAAATGAGACCGAGTTATAATTGAGATTCAAACAGTTAAGATTTGAGAGATAAAAGGCGAGCCAAGCGAATAAACCAGACATTTTAGTATCTTTTTCGTTTAAAAGAGAGATAGAGAGAGATCTTGTCCACAGCCGTTTTATCGCCGCGAAAAACTGCGAAAGAGACCGATTTTTGACAGTTTTTAACTAAATCATGCGGACTATTACCCACCGAGCAAGATTTACAGCAAAAACTGTCAATCGGTAATCTCCACCGTAGATTTCGAAGATAAAAACGTGTGTGAACAAGATGAGGGTAGTTGCAAATAGTTCGTATAAACTCGTTTTGAAAGCCGGTCATCGTGATGTCTGTTCGTTGCAAAGACGCGGGCTCCCCGGGGGCTAGTTTGATTGATGACTTCAAATCAATGGATCCCGCCCATTCGGGACACAAAAAAATGCAGTTTCACTGTTTTGAGACGGTTCTGACTTTGTAAACTGAATTTGGAGGTCCCTGAAGCTTGGAAACGATAGCTTATTATAATACAGTTTTTACATATTACTTAGAAAGATGCAATCCATTTTGGAAAACTAAGTTATTTTTGATAAAGTTCAGTGACCTCCATCTTCAGAGTTAAAAGTCGCGCGTGCAAACAGATCCAAACTTTGTAGTCCAATCAAAACATTTGAAAAGACAATTAAAAAAGAATACATTGGATAATTTTATTCGTTTATCAACATAAATATTTCTTGTATAAATTCATAACAATCTTTGGGTGATATTAATACAACGACGAGCAAAAATATGTGTATCAGAAACTGGGCAACAAGTTTTATCAATTTTATACAAAACAACACCGTAAACTTTATCAAACACTACAAATATGTCCAAAAGTTGAGGTTAAATGTGTATTTTGCCCGCCAGTGTATTGAGGACCTTACAGTAACATAGTCCAGTTATTATACTGTTTTTTTACGGTAATGATAACAGGCAGAAGGTAAACTGTGACCTCTCTGCTTGTCGATGTATTGTGGCTATTCTAAAATTACATAAACAATGAGGGCCACTAAGTGAAATTCACACCAAAGATGCAATTAAACTAAGTACTACAGTTTTTTCACACTTCACATCTTTGGTGCGCAATCGTTTACATGATTAAAACTATTTTGCGACCAGTATTGCTGA
This sequence comes from Eupithecia pulchellata, assembly GCA_963931895.1. Taxonomy (NCBI): domain Eukaryota; kingdom Metazoa; phylum Arthropoda; class Insecta; order Lepidoptera; family Geometridae; genus Eupithecia; species Eupithecia pulchellata. Next base: position 3,674,362 of record OZ007542.1, on the reverse strand, counting down.
ACTGATGATATTTCTATTACAGGAACTTTTAAATAACTTCACTGTTAAAACAAAATAAACTCTGATAAGATATATCAAAGTCGTTTTTCCTTCGTTCAACAGTACGTCTAAAATATTATTGCAGTATGGTCGGCAAAATCGAGCATTCCTAGTCACTCTTTACCATTCTGATTTTATTACATTACCTAAGAACCTTAAAATTCATTAATTAAAATTTCTTACCTTACACAAACAAGAAATCGCATAACGTCCAAACATACTTTTTAATTAAATTTTGTAATAAAAGGAAAGGTCATAGGACATCTTAAAACAAATCTAAGATAACAATGACTAAAATTTCATTCTAAAACTGAAATTATGTGATGTATCCAAAAGCGTTTTTTCTTAAAATAGTTTATCTTAATTTATTTTCAAGACTGTTTTTAGTTCATGAGGAAGACGTATACATTTTTATTTTCAAATAAATTAAAACACAGAGCTGTGTTGAAAATTAATGCCCTTAGGGGGAATATTGAAAAACACAATAAAACCAATACAAAGCTCAAAGCAAGCAAAAGCTTTACAAATAATAAGTTAACTTAAATAAAAGAGAAAATAATTAAAATAAAACTGTCTCTTTGACTTTCAGATAAAACCGACCGAACTTGAAATAGACCTTTTGTAAAAAGCTAATTAATTGCCAATCTACAAATTTTGATTATTTATTAGTAAAGGGGTTCGAAGATGTTTGTTCACAGCCTGGCTTATTGCCCCACCGCCATTTTGTTTTTTATTTCAAAATAGCGGCGATAAAACCTACAAAGATCGATTAGGAATATTTATACAAACAAAAAATATATGATCACCAGTCCTAAAGCGTCACATTTCAGAGTTATCTGCAAAAAAGATCGAAGTTGAATAATTATCTTGGAAACTTTTTCAAAAGTGTATTCTGCGTAAGGCACATTTTAACAAGTGACTTTTTTACGCTAATTACCATTGATCTTTTTTACAAATAACTTTGTACTTGTGAACTTTGTAATGCGACACTTTAGGAATATGGTGAATATGGTGATCATAGCTTTTGTTTGTTTATTTGATTGTCTCATGATATATTTTGATATATTTTCAGATATTTTATGTTGGAAATATCGTTCCACCATTGCATATTGAAAAAGAAAACAAAACGGCGAACGGTTGACTAAACCAAAATCTTCGAACCTCTTTGTAATCCAAAAATGCAAAACTTTAGTCATTGCACAAAAATTCCTAGGAGCATTAAAACCAAATAAATAAACTATCACAGACACATGAGTCAAACATAACGAACCAATCAGTGCTTAAGTAAAATATTGTGATTCATAAGATTCCGTTTTGAATAAGGGTTGTAAGCCGTTTTTAGCTACATACAGCGTTATTAAATTTCAAAAAAACTAATTATTGCTATGAATGCAACCAGTTTGCTTAAATTAGAGTTTATTTGTAATTGTGAGAGTTCATTGGGTCTCTCGCTACAAGAACATAATAATCAGGCTGGTATTTCCACACCGACTCATCAAGCAAGCGAGCATTTAGCAGATTTGATGATAGAATTTAAAACTAAGTTTTGCGTTTGCATTGCCCCTTACGGATACTAAGAATTACTTTTTTTAGTTTTCTTATGACAGTGATCCAATAGTTGTAGATTATTGTCGTGATCCAGTAGATTTTGAGGCATTTTGGTAGAACGACATAGACAACTTTGAAGAATCAGTGTCCAGTGGTACTAAACTATCACTTACTCCGAAACCTTATCGTTTTCGCAGTGTGCAAACACATACTACGATAATGCATGCTGTGATAATGTGCAGCTATTTTTCATTTATTTATGTATTTTTAGATTCAAGATGAGGGGAATTTTCTAGGTTTCTTTACAGTCTAACCTAGTTTGTGAGTCAAGGGAATCAACGCTTTGAATTAAACCTATAACTTACCTTAACTACACTACAGATTGGTACTGTGGCAGTGTTATAAATATTTTCTTATTCAAATTGGTGTTATACATTTTTGAACTTAATGTAATTGACTGTAAGATCAAATTTAAAATCTGTAGAAGCAAAATGTTGTAGTCAGTTACCATGATGGCGCCAGGACGAATTTGCAACCGAACAATGCACTTTCTGAGTACTGAGTACCAATTTCAACTATTTACATATTTGCTTAGTGAACTATATTTAAAAACTTATATAAATAAGAAAATTTTGCTATAAATTGCTTAAACCCTTCCACATAAAATCCACAAACTACAAAAAATGATTTTTAAGAATTTAAGACACTAAAACACGTAAGCAACGAATCTAAATGCACAAACTTTTTGATAAATTACATTAAATAATAACCAACTACAAATATTTCAAAAATTCTCTGAAATAATTCATTTCGGCCTAAAATTTTACCTATATACTCATTACTTTTTTGTGTAGCTTCTATCTTTCTAGTACAATAATAGATCTATTGTAAAAGATAGATAGTCCTTTTGAATATCTGATCCACTTTTACAGTATTGGTCTCGAAAATTGCTGATATTTACACATTTTAAAGGGTAATAACTTAGTTTTTTTTTCCTTATCCTCGTTAAGAATGTAACTAATAAATGTATAATCATCAACAACACCAAAACGCAACGTGAGACCAAATACTCAAACAACTTTCATGATTCATTCACGCAGAGATACCAGACCTATATTTCTCTTTCTCGCGGCTATATAATATTTTCTTATTGCGCAATATTTCTGAAAGCTCGGCGTGAAACAAACACGAGATTCTTACCTAATCGAGTATTCACACTCATATACTTTACATACACAACATTAAAAGGCATATTTGCGACACTAACTGACAAACGCTTGCATAATGTGTGCTTGCAAAGCGCCGGGAACCATATTGCGGATAAAAAATGAACTATAATTGGGAAAACCTTTCACAACCACGCGGTTATTGACTGTTTACTATTCTGCGTCTCGGAGTTACTGTAATGGAATCTACACACAAAGTCGTGGACGTACTTACAAGTTTATAACAAACTGTCGGCGAAATGTTGCAACCCGCCGGGCTGTGTCGCCGACTTTGTTGTTGACTCCTTTATATACTCGATAATGCAAGTAAAGGTTGATTACAACCAGAGAATTTAAAAAGATACAGTATCTTTTTAATATAAATGTAAATTTTAAACCAGTCTGGCAACATTAATCTTCTATTCAAATGGATTCGTCAGTTTAAAAAAAATTTTCAGACCTAAATTTGATCCATTAATACATTTTTAAAATTATATCAGTTAAAAAATTTCAGCGCTTGCATTTTGATTACGAATAAAAAACAAAAGTAAATGTATCATTCAATGCACGGCTAAATTAAAATGAATGATAGACTTACGAAAACGATCAAATTTAAGCGACGCATAATAACTTATTTGATGATTTAAGAATCGTTTTCAGAAATGTCTGCCAGCACACATTATCAAGCGTACCAACAAAATACATTGCCATTTTAACTTACCAATGCTTTAATTTAGATACTACATTAAGACCTACTCATTGGCCCTTCTATTAAACCAGGTGATGCTTATTATAATGATATAGTTAGATTGTAGCTTAGTTTACAGACAGACCAACATTTATGTTTAGATTTTTTAGGGAAGAATTGTTTTTTTAATAGTTTTTGGATAATGATTACATGCTAAATGATCCTCAGTATATCAGTAGTGCGAGTGTTTAGCATGCATACATTTTTTTCTAGATTTAAAAAGTTTTTTTAGAAGGAAGACTTATAATCTATCAAAATATATATATTTTACTCCAGTCTGTCTGTAAACTATATTTTCCTTTAAATATGAAAGCTCAGGTCCTTCTGTATATTAAAACTATTGAGCAAATCCATTTCTATAAAGTTTTTTTATCAGTTGTGTACCCTCTACTTATATTATGGATGGATTAAAGAGATCCTTAACTATTTCAGGAAATCAGCTGCTTTATGTTTGAAAGTTATTGATGACAGTTCTGTAGGCTGACATTCTCAACGAGACAAAATGTTGAGATATAATGTAGCAAGTCATTTTATAATCCTATTAAACTGCCTTTGTTTGTCTGTTAATTGAGGGTAGACAACATCAATTTTAAAATAGAGGTATGCAAATCTACTGTAACCTTACAACCAAAATATATTAGTTATACATTTATAATAGACAGCTGTCAAACATTCAAGGGAATTTTCACATGCGCCGTCGATTTGACAGCTATCGAAAACGTATCGTTTTAGCGTTTTATTCCTGCCAGGTTTCGTATTGCACTCGTGGGAATGTTATTGCTTTGCTATCTATGGGTATGTATTTATACGCTTCCGTGCTTTCTTAAGATATTATTTTAACGATAGACTGAGTCTTACCCGAAACAAGATCATTATTATATTTTTGACAGTTATTTATACCAGGACTGACCAATCTAGGTTTTTATAGCTTTGTGGTATACCATACTAGACAGTCTAGGTTGTCAGCCATTCGATGACATTATTTGAGGGAATCACAAATACTATTTTCGCCACTCCACAGTTCTATTGCCACTATTCAGGAAGCAGTTAAGATTAAGCGACTATAGTATGGACGGCCGCAACTTAATGTCATTGAACTTGTCACGTCTTTGACAAAACAGCTATATCTCAAAAGATCATGTTTTTCACCACAGATTTACGCAGTTTTTTTGTATGTACCTTCTAATACAGTGCATAATTGGGCCTAACAATAAATATATAAAGAAAGCACGGCTATACCTAGGACCTGAGCTAGTTAGGATGTTAATGTTTCCGCCTGGACTTACGTTCACAACCAAAAGGTTTTTCGTTGTCGCCGGGCACCTCGTACGGAAGCGTTCCTTGGCCGGCCCGCTTTCGCCCGCGACCCTGTAAACAATAACCATAAATAATGGTGGACAATTCACGGAGCATGATCTAGGACTCAAAAGCTTGTGTTATGTATGGGTTGTAGATAGCGTTTTGTCCACGTCAAACGAGTGTCCATGTGAAACGGATAAGACAGAGACCGCTTTATAAGTCATTGCAAAAATAAGTCTTTATTGTCTATACCACATTTTTTTAGCATGTTTTTGTATGAATTGCAAATAAAATCCTACTAATCAACGCGACAGTTCGTAAGTATGGATGTCTGTTACTCTTTCACGCAAAAACTACTAAACGGATTTTGATGAAACTTGATACACAAATAGTTTATGACACGGAATAACATATGGGCCACTTTTTATCATGATAATCCCACGGGACGCGGGTGAAGCCGCGGGCGTAGGTTGTACCAAAATAATTACCTAGGCACATGGCTGCATATGGTATACTTGCGTGGTAATTTTGTAAGAATCTGACTAATAACTTTTACCCTGTTTTATTTATTTTCATAGCTATAAGAAGAAAACCAAATAAGAAGGTTGATTACACTTGTTGTAAAAAACTTAGAAGTCGTCAACAATTTCGTGTGTCATTTTTGTAAGATTCCAGATATCGGATTTTGTTCTTTCTGCAGCTGAATATGTTTAATTCTTGTTTGTCTATTTTGAAAGATTTAGCTCTGGGACAAAATTATATTATACAGTATATACTCTCTCATACAATGGACGTATTACTCGCACGCAGTGCGTGCCCTCTTCGACAGCGTGTCATCAGATTCTGCCTTCGGAGTGCGGCCTTTTATGGACCCTGGTCTGGTCGGCATTCCTCCACCGCAACTTACTCCGATTCAAATACAACTCTAATACAATAGAAACAAGGAGACACATTACTCACAGCGCGTCCCCTCTTGGCCGGCGTGTCGTCAGGCTGTGACTTCCTTGTGCGACCCCCTCTAGACCCCGGCCCGGTCGGCGTGGCTCCGCCGCGGCGCTTACGCCGGTTCGCGTATGTATCATCGTAGTAGTCTTCATCTGATTCCGGATCTGGTTCCTCGCCGGTTTCCATTTCTTCCATTGCTAGCTCATCGTAGAACCATTCCTGTGGGATATGAGGTTAAAGAAGCTTTATTTTCTCATACAAACTATAAAAGTTCACTTATAATGAGAATAAGTAATTCTTACAAAAATTTTCAACAACATAATGTTATTACATGTAGATTCAAGCTATGTTTGTTGGTGCACTGGTAAATCTGATTCTGCATGAAATGGTAATGTTGCATGTCTTCTCTTACCTTAGGATCATCCTTAGCTGCGGTCTGTGAGCCGTCCCTACTATCCTCTCCGCCGAGCACTTCCCCTGGTATACCCGAGCTGTTCTCTCCATCAACAGCATTGTCTGTGACATTCTCCGCTCCACTCCAACCCCAGCGGGTTGTTGACATTGTGAGGTATTGGCGGCGGGTTTTGCGCCATCTGAAATATGATTTTTTTTTAAGATTTTCAGCAAGATACTTTATCAATCAGCTTATTGTTTATGGCAGGATAATGATGATATACAGGAGGCCAATTCTGAGCCTTTAATTTTATATTAATATTGATTGAAGCCAAAAGTTGCAACTTTTTGATTAAATTATTGAAGCATGTACAAGATTGCATTCTCAGGCACTCTTCGATAATTCTATCATAGATAAATTTATTTTTAATGTTGCCTTTGAGTCCTCTAAAGATTAAGAATGAGAAACTACAAAAACGATTAAAATGCATAACCAAAAAATAATAATTATAATTCATATTACAATTGAAAATATGATGCTTAAGCCTAAGTGCACTTTCAAATTACTATTCCAAGATTTCTGCTTTATGCTACCACCTATTATATTTTAATCTAGGAGACTGTTCTTCAGTTTCTTTACGTTTAAACCTATTTTTATTTTTGTACTTTGACTTTATCTTTACAGAATTTAGTTCCTGGTTATGAGCAATTTGGATCACCTTTGTATTCCAGGACTACGTAGACAGCTTACCTTTGAGCTGGATATGTGTACACCTGCCCCTCTTTCTGACCGGGCATGCGCTGTCGCTTTGTCATGAATAAGTTGCAGTGACTCTGTGCGACGCCTAAAAACAATTTGTACATAGGTATCAGCTTAGAATATGATGATTAACCAAACAACAAATCTATTAGGTACCTACATAATACTCCAGAGTTAATACTATGTTTTTAACTGGAGCAAGGACAAGCCGATAGCCTAGGGCATTTCATGGCGTAAACACGAATGCTACCTCTACAGTACCTATGTATAGGTACCTACCTATTATGGAGTCAACAAAATCGATAATTGTTACTTACCAGTTTGAGTGTCGATGAAGGGCATTCGCATCCTTCTTTCGGCACATAATCGCGAGTTGAACGTCGACGAATTCTCAATAATTTCCTTGTAACTGGGATCATTGAGAAAACTGGAAAATACAACACATTGAAAGATAGGTACACAGTTCCAACAGATACAAACGTCACTTAACACAGGGCACTTTTCGCTGTATTTCTTTATAATATAGATATTTCACTCAATTGGAGTTTTAGATACCAAGAAAAAGACACTCAAATTACCTTTCAATTTTAGCTAAATTCGATGGATTTACTATCTGAATTTCAGCCGCCGCCATTTTACTAACAAGCAAGCGGGGCTGCGTTCACAACCTACGCTCGAGCGCGCTCGGAGTGCAACTAGGTCGTTCATAACCTCAGGGGAAACGCTCGGTTGTTATTAACTAGAGCGTTCACAACCTCCGACGGTTGCAACTTTTTACCGGTGTAATTCGATCGACGAAAAACACTCTGACATTGACAGCTGTCATATTTTCCGTTGTCATAGTTTGGTATCTACCTATATATCAAGATTTCTACAGTAAATTTCAAAATTTTCAGTATTTATCAGTTATCGATCGTAGTTACAGTCAGTAGATACAATTTACCTAAAAGTAACCGCAAAACAAAAACAAAACAAACGAACGTCCGGCAACTGTAACGTCAGTTTTGTCATGATAATGTCAACTTTGACGTATAACAACCGAGTCGTTCTGAACCTTTGGGTAAGTTAAAATTTACACCAAACAACCGCACCCTAAGCCTCTGAACGCACCCCAGACAAGACAGACAACGCTTTCTTTCCTGTCAGTTTGACATTTCGTTGATTGATGATGACGTCATTCATTCATTCATGTATACTTCCGGTGCTGCAGCCAAATTTACTTCAAAATCTACTAAATTTGAAAAGAAATATCATTCTGCGTTTCACCTTAGTATTGTTTTGTTGCTTCCAGTGCATTTTAAAGACAAGATAATCTTTAAATTCATCTATTACTATAATAAAATTTCTCTTTTTGCGTAAAGTCAGCTTCAAGCGGCCACAAATAATAAATTATTTTGTATTTTTTTTTACCTTAACATCGTGGTAGTTTTTCTGCGCATGGATCAGAGTCGGAAGCCCCACAAACGTCAAGCTGTGACTGGTCATCGGTGGACGAATCGTGTGTCTGGCGCATTTCCAGTAATTGGTGATTGGAGATCTCCAAATATTACCCTGATTATTGGTTACCCTGCTTTATTAACTTTGTGTCGCGGTATTCTATATCTTCTAAAATAAAAATTATTAAATTTTGAGTAAATATCTGTGTATTTACGTATTACCTCGAGGTCGTCGTGTCAAGGGATTGCAATTCAAGATGTCGGTGTGCTTCTTTGTGAATCAGTAAGTTGCAAACACTTATCAATATTTATTTACATCACATCAATTTACCGGCGGTACTGCGAGGCAAGTTTATAGGTACTATGTACATATTTACCGTTTTAAAATCCTGCCCAATAGTCTGAAAAAATTCTTGGTTATTGACATTAACTTACAGGTTGCACAGAAACCACTTCTAATTTATTAGAATGCAGCGCTTATAAAAAAATTGTTGCGGTTGGTAGCTTACAGGGTGTACAGAATATAGAATAGAATATTTTGTATTTGCAACTCATACTACTTTTATTTATTTATTATTTAAAAGTATGAGAGATATACAAACACAAATGCTTAAAAATAGAAAGTTATAATTATTATTGTACAGACAAAATAGACTGCTTTTTGCAATAAGTTGCAAAACAACGTAACGTTATGGAAGAAAAAATGTTAGAAACAAATACCGTACAGTAACATTGTAGTTCATTTTACGGAACCAAACCACTTGCTTCTGCCCTGTTTACAAATAAGTAATAGGTTCAACATGGATTTTGGCTTATGTAGGTACTTAGATGTGAAATAGGTACCATTGATAACTACCTGACAAATGTCGTGACTTCGACGTAAAAAGGCTAATAAACAAAGAGACAGACTTACCTACCTAGATACTATCGAATTTATATAATCGTAAATTGGTGCGACAGGGACCAAGCCGGCTCTTCGAACGTGGAAGACATCGACGGCGATGCTGGGGAGCTGTCAGCTGCAGAGACTGCGCAACAGACCTTAGAGCAGTTCTGGGCTAAGGTCACCGCGGATATCATGAAGGTTTCTTCGGTAAGTGATGAACAATATTGCTAAGGATCATGGCACATCGGAACGGAATCCGAAAGCATTTTTAAGATACCTAAGTGTTTTTAGGATATTGAATTCAAAATTCTGCTAAGGCCAGAAAATTACAAACTGGATCTTTTCAAAATAAGACTTTGTGACCTTTTAGACTTTTGTGATACATCTTCAATTTCTATCCGTGAGAAGGCGAAGCTATGTTCTTTAATTTCCAAAATGTCACACATTTATTTCATGCATGATCCTTAAAAAAAGTATGCTTATTTTCCTTATTATGTTCGCGTAAATTCGAAGGATTAAGTTTTACAGTTTTTAAAACAATCAAATTTTGTGCCTTACAAAGTGTTGAAAGGGTACCTAATAACTGAACAAACACACTGAAACAAATAAGAAGAATTACGAGGTCCTTTATGGTCCCCGTCGTCTCAGAATTATGCCGCTTCGAGTGTTCATAAGTTTGTAACCGTGATAGTTCCAAGATTTAACTTAAGTTATTATTGTAGGAGGACTTCAAAACCCAAGCCCTCCCCCTAGCCCGTATAAAAAAAATTATGAAACTGGACGACGAAGTGAAAATGATATCAGCAGAGGCCCCCATCCTTTTCGCTAAGGCTGTCGAGATATTCATACACGAGCTCACGCTGAGAGCTTGGAGCCATACAGAAGATAATAAGCGGAGGACTCTTCAGGTAAGTTACAGATGCATACAAACAGGGTCTTATTAATAATGAACGGAATATTTTTTTATTTTAAATAGAAAGTCTGCTTAAGTCAACAAGAAATGAAAAAAGAAATGAAAGAAATGTCCTGTGATCCTGTGCCTGTAGATAATATCCAAGCAAATGGTCGTCAAATAGCGCCCTTAAAATTTACATTAGCATTTAATGTTCCTAATACAATTTCGACTTACATTATGTACTTTTCTTTTGTGCCGGAAGTCCTTTAAATCTTAAAAGTCCTAGGTGTTTGCTATTGCCATATTTAATAGCATATATCTTTTTAAGCCTAGATTCTAACGCTATAGTTACTACAGACGTTAAGCCGAAATTTCATGATAGCTTAGAATTTAGACCCTAAGCCGAAAGTTTGCCTTAATACATAAATTTGTGGTCGCTTAGACTTAAGATGATAAGCCGACACATAGAATACATGATTTGTAGTATCGTGTACCGAATACACACTTCGTTAGTAGTTATTCTGTGCCTACTCACAGCACAAAACATAACCTTTATTATTTTTCTATTTATAAACTTTATCTACGAAAGGTTTGCGTGAAAAAATTAATTTTCTGTTGCAGCGCAACGACATAGCAATGGCCATATCAAAGTCCGACCAATTCGACTTCCTAATCGACATCGTACCGAGACACGAAGTGAAGACCAACAAGCCACGCTACGAAACAGTATGGACACACGCTAAGCCAACCACTTCTGAACACGCTAGGACGCAGCAGGTAAATTGGGCCTTCGAGCCGGAATGGCAGTGACTTACTATTAGAAAATACATCCCAATAAATGAAAATACTTTTTATAACTTATGTTAAAACCTAGATGAATGTTTCTTATTGTATCTCATTTTAAGTGGACCATTGTGTTTGCATGAGAAATAAAGTTCTTTAAACCGTATATTGAATTGACGTTTATTTGTTTGTCCATAAATATTTTCTCTTTTCAGCCATGCCTGCAGCAAAGCAATCAGCAGCAGCAACAACATCACGCGACATTGCAGCAGACGACGCAGCAACCGCAGATTGTGCTGCAACCTATGGCTCAAGTAGTACAGGTATAATAACGGCCGTAGTGTTTAAGCAGTACTGTCTAATCTTGACTGAAATAAACTGTTTATTATTATTATGATGTGAAAACTTTATAGACAAAGAAAATTTCAATTAAATAATCAAATTAAAATAATGATTTAAGCTAATTAATAAATAAAAAATAAATTTATTATTTTAAATTTATTTATTATTATTTTAAGCTAATTAAACTATTATATTTTTAATTAAACTACTATATGTATGTAAAATTTGCCTTATGTAAAAATTGCGAAAACTTACAGGGCAGCGGCAATTTATATCACACCGCGCCGCCGCCGGTAAATACCTATCTATTTTGACAACTGATTCTGGGTCACCTTTTCCCATTAAAAACTGATGCTGGATATACTGCGCTTTATACTTAGTACACGCGAGCGAAGCCGATATAAGTTTAGTGTAGATGATTGAATAAAACGCTTTGTCACAACAGATAAAATTGGGATACAGGCAGATGAACAGTGTAATTTTTCGAAAACAACGTTAAATAAATTTTATCCACGACGTCGAGTTACCGATCGTTCGCTCACTCGCAAAAGTGCCACTTGATTTTAAGAAAATAATATTTTACCAAGTTCTGCGTCCACCCGCAACGTCATCCCATTTATTCAAATTTATATAATTACATCCATACGAGTATAATATTATATTAGTTTTGAAAATGTAGTTTGTAAGTTTATTTATTTCTAAGTAGTAGTAGAATATTAAAATGCACACACAATTTTACCCCAGGTACAATCCAACGATTCTATCCATTCAAGGTTGTTTGGAAGAGATCGCTCTTGAGCGATAAGACCGCTTAGTTTATCGCTTTTCTAAATTACTGTTAAGTGTGCAATAATGTATTTATTATTATTACCTATTATATTATGTCTTATCATATTAATAAGTCTTCAACGTGTCAACATCGTCTGCACTTAGTATGAATAAAAATCATCTAACAAACTGAGTGAATTCCTGATAGCCTACATACAACTTAAATTATCTTAAAAATGTTCCAGAATTCAAACACGTCCTCCGGTTCAAACAACCCCCACCCCGTGGCTTTGGTCCAATCTGTGCAGTCACACCAAGTCGTCTCCAATCCAGAAATGCAAAGTATACCGGTAAGTAACCTATTTTATGAGTAATCTATACTCAAGGCGTTATCAATGTGCTAAATTTGTAAACAACAAATACAAAATCCATTCTTTGGCGAAAAATAATTTTTAGAATTATTGCGATCTATAAAAGAACTCAAATAGAAAAAGAAAAGAAAGATATTGATTTTTATCCAATAAGAAAAGCATATAAACCTAGGTACTAAATCAATTGCCGTGTGGTGCCGGCATAGAATTTCACCACCCCAACTCTTCCCGTGGGTGTCGTAAGAGGCGACTAAGGGAGACACACCAAAAACTAACTGACGCGACGGACGCCTGACTGGCGCGTAAATTTGCTTTGCTTGCTTGCAGTTTTGCACTAATATACAAGTTAGTTAAACAATCTACAAGAAAGTGGGCAGTGTTTTGGTAACCATTGCCTCATACTTATCTCTACAGTTTAGCTTTAAGCCACCTTAGATCTATTCTGAATAAGCCACTCTTTCGCAACAGTGCCGGATTAAGCCAGCGCGGAGCCTGCAGCGAATTCGGCCAAGAGAGCCCTAGGTTTGCTTTAGGTTCTCAAGTTTATGAAAATTTGTGTTCGTGACAATCAGGAGCGGCTATGTACCTATATTATATTTTTTATTTCATTACAAAAACACATTTTAGTCGTGCTTAAATTCTAATTCATAAAATATGTTGTTCATGCGTTTTCTCAATGTTCTCAATCACTATTTATATGCTTTCCAGTCCCAGATCCAGCTAACTCAGGCGCAGTTGAATATGATTCGCCTGCAAGTACAGAATAATCCCAACCAACCTATCATCATACAAGCCCAGCCCCAGCAGTCGCCGCAAATTATACAGGTACATTAGAAAATTATTTTATTTATATACAGAACTAGCGGCCCGCCCCGGCTTCGCACGGGTATTAAACAAAAATTTCAGAAATTATACACACTAAAACGATGGGTTTCACAGTTTTCATACGGATCTTTACTTTTTTTAACAGCATTGGGGTTTTTGACATTGACTCGACATTCCAAAACTGACACTGGCCGTAGAGAAAAAGCAAGCACCGTGCGCTATACAACCTCTTTTTCTATTCTGACGCGCCATAATAGAAAAAGAGGTTGAATATACAGCCCACGGTTCAATTATTGAATTTTTCATGCGGATCCCTAACTTTTTTGAAAATATTATATAGCCTATGTTCATCACGGAAAATTAAGGATTCTAATGGTGAAAGAATTTTTTAACTCGGTCCAGTAGTTTCGGAGCCTATTCAATTCAAACAAACAAACAAACATACAAACAAACAATCAATCAAATCTTTCCTCTTTATAATATTAGTATAGATAGCGGTCGCCCCGGTATTAAAAAAAAATACAATTTTTCATGCGGACCCTAATTAGAATAGAATATAACTTGATTAGCACACACATAAAAAACAAGATAAAGTACCTACTTACAATCAGAACAAAAAAAAACCTACACTAAAAACTCTACATTAAAGCTAAAACTAAACATACATAACTACTAAAACAACATAAACAATCAAAAAACACTACATGTAGAGTCAGATGTTGGAAATTGGTCTTTCTCTAGTGCGCGGCTAAATAGGTCCATTAATTGTAATTTATTTGAAAATATTTTATAGCCCATTTTCATCTGGGAAAATTGAGGATTCTAATGGTAAAAGTCATTGTTGACATGGAGCATTAAAAAAAAATGAATTGCCACTATACATAGTGGAGTTAGCAATTTTTTTTCCTTAGCTGTAAAGGAAAATAATTCTGATTTCAGCCACTGAACCATGAACTTGAACTTATAGTATTCCATATACTAATATTATAAAGATTTGATTGTTTGTTTGAATTGAATAGGCTGCAAAATTACTGGACCAATTTGAAAAATTCTTTCACCATTAGAATCCTAAATTTTGGCTACAGAATATTTTAAAACAATTTAGGGATTCGCATGATAAATAAAATTTTTGTCAAACACCCGTGCAAAGGGCGGACCGCTAGTCTATCATATTTTTTTTACACAGTAAACTACTTAACTTACCGTGTAACAATTTTATATTGATGTTCTTTACAGGTGACATCGCAAGGTCAACATCAACAGGGTCAGCAAGTTTACATCGCTCAAGTACAAACTTCACAAGATGACTCGTAGATAACATCATTGTATTTTACAAAAGTGTGGTACTGCCCTGGCACATTGTTAAGAGCGTGACTTTATTTTTACTGATCACGATGGTAATTATAAACAAGATGACTCGTAGATAACATCATTGTATTTTACAAAAGTGTGGGTACTGCCCTGGCACATTGTTAAGAGCATGACTTTATTTTTACTGATCACGATGGTAATTATAAGAATAATTAGGTACATTCGCAACAAGATACGCCGAGGAGCGTTCACGTTCTTTAGTAGCGCCAAATAAATGTCTGTACATTTTTCTGAATTCTAAAAGATTCTATCTAGCAGAAAAGTAGTTAAACCATTTCATCAAAACTGCTTATTGTGTATGAGGTTTCTTTTCAACATGTGGCAAAAAATTTAAGCGTAGAGAAAATCAAATCAATAACACATTTCTCATTTGATAATAATTTATATGATTTTGGACTATTCTTTTTTGAATCTTAAATCTTTATTTGACTCATGTTGGAAACCCTTGGCGCGCAAGTCACACTCGCACTTGACGGATTCTTTTTAATTTCGCGCCGGTGATGTTACGTTCAACTTGGTCAAATAATGAGATACAGAACATAGGTGTTGGATGATAAAAGTAAAAATAAGCATTTTCAGCAGTTGTGTTTTTAAGATTATAAAAATTTTACGTTATATTTTCCAAGTCCCTGTTGCAGTCTGCTAGATTAAATGAACCACAAAAACGCGTTGATGTAAAGTGCTGAATATTTTTGTAAGACGATTATTAACGTAATTTGGTGTACCCTCTTATTGGGAAGCACAAATAAAGTGTAAATTCGCTGTAGACCTATGTTAATTTAATTTTGTTAATTAGTATTGTACTCTATTAAAAGAAATATAAATTTATATAGCTTTTTATTTCAAAACAAAAGATCAGTAACATTTGTGCTTAACTAAAAGAAACAATTCAGTTAAACTCACAAAAAACAAAACAGGTAGGTACTTACCATAATACCTTTAAAATAAATAAAATTTTAGCTATGAAATTGCCGTTTGTGTGGAGAATTTAATTTTATATAGAAATAGAACTGATTTCTCAATACAAAATGTTTGTATTCTTTTCTGGAACCTAGAATGACCAATGCTATTCCTTTACATTTTATGTGACAACATTGTGAAAAGTATGCATGGCATCTAAAAAACAAAAATAATTTAGAAAATTTATATTATAATTTAAATATATTATCTTACGTATTTATTCACCAAAGAGAAAACTCATTGAAATCAGCGCAGTCATTGAGGTTTATTTTTAGGACCTGTGAATTCTCTAAAATTGGTATTTATCGGTATATATCTTTGAAATAACAGAATGTTCAGAATAAATCATTAACTTTTTGTATTTGAGCGAAAATTCGGCAATTTCATATATAAAGACTTATTACATTAACCGCTACATCCTATTAACAGGGACAAGAAGTTTCCTGTCCAAGGTTGGGGCTCTATTTCTCTAAAATATTAGATTACAAACTTAACTACAGCAATGCAACAATTTAATTAAAGTTCTACAAAACAATAACTATGAATCAAAATTCAAATTCCAAAGGTACGAAGTCGAAACGAACTTTGCGACTATAATAATCAAAATAAAACAACCTTAACTCAACTATTCTTATTATAACAGCGTTTCTGCTGATTCGGTTTCATTATTCTTGATGGACCCCTAAAAAGTAGGCTACTGTATCACACGGCCCCGGTAAAGATAATATCTCAACAACTTTAATGTGCTCTACCTTTAGCGCAACTCATTTTCTTAATAAAGCAAATTGATACACTAGATTTGTCTATAGTCAAACAGGGCAGTAAGTGGGCAGGGGCCTTATTCGCCTAGTATTTGAAAAGAACAAACTTAACTACACATAAACGAAATGAAATAGATGATTATCTAAGACAATATTTACATACAGAGAGGATTTTCGTCGTACAAATTACAATTCACTATAGAAAAATTGAGACACTTCGCTTCCTGTATACTTAGTGAGATACACTAGCTAGAACAATCCAGGGGCAATTCTGTGTTTAAAAAAAATATATTTTCACACTTTTATAAAACAATATTTACATCACTAAACTCCCAGATACACAAATGTAACTCAGATTTAAAAGCACGTCCGTAGTCACAATTTTTCGACAGTTTTCAAAGAAAATCCGTCATTTGAGACCAGCTTAAATCGCGTTTTAATATTCGGGCATTATTCAGGTATTTCTGGTAGCCAAACTAGAAGTCCAGACACATTTTATGGTAGTTACAACCAGCCCACCTCGTATATATAGACATTTTTATATTATATTTTTTTTAAATCAGTTATCTTCAGCGCCCATATGGTTCAAAACAGCCTGCACATCATCTTTGAGAAGCACCACCATCGCCCGCCTTTGCTGGCAATCTTCGCGCATTAGCTCTAATGCTTGCGTTTTGAACTTCGCCTTGAAGCTTTCGACCATGCTGAGACATCTGTAGAATAAACAATTTATGGATTACTCAATACTCTATCATTTATTGAATTCTATAGTTAATATCACTATAGACCTTGCTCGGTACCAAAACTATGTACCTATGGAGAGAGGACTTTATTGTTATTACTAGATATATTTTACCTACTCAAATTTATTAATTTCAGATTTTGACTGGTGAGTTGTATTTATATTTTCTTTATTTATCAAAAACGTTTTCTATTATTATTACTACAAAACTTTAAACCATATAAGGTTTGTCTAGTGTCGATCGTTACAGCGTGTTGTTGCCACACATAAGGCATGAAGTTATACTTAAATAAACATTATCGTAAATAATACTAAGTCTACCTAACATTATCAGAGATTTACACAAATTGAAACAAGTTGAGAGCGGATATTGTGTCTCATCGTCATCATCAGCCCATGTTAGTCCACTGCTGACATAGGCCTCCCCTAATGAGCGCCATAGCGCCCTGTCTTCAGCATGTCGCATCCAGCATCTACCAGTCTTTCGCAGGTCGTCATCCCACCTGGCCGGCGGGCGTCCTACACTACGTTTCAATCAAACCAGAATCCTTATGTGTCTCTGGCGATATTTCTCACATTGACCACAGATGTCGCTGTATGAAAAGACTCACGTTAGATGTCGTGGCCGCCGCGACGTGGATAATCACTACATAGTTTCAGATTCAGATTCAATAACTTTATTTCTGTAGGCTTAAAAAATAAGCTCTTGACAAGTTAAATTTAATTTAAAGTATAATACCAAGTCGCTAATCGGTCTGTAAGTCCCTATGTATGATCTTTAAAACTACGCAACGGATTTTGTTGCGGTTTTCAGCAGCGCACGAGTTGATGCGCTATGTAGTATCTAACTTTCGTATTCATAATACGAGTGTTTGATGCTTTCGTTCACATCCGCAGTTTTACTTTTACTTACTTTGAAAGTTGCCCAGACATTGAGTCGAGCTCTGTTTGCGCTTCCACGAAGAGGTTCACGAATCTGAAAGATTAAACATGTTTGTCAGCGGTACATTACATTTATACAAAATTATAAAGAGGAAAGATTTGATTGATTATTTGAATTGCATCCAAAGTTTCTGGACAGATTTGAAAAATTATTTCACCATTAGAATCCTACTCTCTGATGAAAGTAGCCTATAGAATATTTTGAAAACTTCAATAATGTAATCTAAAATGTGGAATATTTTTTTAAAATTTCTATTAAATACCCGTGCGAAGCCGGGCGGACCCTAGTAGTAAATACAAATTAATCTACAAGTACAATACAATACAAATATTCTTTATTCCACACCAAATAAAACGGAGACACAACAATGGGCGGTCTCATCGCTAAGTTATCAATTATCATCTAGCTCCAGACTAAGCAGATACAGTTTTCAATAAAAACAGAAAACACGTAGAACAAAATATCTGTACACTGTACGTGATGGAACCAGCAACCTACGTCGGATCTGCGGCCGCTACGCCACAGACGTCCATAAATCTAGGGTCTCATAATCTAGTTCGTACGATGATACCTCGATGTCTCTAGCTCGACGGCACGTTTTGTCGATTCGAAAGATTATACCTCCGAAGGGTCTCTACCTCGACGAATCTTATAGTATGACTAGGGTTGCCATCCGTCCCGATATATCGGGACTGTCACCGTCTTTAGGCTCACTGTCCCGACGTCCCGACAAAACACTAAAATGTCCCGATTTAAAATTCGCGCGCTGCGCTCGGCCAGCAGAAGCTATTAAACTTGATTCGTTAAAAAATGAAACATCGGAAACTATTTCTATACATTGTCTCGACACTTTGAGGCAATTGCAGATTCCGCTAGATAAGCTTGTTGCTTTTTGTGGGGACAACAGCAACACCAACTTTGGAGGGCTTGAACGTCGGGGTCAAGGTTCTGTTCGTATGTTGATATAAATTATCAAACTCCTTTGTCACATTCTAGAACGAGATGGCTGTCCATGAAAGAAATCGTCTTCTGCCAGGGACTGTGGAGTCTATTTTACAGTGTCAAGTAAATTATAACATGACTTGCACAGAGTTTTACAAATATGTTAAAAATCACAAAGAATTGTTGAAAAAAGCAAAATCTTCTGAAAAGTATGGCCATTTTAGTACCTAATTAGAACATTTAATTCAACGTTATGTTATGTATGGTAGTAAAATAAATGTTTAATACTATATCTGCGCGTTTTGTTCAATACATCCTAGAACGTCCCGACGAGAGCCTAGCCAAATATGGCAACCCTAAGTATGACCCATAAATCTGAATTATGGCAACATACTCACTTTTTACTTGTATTATTGTTGATTTCAACGAGGGTTGTATTCAGTCGTTCCATCACATTCTGTATTGTGTCCTTTAACGACAATGTTGGATCTGGAAATAAACCAGCACCAAGTAATCAATTAATGCTCCGGGCAAGGATGAATTTCCCATACGAACGTTATAGCAAAATGATTTGTATTTTGAGTATATTTTCACCATAATCTGCTATTCTTTGTATTAACATAGTATATAATGTAGGTTCCTGCCACAACTTTTTTTGAAAATACTTACCTATCTACACAAAAAATAAGAAATATGTCTTCTTTGAAAATATCCGGTTTAATTTAATTTCAGTACCTACATTATTTTGAACAAATTTTGTTGTAGGAACCTAGATAAATACAATTATAATACAAATAAATAATGCTGGACAATTCACACAGCATTATCTAGCCCCAAGCACATGAGCTTGTGTTATGGTTATGGGTACAAGATAACTGATTGAAATTATATACGAGTACACATATAAATATTTTTTATTCTGCATAGAAAACGACCAGAACACCCTGAACAAATATTTGCAGATCGTACAAATTTTTGTCCCGAGGCGATCGAACCCACAACCTCCTACGTCGCAGGCGGACCTTCGCCCACCGCGCCACAAGGTCGTCTCAATATATGAGTATAAGATTCTATAATAAAACAAGCGTACCTTTGACAGCTGGGTCCGTCCGCTTGAGCCAATCGTTAACACTGGACGAACTAGGACCACTTCTAGCAAAAGTGACATCTTCTACAACATCTATACTATCTTCAAACAGTCTTAACGGTTCAATTTTAGGCTTTGTCTTTAGCTTTATCTTCTCGAAACTTCTTTGTCCAACACTTCTCTTTTTAGGCACACTTAAAATAGGTGATTGGCATTTACGCTTTCGCATTTTTGGTGTTTCTGGCATTGATGTTTCTCTTGATACACTGTCTGCCAATACCTTACGTTTTGATTTTGAGAACACGTTTGTGGTTCTCAATTTGGGGACATTTTCATCGACTGAACTGTTTCCTGCGTCTAATATTGGCGTGAAATCGCCGAGTAGTTTTATTGGAGATATTATTGATTTTCTTACAGCTGTTTTAGGAGTAGCTGGTTCGATGTTTCTTTTAATTTGTTCCTTATTCTTTGGTTGTTTAGGTTTCGCTTGTTCTGTATCGCTATAGATCAGATTTCGTGAAGCTTCCTTAGGGATTCTTCTTGATCTTGTTCTTATACTGGAAGTATTGGTTTCAACATCGTCACTATCATTTGCACGTATTTGAAATATAGTTTCTACTGGTTTGGGAACTTCAGCTGTCCTTGATTTGGATTTTGCTCTTTGAGTTTCATTTCGTATTTCTTTTATGTTGACTTTGGATTTAGATCTGGTTGCGTAAATAAGTTTTAATTCTCTCGTAGTTGGCTTAGGCGAACTGTCTTCAGGGGTTGGCAATGGAGGAAGCCATTTATTAAAGTCCTCTTGAGAAATTCTTGCTAATGCTATTCTTGGTGATTTTAGTTGCACTAAATCAGCTTTAGGTGATTTAGGATTAACGATTTTCCTGATGACGATTTCTGGTTTAGCAATATTACCACTCCTTGTATTAACTCGTTTAGATATTGCAGCAGTATTAGTTTTAACTCTTGGAGTGTTTTCGAGGCTTGATTCAGCACTGCTCGGTGTTTCACTTATTTTTTTATCAGATGTTATTTTTGAGCTTGCGTGTGGACTATCGGTATCCGAAGTACGCCGTGACGGCATCCATTTGCTAATATCATCTAACGACAGCGGTTTTACTGACACTAAGGGGGATCTAACACTTTTATTATCAACTTCGCTTGTCCCTTTAGCGGATTTATTCGATTCCACGGAACTTTTTGAAGAATTGTATATCTCCCTCGTAAGTTCTGTGAAGTATTTCTTCATTGCTTGGCTCAAGTCTTGAAGCTCTCGTGGTTGGAAGGTCTCTACAAGGGATTCAGTAGCTGGAGGCACTTCATCTTCGTCGAAGTGAGCTGTAATACCATCGGTTGCTATAGATTTATCCGTCTGTCTATCGTATTCTGAAGCAAGGTCATCTATTAATATAGTTTCTTCGAATGATCTATTTGCCGTTGTATTCTTTTGAGCGACTTTTATGTTCGATTTAGTTGGGATAACATTCGTGTTTGGTTTTTCAACCGTTTTTTCGCTTTTATCATAATCTGCGAAGCACTCTTCGTCTTGGAGAGAGTTATATTTCTGTGCGCTGGAATTCAGTTTATCTACATCAGAAAGCATATTTTGTGTCAGAACAGAATCATTCGCTTCAGGGCCGTCTCGGAATACCTTTCTGAACTTCTGAAGCATATTTGTGTCCAAAGAATCATTGATATCATCTATACACTTCGGCTTAGACTCTTCCACAAGTAAACCTGGCAATGGACTGCTGGTCCTTTCATCATTGTCTGATACAACAAGGGTTTTAACTTTCTCTGCATCTTTTCCTTTTTTAACCACCACTGCTTTGTTTTTCTTTGTTTTCTTATTTTCATTTTTCTTGGCTATTGACGTATCATTAGACGTACTCTCATGTATTTCTAGCTGAGTCTTTTTGATGTTCTTTTTTGTCGAGATATCATTTGATTCAATGTTCTGCTTGCGTTCTATTTTTTTGGTTCTTTTCTTCGTAACCACAGCATCGTTAGCCTCGCTCTCTATAATGTATTCCATTCGAGGTGATTGAACTAAAGTAGGTTTAAGCTCGTCAGGTTCCAGGTTTTCGGGAGGTTCAACGACAATTGATGTGTTTAATTTTTCCCTGACGGCTTCCCTCATTTTTTCATCAACTAGATCTTTCTTTACTGAATCAACAATTGGATTTTTTTCTAATGCCTTCTGCTTATTGGTTCGTTTGGTAACAGCTTTACGTTTTACGGGCTTAGTTTTATTTGTTTCCTCATAAGAAGTATCTGACCCTTTTCCTCGGCGGGTATTCTTTCCTTTTGCCTTTGATTCCACGCTTAGTCGCTTCTTAATTTCTATTTTCTTCTTTTTAAAATCTTCGTCTTCGCTGTCACTTGAGAAATTATAAACCTTGTCGCCTTTGTTTGCTAGTTTGATAATTTCATTACTTTCGTTGGTTTCTTTTAGGTTGTCAAACGCTGTGTTCATTTTGGCGGACCGAGGCGAAGGCGGTTCAGTGAATTTACCTTTAAATTTTCGGGTTCTCGGAAGTCTAGTGTATTTTTTGCGTTCATTTTCAATCTCTTTGTAGCACGCCGCGGTTGCTTGAGTCTTAGTCTTATCTTTTTTTGTAATCTTTGAGAGTGGTTCATCTTCACTAGTTTTCTGTTCATTACACTGTACCGCGTCTTCATCGATGGCGTCATCTTTAGGTGAGTATAGTTTTCTCTTCCTTCTTATCCCTGGAGTTTCTTTATTTTTATTTTTGGGCGTTACGGCAATTTTAGGACTTATTATTTTCACAACTTCAACTTGTTCATTTTCCAATTCTTGATTCATTTCTTCATCTTTCTGTTCGATGATAGTTGACATCTTTTTTGTAATTTTCTGTTGAACCACTTTACGTTTTTTTGTAGCCCGTGGTTTGGTTTTCTTGACGGGCTTGTATTTCAGTTTAATGTTTTTCGCTTTCGGTGTTTGCTTTGGTTTCGCGACATCTTTGACATTTGACTTATTAACGTTATCTTCGAGATCAATGGATGCCATAATTTCAATAATATTTTCTTGGAATATGTTTTCGGTATAATTATCAAAAGCCCTGCAAACCGTATCAATCATTTCATTCAAACAATCGATTATTGCTACGTCATCAGAAATTCTTTGCTCTATATCCGTTTGAATTTCTTCATTCAACAACAGCTCATTGTCTAAGAAGTTCTCACTCGTTTCAGAGCTAGTTTCGTTTATCTTCTTAGCAAGACGAGGACTTATTACTATTTCACCTCTCTGATTCTCAGCAACGTGTTGTGAAAAGAAATCCTCTACCGTTTTAACATCAAACGTTTGTTTCTCTTCGATGTTAGGGGTGGGCTTATTACGACCGCGTACTGCGGACTTCTTACGGCACAAAATAGCCGGTGTTTCGTTTATAGCTTCTGTGTTAGATTCGTCATCAGTTGTAGAGATATGACAAGGCAGTTTATAAGGCACTCGATTTCTAGCTTCTCTTATTTCGTTCGGGGTGTCGTCGATAGCTTCGCTTTCTTCTACGCTTTTCTTATTATCTGTATTTACGCCACCGTTCTCTTTAGGTGGCACAGCCAGCATGGCCTCTCGGGAGAGTGCATCGACGATATTCTCGCCGGAATAGCCTTTTGATAGTATTTCTACGGTTTCGATGTCTGTGTGATAGGGGCCAGTAGGCCACACGGTCGCTGCGTTATCGTCGCTAGCAACTGGGGAGAGTACTCGTCTGCCGCCTCTGTTTCTAGGCTTAGGAGATTCGCCGTCACTTCTGGCTTTAACCTCCGTGTGTAGCTTAGCGCAGGCGTTACGTTGAGATATATAAGATTTGGCACCGCAATTAACTAGCTCGGGGCACTCGGTGACTTTGGACAGTGAGGGTTCAGCTATCACGTGAACTGGGTCTTTGTCGAAACGAGGGAACCGGGGTAGCGCCGCTAGTTTATTTTTCAGCTGTAATAGAAATATATAAAAATAAAAAACTGGAAATAAATTAAAACTGTGATTATAATAATGACTAAAAATGGTGGTTAATTCACATAGTATCTATCCAAAGCTAAGCAGACCTTTGTGGTATGGGTCCTAAGTTATCTGATATAAATCATAATTTATATCAACCCAACACGACCCACTCACACACTGTCTCTCACTTTAGTTTGGTAACTCTTGTTGCCCGGACTCTTGCCAACAATCTACAGGTAGCTGAACTGATCAATACCAGTCGAAGGGTTGTTTTCTGCTTTCTACAAGGAATCATAGTAACAGAAAACGAAACTCGTCGGAAATCTTAAACCATTTTCTATTAAACTTATTTTATGTAAGAAGGACA
Organism: Eupithecia pulchellata; assembly: GCA_963931895.1. NCBI lineage: Eukaryota > Metazoa > Arthropoda > Insecta > Lepidoptera > Geometridae > Eupithecia > Eupithecia pulchellata. The sequence goes on along the minus strand of OZ007542.1, from coordinate 3,649,973 downwards.
ATGTGTTTTGTGTACATTACCAAGAGAGAATCTATTTGTGACTGGACTAACGTGTAGCACAGTTCTTAAACATTAAGATTCTTAATTATTGTTTAGAATCTTAGGCTTGTCTGGATTCTTACGTAACGTCGATTATTTCTAACGCTTTAACAATGTTTCCCTTTTATTGTGGCCAAGTTGTGCAAAGTACAATATGTGGTCAGGCGAATCTAGTTCCCCTACGTGTAATACTTGATGTGTGTTGTTCCTAAACTTTCATGTAAACCTCAATCCAATCAATAAACCAGTTGCGAATTATCAGCGTTGGAGTTATCATTACCACGGTACCCCACACTATGTACTAAACTATGGAAAAACTAGCTTTAATTCACTGGTATTTGAGAACATTTGGTAAATACAAAATATTGGACAAAAAATTCACGAACCGATCGAAATTCGTTCGTAGGCCTCCAGTAGACTTCTAATAAAAACAAGTTTAATTAAAAATGTCTTTTACGTATTATTCTTATAAGACGTTCTCGCCGGCTTTCTGTAATGTGATTCATTTATGGTTTTTGGTAATATTACAGTCGTAGGACTTATTTTAGACGGTAGAATTCTCCCATTTGGGCATGCAAACAATTAATTATACATAACAGCGTGAGATTTTATCAGGGCTACAAATTTTCCAGAAAAAACTAAACAAAGCTTATTTTTTATGCAGAACCAAAATTTTTCGAAATTATCACAAATTATCACGTTTTCCGACTTCCCCTTAAAAGCCATGAAATAAATCTCACCCTATACAAGGTAACCTCTTAAAGGCGAAAAAAAGTTGTTCGTCTTGATCTACCCTAGTCGCCTTTAAAAGTTTATTGAAATAAATGTGAGACAAACATTAAAATGTAGCTAGGTTTATATGTATTGAATAAGATAACTTACATGAAGTATAGAAGAGGTTGATGTCGACGGGGAGGATCCTTCCCAACATTTAGGTCTCACGATATAACCTGCAAGCAAACACATAAAACACTCGCAAACAATTACAATCGAATGTCAAACTACTACTGTCGAATTATTATTAAAAAAACCTAATAACGACATCGGATACATTATTTTTAAATTGGTTTTAAAGATTTACTTACAAATCGTAGGGCGTAGTTTAGAAGTTAAACAAATCCGTCAAGTGCGAGTGTAGACACCTACTCTAACGCGATGGTTTTGAAATTTTGTCTATAAGTTTACAAATATTATTATCAGTTACGGTTACTTCGGAGATTAGGCATTGGAAAATTTTTCGAGTATTTCAATATTTTACAATAAATTTACAAAAACTGTCCAAATTTCCAAATCGATACCTTTCATTTGATATACCACTCGATGAAGTAGCCCCCAACCTTTGAAAATAAGTTTTCTGATAATTTTTCCTGTAATATATAGATCCATACCTATAAACGCAAAAAAACCTTAAACCTTTCAGGAAATTTAGGAAATACGCGGCAGGGAACATTTTTCATTTTTCATGTTAAATTTTTCGATTTTTTTTATCAAAATATTTGTAAAATCGGTAATAACTTCTAAAAAAATTCAAAATTTATTTTAAATTTACAATTAATTAATGAGATACCAATTTGTAGATATCTTTGAAAGTCTTAACATCACAATTTATGCTGAGTAGTTTAATTTTATATCTTTTGCCTGTACAGGCGCACGAAATTAATTATTAAGTATTATTAAATAGCTGCGGCGGTTGCCTAGCTATTAAAATTTAAAAAGGCAGACAAAGCGAGACCTATGGGTTCAGAATCCTATCTCGAAACCCTAAAAAAAACAGCGGAAAATAGACCCTAATTCTTCTTTTTCCGAAGCCGGTGAAAAATTATAGCATGCTCTGCGGCGCGTCGTCCCATAATTTGTGAAAACACAGATGGATAAGATGCTTAAATGTAGGAACTACCTATAATATGATTTTCAAGTAGGATGCCTTGTGCTATGTATTTAGAAATATACAAAACATAATATATATTTCGAAATACGTATTCGGATGAAAAGAGAATGAAAAATATATTTTTTTACTTACTAAACGATTACTCGTTGATTTAACCACAACTACAAAAAAAAATAATGCCGATTTGAGACCCTCTCTTCAAAATATATTGTTTAAAATATTACCTATTTCCTACCTTCCATTTTTTTTCCTTCAACTATGAGGCTATTTCAATGTATGTAAATTGGTCTCCCGACATACTATTTTAACGGAGAGGTACAGGGATTGACAGATAGACTCGGTTACTGTGGATAGGTATCAGTGAAACATAATACTGTAAGTAAGTCGATAACTATCACAATATCCTACTACTGAAATGCGGTAAATATTACTTTAACTGACCTATTAAATAATAATAATAATAAATATGCCGGACAATCCACACAGCATCATCATCTATTAAATGTTTAATTATTAGTACTATTTTAACGGGTTTTTATCGCGTTTTTTTAACTTTTTTTATCCTCGACGTTTCAACAGGTTAGCACTCTATCGTGGTCACGAGATGACTAAAAAAAATCTATTAAATGTTTTTTACAAGTTTTCATGGTTTAGTGTGTTTTGAGTTTCCCTTGCAGTAGCTACATAATATACTACCGTAGGGTATGCTGCGTTTATAAAGGAAGACCGACCCAAGGCGACCGTCCCGTGTAAAGTACAAATGTATGAGACGGGCAATACAGGGCAATGTGACTGTGCCGTGTAACCACAGATATCAGAAACAAAGGAGATATGAAAAGGGGGCGTGGCCGGTGTCGCAGCAATATGCCCAAAAACAGAACACATTGCTCGCGGCAGTAAAAGTTACATTTAGTTGAAGTTCGAACGTTGGCTTCAACGGATTTTCGTATTCTAGTAAAATGCCGTGTTGTTCCGTAGTAATTTGTAAAAATAGAAGTGAGACTAAGAACTTTAAGTCAAATGGGATCACATACCATCCTTAAGTACTTGAAATAATATGTTTTTTATACTAAAACCCTAAAAACAATTTCATGCTGATTGATTTCTTGATTTCTCAACTTTTATATTATGTGACTGAACGCCAGTCGCGATATTGTTGTAAACTATTTACAATGCTTGCTCTGTACTAATGACTATTCGAACGTTGAGTTCCAATACCGCAATGTATAATTAACATATTGAAAGCAACAGAATACGATCAACCGCTTGGTACGGCCACTGCTCGTAGTCGTGAGTTAGTGATGTGCCCCGAGTGTGTGTTATTTGTCGATAATGAACTGCATTTTACTGGACAATAATCTTTATATGCTTTATTTTAATTTATTGGTGGTGCTGGCCTATTATGATAATATGTATATTTTAGAATACAACATTATCCGCTAATCTGAATTTTATTTCTCTCTCTCTCTCTCTGAATAACTCATGAAAAAGATTAGTAATGTTTGTTTACGGACTTCATCACCATGAACATCACTATCAAAACATCCATGATTACTCAATTAGTGTATTACCTATTCATTTTATTTGAATTTTTATGCGTAAAAACAATAATCAAGTACTTATCGTTTTACGTTTTATCGACAAACAATCCCTATCGTAAACGCCTATTATTGCGACTGTAGTGGTGCTGTACGGACATCACTTGCAACCTAGTGTGCGAACCAATAGTTGCACTATATGCGTTGTGTGCATGACAAGCACACAACGCCAAGTATTGTTTTTATTTTGTTTACTTTGTGTGCGTGAGCTTCTAATGCGACACTAGGTTTCGGTACATAGCGCATAGGAATGGCATCTCTCTAGATCTCTATGCGTGTAACGTACAATACAAATGTATAGGACGAGCGATACTCGGCCCGGCAAGGCGACCGTTCCGTATAAAGTACAAATGTATTGGACAGACTAACAAGGTCGCCAGGCCCTATAAAGTAGAAATTTATGGAACTTTATTAGGATTAAGTACTTCTATTGTTGATGGATTATAATGTTTACATAATAAATTTTAACTAACATAGGTACGGTGATATGTGAGAATCTAGTGCTTAGACTATCCTAACATACATAGGTACATACCTAACACTTGGTTAACAGTGCCTTAAAGGCTCTGTTAAGCAACTTATGTAACTAAGTACACTACAATTACGATGAATTAATGATCTATCTACCTATCAATCATAACAATAACATAATAAATGCAAATAGTGATAAAAATGTAAAACAAATAAATAAATATTATAGACAATCCACCCGAATCATTTAGCATAACTTATGTTATGGAAATTTTGATGACTTAGGTTGATAGTTCCTTTTTAATTTGTTCTCGTTTTAATTCTTTTCTTCACACACAAATTTGAATCTCGCGCCAAACCGACACGAACAACCTAATTATGTTATACACTACATCTATCTAGGTACTCTAATTACTTTTGTATGATTGTTATAATCCAATCCCTAAATAACATGGTAAAAAAACAATAGAAAATTAGCTAAATGATATAAAACATTATTCTGATGATAAAACTGTGTTTCGTCTAACTAGAAAATAAAATAAAATAAAATATACCAGCACGTTTAGGCTTCTTTACTTCTGCCGGGTGAGAGAACCTTGAATCTTCACCCTGGACAGCGAAAGTATTAATTTTCACAAGAGATCAAAGCCTTTTAAACTGATGTGTGTACAATAGACAAAGATATTTGACGAATGGAAAGGTACCCCAATAAGACCACAGTAAACACTAACTATAAGAACAGTGATGGACAATAATTATTATCTAACAACTACCCTCATATCAAATATTAATTTCTAATAAAAGATGTTCGGAATAATCAAGTTTCAACCCTCAATAAGTGATCTATCTATCAACTACATAAGACTCTTTCTGAAATTTAAGTTTCAAATACGTGCAAAATTTTGTTAAAGGTTGGTCGTATGGTAGTGTCTATGCTCGGTTCTAGAATCATAGATATTTTTTGCAAACAAAGCGGTTACCAAACCAAAGTTGTAAAATGTTTTACGACGTATCATCGGAGCTATTCGTTGAACACAAATGATATTCATTGCTTTAATTCATAATTTCATTCGTCTCTTCTACGACTTCAAACTATAATTCTTTTTTCTCTGCGCATTTGCGATTATGATTAATGATTATGCGTTATTGTGATTTTGTTTTCTGATTGTCATCGGTTTTTGTTAGGCAAGTATTATTAAGTAAGAATATGACAAAAGGTCATAAATACACATAAAATATCACAGATTCTAGAACTGAGTTTAACTAGGTACTTAGTTACAACATAAATAATTTGTATGGTAACAAGCATCTTTCCATTGCACCTAGCCCACTTTTCATTCATCATTATCGATAAAAAAAATGATTTATTTCAGACACAGATCCATATTATTGTTAGTACAAACTTATACGATGTTAGTAGGCACAACAAATTAATTACAAAAATATAAACTAATTAAATTTATACAAAACAAACTTTTTAAAATTAAAACTCACCGAGTAATTCCCGGTGTTAATCATGCCAGAGGAAACTTGCGGCGACTGCGAAACTTCTATATCTAGATCCAGTAGGAGCTGTAAGGAAATTATTCAGGCAGGAGCGGTGTTTGGATAGTTTAGGCAGATTCGAAGTTTTAATTTTTTACCACCAAACTCTACTCTCGTCGTAGAAAATAAATGTATTACAGGCGCATTAAAAGCGTATCATAGGTATCAGACACTCAAAAAAATTTGGAATTCATTTTGATCAACGTATAATGGCGACGACGCTGATTTGGGTCGGCCGGCGTAGGGCCTTGATATGATTTTGACGTAGTATGCCTGCTACGAGTACATACATGTATGTATATATGAACTTTCTTTCATCCTTCATCATCAACAGCCCATATCAGTCCACTGCTGGACATAGACATAATGAGCGCAATAGCGCCCTGTCTTCAGCTTGTGCAGCTTTCATACTTTCATGTATAATTTTTATAGTAAATAAATATTCTATTCTATAAATAATAAATAAAAGGTGTCTTTGAACAATCTGGTACAAAATAAATGTCTACCTCGATTTTTTTAATATCAGTAAACAACAACAAAAAACCCCGTGAAACATTAATATCCTGCATGCCCAGCGTGGGGATTAAACAATAACCCCCAAATGATAAATGAAGATATGTTTAGTTTGTCATTCCAACTCATTCTTTGTTCACTTTCTCTATCTGTTCCATCGCCTCACCTATAACTCTTAGGTTTGCTGGAAGAAAACTCTTTTCAGGGTTAAGCTCGCCTATGTACAGTCAGCTGCACAGATATGTATACACTCCTAAAATTTCACATATAGGTATACTCGTTATTTTTCAAAGTCAAGTACACCAACTACATTTCAAATAAATGTAGCCATCTAAATCGTCAGAAATCGGTATACAATTTAGCTAAATTATGTAGACAAGCCCAAAATTTCACATTTAGTGTATACATATTTGTGCAGCTGACTGTACATAACCTTTTAATTTAAGTTCATTATATGTTTTTGATGCGTGTAAAGAATAAAGAATGAAGACATCTATATCGCTCATTAGAAGAGACCTATGTCCAGCAGTGGACTATATAGGCTGACGATGAATATCCTATAGGTCCTACCAGATTCAGATTCAATAACTATTTCTTTATGCTTACAAAATAAGCTTACCTGATACTTGTCTCCAAACGTGGTACGCATAGCGCGATCCAACGCGCGTAGGTCGGTCCGTGAACTAACTATGACCGTAACTCGTGTGCCGTTTATGTTTACTTCGTTCGGGCGAATGGATGGCGATCGGTGTAGGTCTAGCGATATAGTGAGGCCTAGGGATTCCCTGTAATTACGTAATATAATATTAAATGAAATAAATGAATAATGCTGGACAATCCACATCACCTAGCCCCAAGCTAAGCAGAGCTTGTGTAATGTGTATTTGATGACTGATATACATAATACAATGTTATTACATATATTTTTTATTATATATAGAAAACGACCAGAACGCCCTGAACAAATATCTGCAGATAGTACAAATATTTGTCCCGAGGCGGGAATCCAACACGCAACCTACTGTGTCGCAGGCGGACCTTCGCCCAACGCGCCACATAGGTCGCCAATAATAGTAGTGCTACAAAAGATATTATAGTAGTGCAGAGAATTTCACCACCCCAACTCTTCCCGTGGGTGTCGTAAGAGGCGACTAAGGGAGACACACCGGGGGCGGGCAGCAGCGCCCTCTGCAGAACTATGCACAACTGCGATCCCCAAATGATAAATAATGCCATCTATGGCGCGCATATCGGCGCTCATTAGGGGAGGCCTTTGCCCAGGAGTTGACTATTAAGACTGATGATGATACATACCTGCGCAACACCGCAGAATCTGTTATATCATCATTGATAAGCAATGCCTCGCAAGCTCTGTGCCCCTTTAAACCGAACACCTCCAACTCTCTCGGGTCCAACAGCACTGATACACACTTCACTGAGGTATTCAAATCCATCCAGATATTCTGCTTCTCTGTACCCTGAAAATAGATTAATTTTTAATGGGGACATCTGTGGCGCGGTGGACAAGGTCCGCCTGTGATGAAAGAAACATTTATCTAAATAAATAAATAAATAATGCTGGACAATCCACACAGCATCATCCAGCCCCAAGCAAAGCAGATCTGTTTTATGGGTACTAGATAACTGATATACATAATACAATATTATTAAATAGATAGATATTTTTTATTATACATAGAAGACGACCAGAACCCCTGAACAAATATCTGCAAATCGTACAAATATTTGTCCCTAGCGGGAGTCGAACCCGCAACCTCCCGCATCGCAGGCGGACCTTCGCCCACCGCGCAACAGTGGTCGTCAAAGCAAGAATCGAACCCGCAACCTCCTGCGTGACATGCGGACTATTGCACACCGCGCCATAGAGGTCGTTAAACTGTATGTAACTACTGTTTACTGTCTGCAGTAGCAAACAAACTACGTAGCTTAACTGATCCATATCAACACCAGTTGGAAGCGTCCCAAAGATGCTGGCATTGCCGCGCTGTATGGCAATGCTGATGCGCTGCGTCAGATACTGATCAGCTCTCGGTACTTCATCATCAACATCACCAGCCTATAATAATCCACAGCTGGACATAGGCCTCCCCTAATGAGCGCCAAAGATGACACTATCATTTGGGGGTTAATGCCCATAACCCCCACGCTGGGCATGCGGGTTGGGGATCGCAGTTCGGTGGAGTTGTTCTGCAGAGGGTGCTGCTGCCCGCCCTCCGGTGTGTTTCCCTTAGTCGCCTCTTACGACACCCACGGGAAGAGATGGAGTGGTGAAATTCTATGCCGACACCACACGGCACTTACATACTATGTACTTATATACTTACATTGATTACCACAATCTGCCCGATGGTAAGATGTCTGCATATAACAGACGTCAGCAACCCGTTACCTTCATTGAGGGCGTTCAGGAAATCTCTTGCATCCTGTCAAAATAAACAAACTTTAGTATAATATACGCATTACAAAACTAAAAAAATAACACATATTGTGCGTACAATCTTTTCTTGTGTAAGCCAAATAAATAATCAATTTTCTTTCTTTTTTTTCTTTTACAATCAACACAGCATCATCTAGCCCCAAGCTAAGTATCATCAGAGCTTGTGTTATGGGTACTAGATGACTGATATAATTATTACTTACATAGACTATACTTATAACATAGACACATATTTTTAATTAAACAAACTATGACAACCACAACAGCCAAAACAAATATCTGCAGATCATACAAACATTTGTCCCGAGGTGCCAATCGAATCCGCAACTGAGTTGCAGGCGGACTATCGCCCGCGCCACATCGGTCGTCAGTAATTGTATCCGCCCCGGCTTCGCACGGGTATTTAACAAAATCAGCGAAAAGCGGATCCCTAACTTTTTTTAAATATCTTCTCAATCAAATCAAATTATCAAATCCGTTGCGTAGTTTTAAAGATTTAAGCATACATAGGGATATAGGGACATAGAAAGCGACTTTGTTTTATACTATGTAGTGTTTATCTATATACCTGCAAGAAGTTCATCCAAGTGCTATTCAGGAACAGAACCATAGCGGCCTCACGGCAGAAACAATCAAATATTTCCTCTTTATAATATTAGTATACTCGTAGATAAATAAATAAGTACGCTTGACTTTGCACACAGCATCATCTAGCCCCAAGCTAAGCAGAGCTTGTGTTACAGGTGACTGATATACATAATACAATCTTATGACATTATACAGATATTTTTTCTTATACATATAAAACGACCAAAAAAAATATCTGCGGATCGTACTAATATTTGTCCCGAGGATTCGAACCCGCAACCTCCAGCATCGCAGGCGTACTTTCGCCCACCGCGCCGGCCGGCCGCAGAGATCGTCAAATCTTTCCTCTTTATAATATTAGTACATAGATATACCTGCATATAAGTATAGATGTCGTGTGGTGCCGGCATCGAATTTCACCCCAACTCTTCCCGTGGGTTTCATAAGAGGCGGCTAAGGGAAACACACCGGGGGGCGGGCCGCAGCGCCTTCTGCAGAACAACTCCACCGAACTGCGACCTCCAACCCGCATGCCCAGCGTGGGATTATGGGCAATAACACCCAAATAATGATGCCATCTATGGTGCTCATTAGGGGAGGCCTATGTCCAGCAGTGGACTACTATAGGCTGGTGATGATGATGATGGTGATGATGCTAAGTATATATATAGATAAATACCTGCAAGAAGTTCATCCAAGTGCTTTTCAGGAACAGAGCCCTAGCGGCGTCAGGGCAGAGATCCCGCGGGAACCACTTATCGAGTGACAGCGCGCGAAGAGATCGCTCCTGCCGCGGTACCAGCCAGCGCAGGAGGCATTCCAGGGCACTGTACTGGTATGGGAGGAACCCTGATGTGGATATACCGGATGCTAGCTTTACACTGGGAAAGAAAAATAAACTTATGTAGGTGTATAGTAAAAAAATTTGGTGAAAAGAAAATCAATAACACGTCATTTCTCATTTTATCGTGATTTTTTGTTTGAAATTTGACGTATCTAAGTGACTATTTTGCATCCTAAAGAAATAGAATTATTGGAATCTGTAAATCTACTATATTACTTATAATTATAACAATACGAGCTTGGCTGTATAACAACATAAATTTGTTTATTTATTATGTCAATACATATACATAATACAATGTCAAAAATATTTTCTTTTAGAACCCTTTATTATTATTTTACTAGAAAAACTATCGTAGTTTGACGAATTGCCTGTGAAAATTTGTGGAAATTTATAAGAGAATTAGAAGTAGTCGAAAATATTTTCTAGACAAGGGGGATACCTAACTTGTTTTTTTTTTACTTATTATTTTATTATGTTCTTCTGACATTAATTTTTAAATTTTTTCTTTTATTCTATTATGTTTTAATTGATTGATTGTATTTAATTTTAATTGGTATAGTGTCTGACGCTATGAATTCTCTGTAAATCAGTCAACAATGTAAATAAATAAATTCATTCATTCATTCTAACGCGCACGGGGTCTACTCTTTTTACTGTACATGCTGTACAAGACGTCCTGTAGTTAGTGAGATGACGAACTGCGAATGATTGCTCGCAGGTTCTAATAGGTGATTTTATTTATTTTTATTTATTTATTTAGCATCGAGCACGACTTAAAATCATCAATTACATTAGTTGCCTAGTTAATATTGAACATTTTATAAAATATAATAAAGTTTAAGTGTGATGACATGGCGTCATTATGGCGGACATTACCCCTAATGTCCGCCATAGCGGACATTAGGGGTAATGTCCGCCATAACAGGGTTTTTGAACTAAATAACATACACTATTTTAAAGTAATTATCTCACCATGATATTATACTGTAAACTGAAACGTTGCTTACTCCTGAATTTAACTACAGTGAATTAATTGATAACTCCCTTCCCCTTTTTGTGTCCTTAAAAAGTCCCCAACTCTATTTAGCTTAATTATTACACCTACTTCTCTATCATATTGTTATAAATTTGCTTTAGTACATACGTAATTAAGTTTGTTTTTATATAAATTAGTTTAACTGTAGAGTCAGCAACCTGTTGCGTTATTTATTGATTAAGTCTTTTACCATAATATGAGTACAACGTAGTGGGCTGTATTTTGAATACATCTATAATGTAACTCTTTTACCTAACTTTAAGATATAGCTGTTTGTTGTACCTTCGCTCAATAAATAAATAAATAAATAAATAACGTCAAAATAAATAAATTAAATAAAAATCTTCTACATATTTCCCACAACAACGGGATCCATAATTTGTTACTCAACATAAAAAAATAAGGGCATTTACTATATTCTGCCTACAACCAGCTGGGATACCATTGGGCCGTGATCATGAGTTATAAATATTATAACAGAAGAGTAAAGTGGAGTTATAATCAATAGCATTGCGTAAAAGTAGCTTCACTTGAGCAATACGAACGACAATCGTGAAGATAAAGAAATAGATAAGATATAGATACATTTATTTAGCTCGACAACAACAGCAAAGATATAAATTAAGATATACATAGGAACAAACTATAGAATATATTATTAGTCACTACATGGTATAAGACAAGTCGCATCCCGCTGTCTGTCTGTTTGTCCTTATGCTTAGATCTTTAAACCTACGCAACGTATTTTAATCCGGTTTTTTTAATGGATAGAGTAATACGGAAGATTTTTCTATCAGCATTGCACCCGTGCGAAGCCGAAGCGGGTCGCTCGTTAAATATAAGGAATATTTAGATTAAACCTACTTTCGATTTGTTAGTAAAGGAAAGTATATATTTACCTACGTACGTACCCATTGTTTCTATGTAAGGCCATCTGTTGCGTTTCATAATGTCAATCACGGTGGGTTTGGACCAAACGAACAAAGAGCTAGAGCTAGATCTAGAACATTCTTTATTGAGTCATTCGAAGCTCGCTTTAAGCGTTTACAACGGGAAAGCTAGTACCATATGAGAATACAAGAACGCTTCGCTTTGACCGCTCCGGGAGCAAACACATGTGACAAAAGCTCTACCAAGAAGCTATAAAACGTGTTCATCGAACATTAAGAGTTAAAATTACTAGCATCGAATAACGCAACATTACTGTACAATTGCGAACTGGGATATTACAGCTTTTTATTATTTGTTTTTTTCGATTGTCATAATAGAAGGTCATTCGAGGGTCAAACACTTCGCATCCCTGACCAAACTCAACTGAACTACCTACCTACTGTATTTGAATTAAAATAGAGCTCAAAATAGGCAGCCATTTACAGGAACTGAAAAGGTCGGTAGGGAATGAATCGATCGACGCGCGCACCCGATTTAGTGCTCCCTGGTACAATATCCCCTTTAGATATTCCAAGCAAGTAACAGGTCAATAAATCTCTGCCAAGATGGAGGTATTCTCGGGCAAAGAGCGCGCGTTCTGCGTTAAGCAGTACTACCTCAACAGCGGTTCTATTGTGACTGTGCAGCATTTGTTCAGAGTCGATTTTAAACGCGTCGATTTGAAGGATTGCCCTTCGATGCTTCTGATCAAAGGTTGGGTGAGGAAGTTCGAAGCTACAGGCTCTACTTAGAGCGAGAAGTGTGACCCTTGCTTGTAGATCTTCATTAATGCCTAATTTATTTAAAATGATCTGTCTTCAAGTAAAATAAACCTGAAAAATCCTAATGAATACGCTCTTTGGATACAATTAACAAGAGCAGCAAGGGTTGTTCCGCCATCATATAAAAAATTCAGAATATTTCCCTGCAAAATTTACAAAACCTAATTTTAAGAAAAAAAGTTATCCCTTCAATTAAAATGATTATGTGGTGTCTAAAACTGTATTGTAAAAGGATGTAGGATTTAAGACTCCCCAAGGAGACAATAATATTAAAGTCCTGTAGAAAAGGCGAACTTATTCTGCCATTTATGGAGTTTTATACATAGAAGAGAAGAGGAAATGAAGAGTGGAAGAGAAAAGACCAAAATGGTAACGCTCAAAGTTTCACCAATGGTGATAAATTTTAAGACTAGATTAAGGACTGGATGGAAACGGAGAAAGAATTGTGTCAAATGGTGATACTGGGAAACCCATAATGTATGACATCATTTTTATTGTGAAACCTTGTTTACAAAACATTTGGATTGACATATTTGGCGCCATTTCATTTTGAACTATGCTTTTGACTGTTTACCATTACTGATATAATTGTGGAGGAATAAATGATGGCGATATTAAATGGTTTTATTATTTCTTCTCTAAAACTAGTCTAATATTATATTAATTTAATAAAGTCATACCAGGTAAGTAGGTACAGTGCGCGTCACATTTAAGTACCCCCCCGCACCCCCTATCTCAATGTATGTGGGACACAATAGTTGTTATTGTTGGGAATTTCAGACTTTGAGTATTATGGAAGGGCAGTTCGGTCCTGAGCAACTGCCTGATAAATTTTTGCATATGAAAAATTGTGACAAGGGAATGAGAAATAGTCGAAAATAATTTGTATACAAGGGGGGTACTTAATTCTGACGCGCACTGTACATACCTACAGTTTCTGCAACTTCTTTCAGCTATTATTAGCCTTGTAATAACACCTATCCTACTAATATTATAATCGCGAAAATTTGTTGGTAAGGGTGGATGTTTGTTACTCTTTCACGCTAAAACTACTAATCGGATTTTGATGAAAATTTATACACAGATAGTTTATGACCTGGAATAACATAATGGGCCACTTTTTATCCCGAAAATCCGTGTCGTGAAAATCACGTGATCGGGAGTTACGCGGGTGAGACTGCGGGCAACCAGCTAGTAATAAATATTAATATAGCCAATAAATATATGTATATGTACATGATAGCTTTCATATCATATACATATAAGTAGTATTAAAAAGCATCAGTTATTCATGTTTTTTTTCAATTAGATTAGCTTACAGCTAGTATACCAAAACATACAGGATAGGTATTACTAAGATTTTAAAACTAAGTAAAGCTAAGTGTACCAACCTCTAACAGGACATCACAAGCTCTGCTTAGTTAGGGGCTAGATAATGCTGTGTGAATTGTCCAGCATTATTAATTTATACCACCCAAATTGCTTTATTTCCTTGAAACCTTTAAGGAATCTTAGACACCAGTCGAGCAAGAAGTCAGTAGGTAGGTAGTTAGGTAAGGTGCATTTCAGTGTTGCCAAAATTGATAAAAATAATTAAGAATAAGATGTTCTTTATTTGTAGCTAAAACTAATACATTTTTGTACATATTAAAACTATAACTAATTTTTTATTATATTTCTTTTTCTTTTTACTTTATACATATAAAAAAGTGTATAAACTACTCAAAATTACCCACTAATAAAATAACTTAAGGCTACAAAATTAATTTTAATAACACTTACAAGCAGTCTGCAAACTTGGTCCTGAAAGCAAACCGGACCTCCCTGCTTGAAGCGGCACAGACCATGTTCAGACAATGCAGAATCTCATGCCGTTGGTACACATCAGGCTTCACAGCCGTTGCCAGGTCGAACAAACATTCTGCAGTGAACTCCACAAGCAGGTCAGGGATTGCAGAATCTTTTAGATAGATATCCTGTAAAGAAAGTTTGTTCTAATCAGACTGCAACCAAATATAAACCTCTATTAATTCTAACTGGCAGGTATAAATTATAGCATATATATATAAATATAGCTGTATAAAATTTTAAGTATTCCAATTTTCACACACTTCACAAAACACCAATTTCTAACTGTTAGGATTGATGGATGGATGTTTGTTACTTCTTCAGACCTAACTATTGAATGGATCAGGCTGACTGCATAAATGTAGAAGTAGAATAACTAAACATAAGTAAACTCTTTATGCCATAAATCAATTCCCTTGGGAATTATTTCAATGTAAACAATGCGCGCGAAACTGCGGGAAGAAACTATTCCACAATAAAAATATGCTTAAGATAGATGTATGTACCTTTATGAACTTCAACAGAAGACTCAAAAACATCCACCAGCTGGTGGAGTGGTTGATCAAGTGCTTCCTAATAGCTTCAAGCCAGTACTGCAAGAGATGGATCAACTCCTTAGCCAGTAACCCCCACACTTTTGATGGTGGTATGCAGAGTAAGTTCTGTAGTAGAGTGCAAGCAAGGCCATTTTCGTCCCGTTTATTGAAGAACTAAAAAGAGAGAAATAGATTTGAATGCGAGACAAAACAAAGGTGTAACACAGGTTTTTAATGAAAGACTTTCATTTAACACCGCAGCCTATCTATGTTCGTAAAATGATTTAGCGGCAGTTAGTGGTTGCTGAAAAACTTACCTCGATTTCAATAGATCGAACTTTTTTCAGCGCTAGAACAGTCGCGGTATTTAGGGGAACTTTAAGGTTTGAGTATGACCTGTTAGCGTATTCCTCCGTTACCGTTATGTATTCGTTTAAGTTTTTAACTTCATAGATTGCGCTAAACAAATCCATTTTGTATTTCCAAATAATGGCGCCAAGCCAAGAAAAAAATAAATTCGAAGACCGAATGGGAAATTTGAAAATGTTCTTCAATGTTTCTCTACATTCGTTCATTTAGTCTATTACCTTTTATCAGAATGTTGGTAAAATGTTTCCGGTCACAGACTTTATTTTATTTGACGTTTTTCGTGTGAAAATTCTTTAACTGATTTCATTCATTCGTGCCCTTTGACATTATATTTTATTCTGTTGGCATCAGTGACCCCTGAAGTTAGCAAGGGGGCGTGTGTGCGATGCGATAATGTCTCACGATTTTCAGTTTTTCTTTCATTTGAAGAATTTTGAGTGCGGTGCAAGCTGTTTATCCGGATACAAGTACTTTTCACGATAAGGAATACATAATCTTTAATGTTGAGTCATATCATATCTCCGACCGCACGGTCCTCGCGTCATTACTGTCCGCCGCGGATTCGGCTTCAGTTGAGTGTTAAATTCGCATCATAGCGCACGGCCCTCGCCTCTCGAAAACCTGTCGATATTATGTGGCCCGAACGCGAGAACGTTAATATATTACAATTATGATACCTATGGTGTACACCGTCTACGGTTTTGCCATATTTTTTATGGTAGCTTGGGTGGTTCTGTGGTTAATTCATCTGATGGCGCTCTCGTACTCAAAGTGGATCCTGCACCGGGCGGTGGACCGGTCGCCGCCTGAGCAGCCCTACCCGGGCGTCTCTATCCTGAAGCCGTTGACGGGCGTCGACCCCAACCTGTTCTCCAACCTCGAGACGTACTTCTCGCTGGAGTACCCGTGCTACGAGATCCTGTTCTGTGTGGAGAACGAGAACGACCCCGCCGTGATGCTAGTCAACAGTCTGCTAGCGAAGTATCCGCACGTCGACGCGCGCCTCTTCGTGGGAGGCACGAAGGTCGGCGTCAACCCCAAGATCAACAACATGCAGCCGGCGTACCTCGCCGCCAAATACCCGATGGTGCTCATCAGCGACGCGGGGATCCGGATGCGAGAAGATACGCTCCTAGACATGGTGCAACACATGACCGAGGGCGTCGCCATAGTGCATCAGATGCCGTTCGTTTGCGACGCTGAAGGCTTCGCGGCGGTCTACGAGAAGGTCCACTTCGGTACTTCGCAGTCGAGGCTGTACTTGGAAGCAGATTTTCTCGGCATCAACTGTCATGTCGGCATGTCATCGCTTGTGAGACGATGCGCGCTGGAGGAGACCGGAGGGTTAGCAGCTTTCGCTGATTATCTGGCGGAGGATTACTTTATGGCGAAGGCGATCTGCTCTCGCGGCTGGCGGATGCGGGTGGCGTCGCTGCCTGCGCTGCAGAACTGTGGGACACGCTCTGTGAAAGGCCTGCAGGCCAGGCTGACGCGCTGGGCACGGCTGCGGATAGCCATGATCCCGACCACAGCGCTCCTCGAGCCCCTCAGCGAGTGCATGCCCCTAGGCGCCGGCGCGGCGTGGGCCGCCGGGGAACTCTTTGGTGCTGAGCCTCTAGCATTCTTCCTCGTACACATCCTCATGTGGTTCCTATCAGACTGGTTGTTACTCCGTTCAGTGCAAAATGGCTCGCCACCGTTCACTAAAGTGCAGTTTTTAGTTGCGTGGGTGTGGAGCGAGTGCTGTGCGCCGTTTATACTGGCAGTCGCGTTCTTGTGCCCTGAGATCTCGTGGAGGACTCGGACTTACAGGCTGGACTGGGGCGGACGGGCCCACGAGCTCAACCCCAAGCTTAAGTTCTGAGCAGACTCTTCTTAAATCCAAAAGCTTTAATTTGAGTGATTGTGTGAATGTGCGTTGATTGTGTTTGGTGAAGTGGGCTCAGGAAGTTGATTCTCATCATGCTTTGTTTAATGGAAATATATTGTCAAGAAAACATTAAGCCTAGCAAGACTTCTCTTGGTAATCAGTGATTATTACTGAGTATAATGGTGCAGAACTATCTTACTATTTCTATTTAAATCTGAAAACCTGGATAGAATTTGTATCGTCTGTTATGAATATTATTTGTTTTACCTTGAGATAGAAATTCTGAGTAATAAGCAAGGAGTTTATTCTAGAGAATCTAGGCAGTCAGATTTATGAAAATGTAACTCCCTGATTCCATCTTCACTAATAATTTTAAGTTTTTTACTTGGCTGATTCATTTAAAAATGAATAATTTGTTACTTTTGTTTAAAAAGAAATGTGTATATTTTGTTTAATTGTTTTTGGTAATGCATATAACTGCCAGTGATTTTTTTAGCATAATTTTTTATAGATATTGTAAATACTTATTCTAATATGCCATCATTTCAGACATTGCTTTTATAAAGTAGCTATGGGCACATTTACACTGAGAAAGGCTTATAAAAATTAAACAAATATTAGCTGAGCATTGATTTATAAATGTGATAGATATTTAGTAATTTATAATATGAAAAACACCTAATATTTTGTTGTAAATGTGTCCTGCGCATTCTGTTCTGGCATTTATTATAGAAAATCGTACAAACTTTTAATTTGTCTCCCTGTGATAGTCAAATACCTACTCTTAGTCTGAAAAATGTGGTTAAAGTTAGCTAAATTGTTAAACATTTGCCGGTTTCTATGATTTCTGCTTTCTACAAGTTATTTAGCTAGCAGACAAGGTTTTGTGACTTATTTTACATACACCATGATAAATATTTAAATAAATATTAAATAACCAAAATCAACGTTACATCTCCAATTTGAAAGTTGATTATTGTTGATTCAATATTTGTTTTAGCATGGGTTTTCATTCAATTCAAGCTAAATTACTTGTTGAACCTAAAATTGTCAAAACAGATCTTTAAAATGTACTACTTAAAGTTCATAATAAATTTCGTGTTAGCGTTTCTCCGTTACATTACTTACACACGTTCACACATGTCTCCGTTTTACTGTTCCGATTTATCGTGTACGTATTTTGATCGTCGATCTGTATACAGAATACTGTGCCATGTCTGAAGTCGCTCATAAAACCACATACGCCATCGACGAAAAAACTACGTACACGATAAAACGGAACAGTAAAACGGAGACATGTGTGAACCGGCGGTTACGTACTTATTTATAAACGTATCCCCGTGATTTGTTGTCTTTTACGTTTCAAAAAGAAAGTGATAAATGACGTGTTAACTAAAATATATGTTTGACTTATTGTAAACATAGTCTGTCAATTAAAAATGTAATCGTCGATATAACTTATCACCAACTTCAACCTTACTCGTTAGCTTCAGACTAGGACGTCAGAATAAGCCCTCTTCTCATTTCACCATTATTACAGAGTTGGTAACAGTTTATCATAACGAACGCAGAAATATCTAGACCATTTTTGGTCTAGCTATTTCGGGCGCATAAGCTCCGATTCTGTCTAAAATACTTCCTCAAAGGGCGTGTGTATCGCGCTCACTTCTCTCGTAACTTAATTCTCTAACAGGATTCACTGAAATCATCGCGATTATATCTTATGCTGCGAAACACACGCCAGTAAAGGTGATTCCTAAAAAAGGTAAGGCTATTTTTCTTACCTGTGACCATTAAAACAACCAACTATGTACACTTTTGTATTATTTTGAAACCCCATCTAAAAATAATAAAAAGGCAAATATAGGCAGTAAAATTCAAACTCGTAGAGTCGCCTAATTATACCGTGAGAAAATAAAATTAAAATAACTCGTATAGCCAAGTAGATCGGAGCCAGTTTTCCTCAATTGTGTCCATTTTTTGTTACTTGTGTACCTACTCTACTATATTAATCCTCATATAGGTAAGTAAGGTACTTAGTTATGACAAGGTGACTCAACCGCACCACTGTCGTTTTCCACTATCGCTCCAAGTAAACAAGCCTGAAACTAGGTAGGTACCATTCTAACTCGATGTAGGTACCTAATATGAATTAATGAGTGAAAATTGGATAGAACGCGATTAATTCATGCTGCTAATCATTATTTCAAACGTCAGAGCAGATGGCTGGTGACTCAATGCTAAATTGCTGGAATATTCATGTTGTAGTGCATGCCAAAAACGTAAGTTGCATGCATTACATGCTACGTGTATCGTATTGCAAATTATCAAGTGTCATTTGGCCTATGACTCAAATTTCATCAGACTGGTTCAAATAAGTCTACCCTAATGAGAGCCACACGGCCCTGTCTTCAGCTTGGCACATCATCAGCCTAGTCTTCAGATTGGTAGATAAAATAGTCCCATTTGACGTAGAACTGTTCCTCGTAAGAATTGACAAAGATGGAAACCATATCTTTCATTATAACTTACGTTAATTAAATTCTAATGATCAAATATAACTTCATTCTCATGATAAAAAAAATTCATAATGCTTGAAACAAAGAAAAAGTGACAATAAGGTTTGTCTAGTGTCGATCGTTAGCGTTGCGACACATTTAGCATAAAGTTAATCAAACGCGTAAATTATTTGAAATTCATTACGAGTTCAATAATGTACGCAATAGGTATGATGCGATGACATTGTCTATTCTACCATAAAGAATATCCTCGTGCTAGGGAAGAAGTATCGCTTAATAAAGTGTAGTAGTACATACTTCTATGGTGGAGGCTTATATCCAACATGGCCGTACTTAGGTCTAGGTTTAAGCTGTACGCTGTACATAAGATAACAATTCAGATACTTAACATGGGTTATTATGAAGGAAATTATTTTGGCCAGCCTATCAGGTAAAAAACTTGAACAGCATATTTTTTTTGACTGTAAAATTTAAAGCCCACATATGTACGTTTGTTTAGCTATTCAATTATTTTGTATACGTAAAAAGGTCCACTCTATTGCCTATTGGGCCTATGCCTTTTTATCCTAGGCCTTCCACGTGGCCATCTTCCAGAACCCTCTCAGTTTCTCCTGGCTGAGAACTAAGATGAATGGAATGAGGGGAGGGGGTTTGTCCTGCAGTGGGACACTAGGTAGGTATATATAGTGTGAAGAGGCTATAGCCTCTTCGACTCCGGCTTGCAGAGCGGCTCACGCAAACTTAAACTTCATCGCCGCTAAGGCAGATTGTTTAGTGAAGCAACATATCCTTTTGCTAAGGTAGGTAATTTCTGTATTAGAGTTATATTCCAAGGAATTAAAATCCTTGAATATCATAACGTCAGGCTATAATAATAAAATACAAGTAAATGCCCTCTATGTCAGCCTCTGGGTAGGTACCTGCCAATCTTTGCCAGCCTTTTTTTATTTTATATAATATATAATGTTGGACAATTCACACAGCATTATCTAGCCCCAAGTCAAGGAGATCTTGTGTTATGGGTACTACCTAGATAACTGAGAATAAAATATATGATCAGTAAGATTAGAAAAAATATTCCCTACCACGAAATTGACAGTTATCTTACTGCAACAAAGCACTGGTGAGCATTTTGCATCTTCGAGCAGAATCAATCATGCGTCTGCTCTTTGAAGCATGGTATCCCAGTTAACTAGCGGTTAGCAATATTCATATTGACAGTTAAACCTAGTGGTTACTCCCAGTTCCTGTTAACACCACGCAGCGGAAAGACTCAACCAATATGATTTCATTTTGATTTTTACCGTGTGGTGCCGGCCGGCGTAGAATTTCACCACCCCAACTCTTCCCGTGGGTGTCGTTAGAGGCGACTAAGGCACATCGGCGCGGGCGGGCAGCAGCATGGATCCTCTGCAGAACAACTCCACCAAACTGCGATCCCCAATCCTAACCCAGGGTTATGGGATTATGGGCAATAAACCCCAAATGATAAATAATGCCATCTGTGGCGCTAATTAGAGGAGTCTTATGTCCAGCTGTGGACTATTATAGGCTGATGATGAATAGGATTTCACAATTGATCACATCACTTATAAATCGTGACTTCGTAAGTCACTTTTCTCAAAAAAAAATATTTTTCCTGTGTTTTCTGATCGAATAAATCCTACACAAAAGTTTGGCCGTTTTGTTACACTGTTAACTTTACACACGCCTACCGGCTCCCACAAAAGAGTTTTTAGTTTCTAAATTTATTAGTTGATTGGATCAATAAGCCAAACAGACTTGGAGTTCTGCCCAACCAATCAATATTCTGATGACGGAATGCTTTCAGTAAAAGGAAAACTGATTACTACAGAATTGTCCTAATGTCTAACAAACTTGACGACTTCAGTAGCGCAGCGGGTGAAGGTCCATCCGCGAGGGGTTCGATTCCGGCCGCGGGACAAATGTTTGTACGATATGGATATATTTGCTCTGGTTCTGGGTGATCTATAAGCACCGAATAATTATATGTACTTAAAGCTTAATGTATGAGCCTGTTGTAGTCTTGTTTTTTTTTTATTTACCCAAAGTAAATATTTTTAAACTGCAGATATTTGTTCGAGGCGAGCATCGAACCCCTTGCAGGTAGACCTTGGCCCACCGCGCAACAAAGGTCGTCAATAATTTCATTGTTATAAAAAAACGTAAACCGACTTCAAATCTCTTTATTTAGAACCTTCCGATCTAGAAACCCTAAAAAAGCCTAGAGAGCCGGCCGAAGCCGCACACACATTACATACAAACCTTCTCCTTTTTAGGAAGTCTGTAAGAATGGAGGCTCCACTTCAGTTGTCAGTGTCATTTTGACAGAAGGGGTCTATATCTCTATGGTAACAGGACCCTTGCCAACGTTATAGCTTCACCAGGCTACCCAATACACTAACTGCGTCTGTACTCTGTCTGTATACATATTTAGTAGCCATGTAGCAAAACAACACTGTTATCTGACCCTATGTATTTAATTATATAGGTATTTCCAGAGACAATCGGTAAATAATATCAAACAACACAAAACAACGCTAAAAAGAAAGTTATGATTCAGTGTTGCTGATGATAACTGATTGATGATTCATCATAAGTTATTTATAATATTCGTTGTCACATCACCAGCCATGCACCAGCCTATAATAGTCCAGTGCTGGACATAGGCCTCCCCTAATGAGCGCCATAGATGGCATTATTTAACATTTGGGGGCTATTGCCCATAATCCCCACGCTGGGGGTGCGGGTCGCAGTTTGGTAGTGTGGTTCTGCAGAGGGCGCTGCTGCCCGCCCCCCGGTGTGTCTCTCTTAGTCGCCTCTTACGAAACCCACGAGTTGTGGGGATGAAATTCAATGCCGGCACCACACGGCAAATACTCTTTATAAACAAAGAAAATTAGAACTAGCCAACAGCATACTGCACCAAACAATCTACAGGTAGCTCAACTGATCAATGTCCTCGGAAGGTGGGAAGGCGCAAGTGTGTCGAAGCATGAAGCAGTAACAAAAAGGGCCTCCCATAGGCTGAGTGTCGTCGGGCCGATTACAATCACGCATAGACCATTCGGTTCTAGAATAGCTCGCTATAATTAATGATTCATGAATTATATAATTAAGTATACAGGGTGTCCCGTAACTCAACGTCAACCCGAAAACGCCGGACAGGTGGGTTCATGACGACCCAGAACAACTATAAAATCATGGGTCTATCTTCAATGGTTTCAGAGTTATAGGCTTTTTACTGAAAATCATAAATTCTCTGCCCGGCGTCAAACTTTTCTATGCTGTGACTACAGATGTCAATATTTTCTACATTTTATTTTTGTATTACAAACTCAAATAACACAGTCTTATAATGAATTGCAAAATTTAAACATATTGAGTAAAGTTTTTGAAAAAAAGACTGTTTTGTTCGGTTATTGCATCAATGATTTTCAATCGGAAAACTTTGACTCGTCATACTGAAAAAAAAATTCACCACGATAGGCTGGCATGTTCTGTGAAAAGTTGGCGCAGTTATCCTAGATTTCAAAATGGTATCATACGTCACACTTTTCGTCTTTAAATAATAGTAAAATATTGATTTTCTGAAATAAGACCCATATTCAAAACAGTTTCACAAGGAACATTTTCACACACAAGGGTAGATGGATAGTAGGTACTACCATTAGACCTTTTTTAATTCTTTGCAAACTATTTGCCACAGTTCTTTGTATAAAAATGCCTCGTTGGGCTTGATTATTATTTGAAAAATTAAAATAATAATTAATCCTGGCTTTCTTTTGGCTACCTGAATGATTTGCAATATCGTCAGCTGAAACTAAAAATATCTGTGATTTGTGTTTCCTGGTAATCCAAATTATACTTAATGTCTACTCGGTGTCTACTTGGCGGCAGAATATGCAAGCAAAAAGGATATAACGCCGCAGCCAGGCGTTATGGGGAAAAGTTCCCGAATGCCGAACTTTATCCGGATCACCGCATTTCGTTAATGTGCATTAGGCATGTTCAGAGGGACAACTAACTGGTGTTCGAGACTCCTAGGAGACTACGATGACGTAGTTTTAAATGCAGTTTAAGAAAAACGTTAGGTACCTAAGTTCGTGCAATTGAAGAAAATATGGGAGTATCAAAAATTGGCAACAAATACCAACCCTATCACGTGAGTCAAGTACAAAGTTTACTACCTCGTGATTGCCACGAAAAAACATATTTTTGCCAACATTGTTCTGCAAAAATTAATTCTATGATGGGTAATCAAATCACGCATAACGTTCGGCATTCGGGTACTATTCCCGATAACGCCTGGCTCGGGCGCTAGCGTTATATCCACATTATTATGCGTAAATGAGATGCATGTTTGCATATTCGGCCGCCGAGTAGACATAATTCAGATTACCAGGAACCGTAGAACACAAATAACAGATTTTTAAATATTAGATTGCAAAACATTCAGGTAGACAAAAGAAAGTCCGGATTGATTATTATTTTAATTTTTCAAATAATAATCAAGCCCAACGAGGCATTTTTATACAAAGAACTGTGGCAAATAGTTTTCAAAGACTTAAAAAAGGTCTAATATTGAAGCACCTACTATCCATCTACCCTTGTGTGTGAAAATGTTGCTTGTGAAACTGTTTTGAATATAGGTCTTATTTCAGAAAATCAATATTTTCCAATTATTTAAAGACGAAAAGAGTGACGTATGATACCATTTTAAAATCTAGGATAACTGCGCCAACTTTTCACGGAACATGCCAGCCTATCGTGGTGAATTTTTTTTTCAGTATGACGAGTCAAAGTTTCCCGATTGAAAATCATTGATGCAATAACCGAACAAAACAGTCTTTTTTTTCAAAAACTTTACTCAATATGTTTAAATTTTGTAATTCAGTATAAGACTGTGTTATATGAGTTTGTGATACAAAAATAAAATGTAGAAAATATTGACATCTGAAGTCACAGCATAGAAAAGTTTGACGCCGGACAGAGAATTTATGATTTTCAGTAAAAAGCCAATAACTCTGAAACCATTGAAGATAGACCCATGATTTTATAGTTGTTCTGGGTCGTCATGAACCCACCTGTCCGGCGTTTTCGGGTTGACGTTGAGTTACGGGACACCCTGTATATTTTACAACCCCCTGACCAGAATAACCCGTCAGTACAATAGTTTAGCTTTAGTTAATGATCACACTGTACTTGATATTTTTGTTCCTAAATTGAGCCAGTTTACAACTCTAAACTTAACTCTAAAATTACTTAACTGACGTTCCTATCCTAATTGTATGTTTAAAATTTTGAATGCATTAAGTTAATAATTAGGTAATAGGTATCCGCTTAAAATAGTTAAATTAATATTTTCAGTTGTTTTCTCTACATGTTCTACTCGTTCATATGGATTCTCTGTATGCACAAGTTGTAAAAAAAATCATAGATCTATAATATTCAAATTTAGTGTATTTTGTGATTATTTTATGTTTTGTGCATCTCAATAAACAAAATAAAAATAAAATAAAATATAAAGAAGTCAAAATTGTCCCACAAGCCCTAGGAACTACAATTACTAGTATTAGTACTGTATTTACCTCTACTTACTATAATTAGCGATGTTTATCATATGACGCACATTGTTGTACTAAATACCGACATCCGTCTTTATTGGGTTTCGTCACTATGGCAGGTAATCTAGCTAAAGTCTTGCATTGTCATAGTTAGTGATTATGTATTAAGGCGCTGTTTAAAGACAATATTTAATTTTAGATATTTCAGGGGGTGAAGCAGGGGAAGTGGTGCACGTAGCTCCGCCCCTACGCGTTGACAGCAGCGCGTAGCCTTATTCTGGCGCGGCATCCTTATTCTGTTCACCGAATGGGATATCCCGGGATGAAAAACCGGGATTTCAAAATAATTTTTGCATTTGAATTATGTGACTTACTAAATACCTATAGATAAAAATCTTTTGAATTGAATTATATTTATAATCTATACTAATATATTATAAAGAAAAACTAATATTAGATTTGATTGTTTGTTTGAATTGAATAGGCTCAGAAAAACTACTGGACCAATTTGAAAAATTCGCGTAGCGTAGGGTACCGCCTTAAGTATGTTTTAAACATAGTTCCTTGTGATAGGATAGTGTTTTATTTACTAGTACATTAGGGTGAGAGCGATAAGGCCGCCCGTTGTGCAACCATTGTGTTTATGTTTTTCTGTTCTGTTTTTCTATATTTTGGTGTGCAATATTAGTATTTGTATTGTATTGAGTTTTTTTCAGGGCTAAAAAGGGGGAATCTGAAACCGTGAGAGTTATCAAAAACACAAGTTTTTTAATTGAGCACGTAACTCCTAGTTACGTGCTCAATTAAAAAATTACATCCAGCATTAAAAAATTACAAATAAATCTAATATTTTTTCTGGAAAACTCAGTTTAGTTTTGAAAAAAGTTTGCTACTAAGTAAAATAACAGTAGGTACCTAATTAACCTAATTCAATACCTACCATTTATACCTATAATATTTATACCTATCATACCTAGGTATACGGTATACTCAACCCGACTTGAAGGAAGGAAGTATACGTATACCGTATACTCCCTGAAGGGAGTATACGGTATACGGTATACTCCCTTTCAATCTGTGAGCGTATCAAGTCAATCGTAGAGGTAAAACATGCCGTTGTTATTGCATAAGGATAGTGTCACTCACCAATGGCCTGTATTTTGAAGCCTAACATGAATCTGTGTTTGTTTTGACAAGCATAACAACTGTATAGGTAACTTCAGTGCTTTCATGCATACGCTCCGTGTGGTGCCGGCATAGAATTTCACCACTCCCACTCTTCCCGTGGATGTCGTAAGAGGCGAAAGGGAAACACACCGGGGGGCGGGCAGCAGCGCCCTCTGCAGAACAACTCCACCGAACTGCGATCCCCAACCCGCATGCCCAGCGTGGGGATTATGGGCAATAACCCCCAGATGAAATAACGCCACCTTTGGCGCACATTAGGGGAGGCCTATGTCCAGCGGTGGACTGATATAGGCTGATGTTGTTGTTGTATGCATACGCTCACGATACGAATAAGAAAATGAGACGTATTTGTCGCATTTCTAGGCTACACCTCAATTGGGTATACGTCATTCTATGCCTTCCTATTCCGACACTGGTTCTCGCAAATGTTTATCGTAAGCGTATGCGGACAGCCCATTCTGACCCGATAGCCGACAGCGACAGACCGGGTTATTCCCATCTGATCATATGATCAGATTGTGGTTGCATCTGATCAAATAAAAAGTTCCCGATGGATCATTGATCAGATGCAACTGCTTTTTTGAATTAAATTTTGTGCCAACGGATCATAATTATATTTTTGGCGTGTAATATTATTAGGCAACTAACAACCTTTTTCTATACGACTTTTTTGTACTTATTAACTACCTATTTTTATAGTTCCTGTAGGGTTCAGAAACATAAAAAAATCTTATTTTGATTAAAAAATCAGTCTTATAATTGCAAAAATACTTAAAACTTTAATTAAACAAAATCTACAATAAACAATTCTTAAAACAGATTAAATACACAGAACAATCTTAAATAAATAAAAATTATTTTGATCACAAAATCTTATCTATGTACTTACGTGATTAATTAAACGTAAAGCTAAGCTAAGCTATATATCTTAACAAAATAGGTTAGTATTTATATTAGACGGGATGATGAATGAATAAATAAATAAATAATGCTAGACAATCCACATAGAATCATCTAGGCTCAAACTAAGACAAAGCTTGTGTTATGGGTACTAGATAACTGATATTACATCTATACTTAATATTATAAAGAGGAAAGATTTGATTGTTTGTTTGTTTGTATGTTTGTTTGTTTGTTTGTTTGAATTGAATAGGCTCCGAAACTACTGGACCGAGTTAAAAAATTCTTTCACCATTAGAATCCTTAATTTTCCGTGATGAACATAGGCTATATAATATTTTCAAAAAAGTTAGGGATCCGCATGAAAAATTCAATAATTGAACCGTGGGCTGTATATTCAACCTCTTTTTCTATTATGGCGCGTCAGAATAGAAAAAGAGGTTGTATAGCGCGCGGTGCTTGCTTTTTCTCTACGGCCAGTGTCAGTTTTGGAATGTCGAGTCAATGTCAAAAACCCAATGCTGTTAAAAAAAGTAAAGATCCGTATGAAAACTGTGAAACCCATCGTTTTAGTGTGTATGATTTCTGAAATTTTTGTTTAATACCCGTGCGAAGCCGGGGCGGACCGCTAGTAATATATATTTTTTATTATGCATAGAAGACGACCATAACACCCTGAACAAATATCTGTAGATCGTACTAATATTTACCCCGAGGCGGGAATCGAACTCGCAACCTCATGCGTCGCAAGCGGACCTTCGCCCACCGTAATACAGAGGTCGTCAGGTCTAAAACTATTCTTAAAAAAGTAATAAATTTACTAGTAGTTCCATGCCATGCCAAAGAAAACACTTCTAACTTAAGAGATTTATGGATTTTTAATAGTGACATAAATAGTTTTATGAACTAAACAATCTTATAGCGTCACGCTATAAACACGCGACTGCGAGCGTTAATAAGAGTGAAGACTGTATATTGTAGTAGGTACATATTTAAAGATAAGACATAAAGAACCTCTACCTACTCCAGTGTGTTCTTTGATCTTTTACAACACTTTTGTAACAAGGTAGCGCAGGAAAGCACAGCGCAGACTTGAGTTTGTGTTTTAAGTCAATTGCTTTTCAAAAAATATGAAAATACTTTTGCCATTAAAATTCTATATTACCCCTGATGAACAAAAGAATATAGCATATTTTCAATAAAGTGTAAAATGTTTATAATATAACCCAAAGTGGATAAAAATTTATAATAATTATTTGGTACGTTTTGTATTATTTTGATCTAAAAATTATTTTGAATCATACTTATAAAAGATAAATAAATTTATATTATTTGATTTCCATTAACTATCTTGATAAAATATAATATCTATACCTACCTACTAATATTATAAAGAGAATTTTTTTTATTGATTGTTTGTTTGAATTGAATAGACTCCGAAACAAGTAGACTGATTTGAAAAATTCTTTCACCATTAGAATTCCAAATTTTCCCTGCTGACCATAGGTTATAGAATATTTTCAAAAAAGTTAAATTAAATACCCATTCGAAGCCGGGGCGGATCGCTACTACCGCGAGTATATAATTAGTATCTTTTTAGAATATTCTGTGAAAAATTGGCGCCACACTGGGATGTTTTTACTACCTATTTAATAACAATGCATGTCTTTGTAATGGCGAAAGCACTGAGAAATCTTTCGCAGTTGCAGGTGCAGTTATGGTTTTCACATATTACTTTTTCTTCCGTAAAAACGCGCGCGAAACCGTGGGCATAAGTTAGTCTATACACATATTATAAAGAGGACAGATTTGATTGTTTGGATTAATTGGGCTCCGAAACAACTGGACCGATTTGAACATTATCTGTTTTAAAAATAATGTTTGACGTCTTGGTACACAGCTCTGTAAGTCAAATTGGATTGAATAAAATAAATATTTATCCCATGAATGGTTAGAGAAAAATTTCGAAAAAGTTAGTGCGGATCCCTGTTTATAAAGCGACTCATTTTATGCGACGCACAGCTCCAAATTTACTTACCTAAGGCATTCCAATCCAATTTACACAAGACCCCAATAACAATAAATCGATGTAGGTGACCACACCCTGTCTGTCTGAACTCTGGCCTTGCCCAAGTGGCCCAAAAGCCATGACACAATGTACTAGACATTTAGGTCAGCTGAAATGAAACAAACGCTCAAACTTTTAGCTGGAGCATCGACTCGACACACACACGTTGGGTTTACATTATTGTTTTAGGTGATCTCCAGATGAGAGGATAAATTGGTGTTTTCATACGTATTCATAACTCTTTTTAAATTATTGTATATTTTGTGCATCAGGGATAATGTAGGATTCTAATGGTGAATTTTTCAAATCGGTCCAGTAGTTTCGGAGCCTATCCTATCGAAATAAACAATTAAATCTTTCCTCTACATAATCTATTCTTTTCAGTATTAAAAAATATTAGTAACCTAATAGTTATTTTAAGTTACTTGTACTAATATTTTTCTAGCCCTTGTCATCCCAACACTACTGAGAAAATCTTCCAAACACACAGGAAACCAGGAACAAATGTCTGCAGACTCTGCAGACATTTGCAGTGCAGAGCGTTCCAACATTTATCCCGAGCGAGGTTGATATCGAACCCTGCTGTATCACTCAGGTCGCCAAGACATGACCGTGACAGAGTGTAAACCTGTTGAAACGTCGGCAAAAATACATAAATTACGCGCAAAATACCCTTGAATATTTAAAAAGAACCGGCTTCGCCCGTGTACAATACTGATCCTTATGTATGTTATACATATAAAACTTCCTCTTGATTCACTCTATCTATTAAACCGCATCAAAATCCGTTGCGTAGTTTTAAAGATCTGAGCATACAATGACAGACAGACAGCGATAAGCGACTTTGTTTCATACTAATGTAGTGATAACCGCCATCAGCCTAGTAGGGCAGTGTTCCGCAAACTTTTTGTGTTCAAACACCTACCAAATCAATCAATCATAAAGGCACACAAAAAATATAAGTATACCTATAATAGGTATTCATATATATTTAATATGAGTGATGTTTAAATTTAATGATGTATATTGGTAGCGTGATTGATCCATAACACCAAATTAGCGGGAAAACTTTCGATTTTGTCCGATGACGCTAAAATATTTAAATGTCTCCCTTGCATTTTTTTTAAGGTTCATTTATAAATAAACTTTCAATTGTCCGATGACACTAAACACTTACATTTTTAGTTCAAACATGTCCGCCAGATATGCAAGTTTTGCTACCCATTCAAAAAAAAAATAATAACAAATTGTGTGTGTTATTTTATTTACCTACGTAAGTTTTTGACAAAACTTGTCATTTCCGCGGCACACCTACGATTCACCACGGCACACCCTCACGGAACACTGGTAGGACATTGATATTTAAACGTGTAGGTGAACTAGTTTCTTTTTACTCTCGGATTGGTATTTGTTATAAATATCTATTTAATTAAAGACATGGAGAAACGAAGCACTTTAATAATTTAATATTGTGTTACACCATTACATGACAACAGATTTTTTTATTATTACATGTATAAATATTTTTTACAATAAATAGAAAACGACCAGAACGCCCTGAATATCTGCAGATCGTACAAATATTTGTCCCGAGGCGGGAATCGAACCCGCAAGCGCAACATCCTGCGTTCAGGCGGACCTTCGCCCACTCCGCCACAGAGGTCGTCATATAATATGCAGAACCATAGACCAAATGCAAGCCCATGGGTGTAGGTGTAGAATGGATTAAACCATACACCACAGTATTGGTAAATATAAAAAAAAAACAAAGAGCTAAAATAACAAGTCTGTAAAGCGAATGAACAAAAGTGTGTTAAGTGTAGGCAAGTTGTAAACAAGATAGTTGATTGTTTCCTGTGCTATGGAATTAATGTGTAGCGAACAGTGCCTAATGTTATGACGTTTATTACACGTAGGTACAGTTGGCAGCACACGGAAACGGCAAATGCTGGATGCCGCAAGAAAGTTTCGTATTTATATATATTTATTAAATTATATACTTCTAGGTTCAGTTTCTTTTATTCACCTTAAAATTAAATATCTGGCATGTCATCTTTATAAGCGTACCTAATAAAATACTGAGTCTTAAAAATAAGAATTATAGTAAGAGAAAAACCAATAAAATTTGCCAGAGCTTCTGCGGCCGTTGCTAATTACATAAACATAAAAATTCATCAAACCTAATAAATCGGAATCATTAATGGATCTTATAAACCATTTAAACTGTGTGTGTTACCACTTTCCACGGCATACGCATAACTTGAATCGCCTCCTAGGTGTTATTAAAACAAACAAAGTAGGTACCTACGTACATGTGATCTCAAACCTCAATGTTGTTTGATTTCCCCTGTCATAAAAGCAAAGAATCTAGATTACTCACTGGTTTATCTAATCTTTTGCTATGAAAATAATTGAGAAGCTGCGCAGAGATGCTTTAAAGCAAAGAGTATATGTATATGAGTATATGTATTTGTATTCGCTAAATGGGAAGCGAAGTGGTATTTCCGACCACGGGGCGAATGTCAATCTGTACGGAGAGAAGCCTTGAAATATTTATCATAAATACATAATACTAAATACACATAATACATAAAGCTTATTCTACGTCCATGACGCACAACAAGAGCGGTAATGTAAAGAATACTTAATTATAAACAAAGCTGAACGATTCACACAGCATCAGTCACAAACTAAACAGACCTTGGTAAGGGCACTTGATAACTGAAAAGTGTCGAGGACATAATACCATAACGAAACAAAGTAGTTATGGTTTTATTAAACGTAATAAAACCATAACTGATAACTGATAATGATAACTGAAAAGTGTAGGGTACATAAAACCAATAAGAAATTACGTAGTTATGGGTTTTATTAAACATAACACACATCTGGGCAAGCACTTCCTCACCTCAGTTCAGAAGAACTACAAGATATTACACCGAAGAAAACCCTACAGTTTCTAGCAGCAAGAGTAAGTAGCGAACAATAAACTGTCCGGCTTATTGTTTAAGCCTAAAGAAATTGAAATTTGGAAAAACTAACGCCGCAGCTGCGGGGGTGAACTCATAAAGTGGCAATCACTATAGGCCTATGGCCGCAGAACAAAAGCCACTAAGAGCAAATAAAATAAATAATAATAATACCTAATGGTTTTTATTATCAAAGGCACTTTTGCTGCTGCTTGTACCTGTATACAATAAATACCTTCTCAATTATTTGGGTGTACGCCCAAGGTCAGCCACTCGAAAGAGAGCGAGTTTTTGATAACTTCCAGTTGTTAAACTATATTCTAGATACGCTGTTAATGTTATACACCTTCCTAGAAAAACTATTGATACCTATCACAAAAAAAACACAGCAGTGCTGTGTTTGTAAATTGATATTTTTAATTCACCACTAAGATAAACTTAGATTTAAGATTATTGCTACTAACTTTTATATGGTTTTTTTTAATTATCTGAAATAAATGACTATTATTTTAGTATTATTATAAACTACTAACTTGAATTGACGATAATGCCGTCAATTCTAATTCTATTATTTTTACCTTTTACGAAACGGTTTAGTTATATAGGTTTTTTGAATAAAACATTATTTTTCTAAGTATCTTTCTTTGGGAACTTTAATTATGCACATCACAGCATCGTCTATGGCTAGATAGATAGATAACACATTTTAACAACTGCAGCACATGTTACAAAGGTCACAATAGAAAAGGCATAATAGACTTAGGCTAGATGATGCTGTGTGGATTGTCCAGAATGATTTACCTACTTATTATTTATTATTATCATCTATCTATATATTTTAGCGGTCTGCCCCGGCTTCGCACCAGTATTTAACAAAACTCTTTATAATATTATTATAGATCAAACGATTGATAAGTTCGGTCACCGCATGCATACGGCTCTAGTCCAGGACGTGTGCCATAGTCCAATTAATGACATCATCCGTCGGGCTATGCCAGTCAGTGGCAGCTTCGAACCACGCGAGAAGATGGTAAAAGGCTTGACGGTCAATGATGTTACTCATCATTGCTGATGGTATGGTGACTTTGATTCTTTAGAAGATAGGTCGGCCTTTAGTTCGTGATGCCACATTTATAGATAGCCTAGCGCCTTCCCATCTTGCAAGGACAGTAAGGGCAGACTCTGCAGCATCATCAGCTGAGTCCCTCAAATGGCCAGAATCCGCTCATCTTGAGCAATCACGCTAATCTTGAGCTTTGGGGAAACCCTAGGTCCTGGGGGTCATGGGACACATGCATTACTACGATGACCTCACAAACCTACTCAATAGAGTCCGCTCGTGATCGGAATGCTGGTTTTTATTTCGGTCAACGAATTAGCATCTACATCCAATATGAGAAGTCTCAACGATGTCCGGTTTCCACCTGAAAACCAGCGCAGCGCATGACCCCCAGGACCTAGGGTTACTTAGCCGAATGCTACATATGCTGAGGTGGGGTGGGGACTCTTTTTTACCCCATCTTTAAGCCGATCTTTATTTGATTTTTTCTCTTTTCTGTTTTTGTTTAAATCTATTTAGTTTGTATAAATACTTTTTGTTTCGAATGGGTCAAAATAAAGGTTTTTGTTTCTTCTTTCTTTCAACGGGCACGGCAGTAAAGCTCAACTGAGACTAGTCTAGCAGAACATTGGTGCACAAGTGTATGTCCTGACATAGATGCACTCTCTATTCTCTTACTCTCATATAGAACAGTAGAGCTACACGATCGGGGAGAAGTAAGGCGCATTAACAACAGTTTACCGTTCTTTGCGAAGCACCGGGGCCTTCTCAATTTCAACGCTAAATTTGATTGCAGATGTAAAAAAAACAAGTGCGTTTTGACTCGGTGTCGGTGCAATGACGTCTTTGACAGAAATAATTTTGTCAAGGTTACATAAATCGCATACATAGACCAAATTATTTAAGGTTGATCGTTGCGTATCGCCGTGAGATCTTTTTTTGTGTTTTTAAAATTATTCTCCGTCCTTATTTCGTCCTACAAGAAATAAAACTGAAAAGTAATTTGCCGCGAATCGTAAATAATTTTCTATAGATATTGTTTGCAACTCAGCTTAATTGTTTCAATTATTATTATAAATATAAAATATAGCCTGGAAGAGATCGCTCATAGCGATAAGGCCGTCCTTGTTTGTAATGTTTCTTTATTTGTGTGGTAAGTATAATAAAGTATTATCTATCTATTATATTCTATTCTATTTTATAAATAGTTCTAAATTGGTTGTTTTTATTAATAATGGGGTAAAACTGTTATTATCAAAGAAAATTACAGTTATTAACCAAATTAGAATTAATAGTTTGAATTGAAACATTTGAGCTAGCTGCAGTCTGTTATAATGACAAACGAATACTATAAATAATAATAATAATAATACTAATATCGTCCCGATAGTCGTTTCAGTTAATGGTGTAATAGCGAAGAGTCTCGACCAATATCTCAAGAGACTCTCGTTAGGAAGTTGGATCAAGGGTCAGATCCAAAAGGCGGTACTCCTGGACTCTGCGCGTATCGTCAGGAAGTTCCTCTCTCTGCAGCCCTAGTCACCGGCCGCTTGAGCCTAGCTTCGCGGTCGGTGATCCACCGTTTTGATATATTTTTTACTGTAGAGTTATTTTATAATAATTTTGTTGTATTTTCTATAAAAGTAAAAAATGTATTTTTTAACGAGATAAATAATTAAATGAAGTATAATAATAATAATACTGAAAATATGGAGGTTAGGAGACCCAGTGTCTGAAAGGGTGGTTAAAAATGTTGGAAATACCATGACGTTAATAAAAAGTAATCCACTCGGATCTTCTAAGAAAAGGATCATATTATAACATCTAGGTATATTTAGCCCAAACAAATTATATCATAACTAAAACTTCAATAAACGCTAATTATCCTTTACTTACATATAATTTCTACTGAGACATAAACTTTCCTTATAGGGAAACATTTGTTAAGGGAAATCCCATACAACAGGGAAATTTCAAGGGAAATATTTATAGCCATTTATTCCATCACAGAATTCTATGTATTCCATGATACGTGTCAATAGCCCTGACTTTTTTATTTCTACATAACCACAGGAACGGTTGCTGAGTACTCTCGCAATCTATTGAAACAATTGTACAATGTACAAATTATGTATAAATTAGTCAGTTATATATGTATATAATTTACAGTTATATATAACTGTAAATTAGTCGTGTAAATGGATTATATTATAACTGTAAATTAGTCCGAAACCCTTTTCAAGATTTACCTTTCTAATACGTAGGGAC
The DNA here is from genome assembly GCA_963931895.1 of Eupithecia pulchellata. Classification (NCBI taxonomy): domain Eukaryota; kingdom Metazoa; phylum Arthropoda; class Insecta; order Lepidoptera; family Geometridae; genus Eupithecia; species Eupithecia pulchellata. Next base: position 3,614,095 of record OZ007542.1, on the reverse strand, counting down.
ATTTAAAAGGAACAAACAAACAAAAACAAAATTTATTCACAAATTAAATTACAAATTATGTAAAATTAAAAAAAAATGACGTGGTAACTGCTATATTTACAATAAAACAGTTGAGCTAACTGCAGACATTTGAAAACAGTCAGTACAGGGGTAATCGGATGTGTCTCCAAGACGCTGGCTTCATGTATACTTATATGAGAAAGAGGAAAGATTTGATTGTTTGTTTGAATTGAATAGGCTCCGAAACTACTGGACCGATTTGAAAAATTCTTCCACCATCAGAATCCTACATTATTCCTGATGAACATAGGCTAAAGAATAGTTTCAAAAAAGTTAGGGAACAGTATGAAAACTTCAACAATGTAACCAAACGTGTGTAAAACGTACAATTTTTTCAAAATTTACAAAAAAAAAATATTTTTCAAACGGGTCGTTTTTATAAAAATAAAAAATTTATGATTGGCCTTGACCTGCCGCATAAGCAACTTGAAGCTTATCCACTTATTATGGGACATACTGTATAAAATCTGTTACCTATATTTCTGTATTCTGCGGTCGTTATTTCCTTCATATTGCGGTCATCATATTCATCACGCAAACTGCCACCGCAAGTAATAATATAAGTTACTAGCTGGGTGCCCGCGGTTTCACCCGCGTTACTCCGATCCCGTGGGATTTTCGGGATAAAAAGTAACTTAAGCTATTCCACAGGTCATAAACTATCTGTGTACCAAGTTTCATCAAAATCCGTTCAGTAGTTTTTGCGTGACGGAGTAACAAACATCCATCTATACTTATAAACCTTCGCGTTTATAATATTAGTAGGATTATGTAAGAAGTATTTGTATTATAGGTTTTATTAATATATGTATTTTAAGATTAGCTAACCGCGGTGTAAACCGCAAAAGAAATAAAACTTTAATCTCGTTTCAAAGATTGTATAAACCCTAATGCAAGTAAAATCTCGTTTGATAGACCATTACGTCACGGTACCTAATATGTAGGTACTATTTAAGCCCTAGAATAAGTTTTTTACCATCCATAACTGTTATTAATACTTTTACTTTATATTTCTTAAAAAAAACGTCGAAATGGGATGGACATAAAGTCCTACTTAATAATTTCTGGCATTTGTAAAAATCGTTTATTTACAAAAAGAGTGAGTACGCATGTAGTTGGAGCACTGTCTCCTCTGGTAGCTACAATGTAGCTTGTTACAGGCGAACAGCAGCTTAAGTAAATTTATGACTTATTAATGTTTATTATAAATATTAAATACGAAAGCTAAATTACCAGGTTCCTCAAAAGTTTTCAGAAGCGCATGGCTTATAAAAACTTTAAATGTCATGCTGTTTTGTTTCTTGGTCGCCCTTACACTAGAAATGTACCAACTTACTATTTATTTCTTTTATAAATTGAATAAACCACACAAGAACAATAAAACGACTAATTACAACTCATTCCGCTTCCGACTGTTCTTAATGTGGTTTAGTTGATCTACCTGTAGATTGTCCTCATACGAATAATGGGAGTACAATAGATGCGTGTCCATCCAAAGGTTGCTTGGAAGATATAAGGCCGCCCAAATATGGCATGTCAGCTTCTATTTCGGTCGACAAATTAACATTGCCATTCAACGTGGCATTTCTACCAGCATTCTGGTTGTTGTTGCATTTTAACGAAATAACATAACCAAATTATAACTACTAGATCGAGCAGAAGTATTTACAACTGAGCTAACTGCTGACTGTTGCAAACAATCTACAGCTAGCTCAACTGATCCACATCAATACTAGTCGGAAGCGTCCCTAAGATGCTGGCTGCATTGGCTCGCTGTATGGCAATTGTATTTTCGAAGAAGATAGGAATCCGTATGAAAAATTATTAAGTAATCACGTAAAGTAAACCCACGTATTTGTAAAAATGTATTACTTTGCAAAGCACTTCTAGTTAACAATAAAAGAAAATAGGAAACCTTTACTTACTTCTTGTTTAATTAGGTAATTGAGAATTCAAATTTGACGATTCTTAATATTCTTATTGAATGCAACGAGGTAACGATTTATTTATTTTTTCTGTATAATTTTAATCAGAAGAAACCAGTTTTAATATAAAAACTGAGAGAAATAATATCAAATAGAATTCATAATGAATGTAGCTGGTTAAGGGATGAAACTTTAGTGTTCTTCCAACACAAAATAGGTTCGTAGTTAACCCGCTGACATTCATAATGGAGAAATAAATAATAAATAGATAAATAATGCTGGACAATCCACACAACATCATCTAGCCTCAAGCTAAGCAGAGCTTGTGTTATGGGTACTAGATGACTGAATAACCAATAATAACTAGTAATAATAAAAATCCTCAGGCAGGCAGATATCCGAGGTAGATACAGTCATGTTAAGTTTATCAAGGGCAGGATGACTGTACTAAATAATCTGATAAGCGCTTGTTATCGATTTCAGGTGATAAATGCGTACAAAATAGAGCACTCTACGTGAAGTTTTTGTTAGTCAGTGAATCACATTATCATCATCATCATCATCATCAGCCCATTTTAGTCCACTGCTGGACATAGGCCTCCCCTAATGAGCGCCATAGCGCCCTGTCTTCAGCTTGTCGCATCCAGAATCTGCCAGCAGTCTTTCGCAGATCGTCATCCCACCTGGCAGGAGGGCGTCCTACACTACGTTTACCGAATCACATTACATAGTATAAAACAAAGTCGCTTACCGCTGTCTCTGTCCCTATGTATGCTAAGATCTTTAAAACTGCGCAACGGATTTTGTTGCGTGATTTAATAGGTACAGTGATTCAAGAGGTAGGTTTATATGTATTAAATGCACCCATCCGAAGTCGGGGCGTGTCGCTAGTCGTACATACATTAACTATTTTTTTTAACAGGGCAAAAAGCCTTTCTTAACAAGGAATATTACAATGATCTAACTAAATAAAAACTAGTATTTACAATTGAAACATTTGAGCTAACTGCAGACTGTTGCGAACAAAGTACAGGTAGCTCAACTGATCCACATCAATACCAGTTGGAAGTGTACCCAAGGTACTGGCTGCATTGCCACGCTTTATGGCAATGCTGATGCGCTGCGCCAGATATTGACCAGCTCTCGGGTCACACGTCGCTTCGACCAGACGCTCTTATTGAAGACCCGGAGAGCCTCGGTACCCCTAGGACCTAGGGTCTCGGCGTCAAGGGGAGCAAATAAGTAGACTCTATTAGGTACTATTTAGTTAAGGTTATGACCTTTTATATCCATTGAATTTCCTAGACATGTGTTATTTGCCTTAACATGATATCGTCCAATATTTTATATTACACACTAGCGGTCCGTCTCGGTCCCTGTACTATCCCGTAGGAACATTACACTCTAGGCAACGTCTGTGGCAAATTTCATCAAAATTGTTTCAGTAATTTAAGCGTGAATGACGGATAGATATAAGTTACTTTCGCATTTATAATATTAGTATACAAAACTTACGGCCAAAAAAAGATATACATTTTATATACTAATCAGAATTTGATTGGTAGTTTCGCAGATTGCCTGAGATTGGAGTCGTTATCGAGTACAGTTTCTACGGCCATGAAGTTGAACCTGACGCTCAATGCAGTGGCAATACAACAACCTTCAAGGCAGAATGCATTTTGCAGTCTGTCCTTCGATAAAATGGCTGCGGTTTAACCTTTAATAATCTTAAATTAAAGGCAGTTATGATACGAGAAATATAGAGTTTTTTATCTGCGATCCCAACCCGCATGCCCAGCGTGGGGATTATGGGCAATAACCCCCAAAATGCCATCTATAGCGCTCATTAGGGGCGGACTATTATAGATGACGATGAATTTACAAACTATGATAAGTACCTATTTATTTAAAAATATTAAATAAATTTACAATTACAACATCGTGTTAGTAAAGTTTGGTTATAGATTATTATTATTTTACTATAAAAACTATCGTAGATTTAAGAATTCATTATGAATGTAAGCGGGTTAGCTACAAACCTATTATATGTCGTTATTCCTCGTTAAGGGATGAAACGTTGGTGTTCTTACAACATATAATAGGTTCGTAGTATTAAATTAATTATTAATAATTAATTATATTATTATTAATTCCGCTTACATTCATAATGAATTATTATTATTGTCAAACAACTGAAAACTTCTGCAAACAGGCTTCTCTTATACTCGTAGGTTTAAAATAGCTATGTACATATTTCAAGAGATAAACAGATAACAAAAGCGACACGACGTTGTTGATAAAGGCTCAAGGTAATCGAATTCTTTTAATGTACCTATGTAACATTATGGTCAAATCAAGCAAATCATTTATTTGCCGAATACATTATTATAGGTACAGTGCGCGCCACATATAAGTACCCCCCCTATCTCAATGTATGTGGGACACAATAGTTGTTATTGTTGGGAATTTCAGACTTTGAGTATTATGGTGGGTGGTTCGATCCTAAGCGGTGGCGTGATAAATTTTTGCATGTGAAAATTTGTGATAAGTTACAAAGGAATTCGAAGTAGTCGAAAATATTTTGTAGACAAGGGGGGTACTTAATTGTGGCGCGCACTGTACCTATTATGGTCACGTACAGATTACACGGATGGTAGGTACCAACCTACAGGATTATAGGATAATTAATCAATAACCTCTTAAAGGAGGCTTGGGTAGATATAGACGAACAACTTTTGTTCTATTCCTTTGTCTAATTGAAATAGACTAAATAAATAAGTAAATAATGCTGGACAATCCACACACCATCATCTAGCCCCAAGCTAAGCAGAGATTGTTTTATGTTGTGTTACAAAAGATTTTAAGTTAAGAGAAATGAATAAAAAAATAATATTTCTTTATAATAATTAACTGTATGAAATTTGACTTGTCTAAGTGCTTATTTTGTAAGCCTAAAGAAATAAAGTTGTTGAATTCAAAGTTTTTTTTCATACATAACAATAAATAAGTCATTTTCCATCTGATCTTCTAAGCTAAGGTCACAGATTAAAGCCGTAATACAAACGCAGCACAAGCCAGTAACCGATTAATAAAAGTCGATACATGACGAGGCACGCGACGGCGTTTGTGTGTCGGTATTTAGCAAGGAAAGGGGTTGCGTTAATGATAGGAGTTGAGTTGTTGAATTACTTTTTGACAAAGACATAGAACAACATTTGTAACTCTAGATGTATCCAAGTCGCCTTTAAAAGGTTATTGATCATCTACCTATAAGCCTGTATAAGTATAATCCTATTAAGATTCGTGGGTAGGTATTCACCTATGACGTTATCCGTTTTCACCCTCAAACACACCCTGAAACACGACTGAAATTTCTCGTTAACTGTGCCAAAATATTGGAAAACTCAAATTCAAATCATAGCAAATATCCGGATATAAATAAATAAAAATCTTTTATTTCAGACATCAATAGATCCATGTTTTGTAAGTAGGTACATATAATTAGAAACAAGAACTTAAGAATAAGGTTCACACATATAACATAACAAATATGCAACAAGAAAATACTAAAAATACCTAGATCACTCTACTTTCAAAGCAATGCCACATAGGAGAGGTGAATCTATAAGATCTATAAGCTATAGTTTGAAGGATGGTGTCACGCACTCTAAATAATAATAAATATATAATAATAAAGGACTTTCGTGTACGACTATGAATCACGACTCTGGTGATCAGCTCATTATTGTAAATTAAACGTGTTTTTGTTCTTAGGAGTTCTAGTGTCTAGATAAACTTGGATTGATGACTCTACTTATCATAAAAAAGTCATCCTTTTTATCAATAAACGCTATCTATATAATCTATCAGGACCAATCCAAACGACTGTCACAGATACGAGAAGACAGCGGAATGGAATCGGACAAAACTGTGATTAGAATATGTTGTAACGTAACACGGTTGGGGCAAGTAATCTCCTACGTCATAGAGAATAAGTCGTATTGGTTGGAGATTGTTCCATGCAGAGCAGCTAAGAAATAAGTTAAAAATTCGCGTTAGTTGTTTATTACTTAGGTACTAATAAAAAACTTAAACTCGTGTTTATCTTTGTAGGTTAACTTAACCACAAACTTGTTTTTAGGGAACACCGAAAAAAATGAAGTATTTACTGAAGGAAAGGTCTTAAATTAAATCGATATGTACTGAATTGGGAATAAAAAGATCGGTTGTTTACAAATTATACAGGAAATGCGAGCAAGGCCGTCCGTCAGAAAGGTGATGAGTAATGTAATGAATAATGTAATAGTATAAAGTCCGGTAACGCTGTCATGGCCATCTGCGGTCAACAGCATTGAAGTCCATTCGAAAAAAATGAAGTGATATACATAATAAAGGACTCAATACCTATAAAGATCGAATGACGTAGGTACCTCTACCTATATATCACGAATGTCCACATCCCCACCATAATTATATTGTCAATCTCAACTCAATGTACACGTGTAGGTATATTATAGGTACAGATATCGAAAAACGTGCTTTCTTTTTACAATCTCAAATATTAGTTTTATTTGATTCGAGGTGTCATTAATGACTGGGCAAAAAGGGGTGTTGTAGCTTCAGGTCTTAAGAAAATCCATATTCTGAGAAATGTTGGTCGCCATGCCCAGGTTTTCAAAACCGTCAATCTATATGGTGTGATATGATAAGTCTAATCTTATCGAGGTTCAGTTTTCGGTATTTTGTTATCTTATCTAGGTACCAATACCTATCGACTGATAGAAACGTGCCCTGAGCAAATATGCTTCGTCGATTTTTTTAGCAATAATCGTGAAATTGAGTAGGTACCTAAACACTACCTACGACTATATCGAAGCTATTTACAATTATATTATACTATACTAGCGGCCCGCCCCGGCTTCGCACGGGTATTAAACAAAAATTTCAGAAATTATACACACTAAAACGATGGGTTTCACAGTTTTCATACGGATCTTTACTTTTTTTAACAGCATTGGGGTTTTTGACATTGACTCGACATTCCAAAACTGACACTGGCCGTAGAGAAAAAGCAAGCACCGTGCGCTATACAACCTCTTTTTCTACACATATTCTGACGCGCCATAATAGAAAAAGAGGTTGAATATACAGCCCACGGTTCAATTATTGAATTTTTCATGCGGATCTCTAACTTTTTTGAATATATTATTATAGCCTATGTTCATCACGGCAAATTAAGGATTCTAATGGTGAAAGAATTTTTTAACTCGGTCCAGTAGTTTCGGAGCCTATTCAATTCAAACAAACAAACAAACAATCAAATCTTTCCTCTTTATAATATTAGTATAGATAATGTGAGTGCAATAAATAAATATAACGAATCATCCCATCCATATCGTTTTTATTTAAAATAGCGATTCATCAGAGAGAATGAAGTAGGTATTCCTATCAATGGTGAAAGTTTTTCAAATCGGTCCAGAGCCTATTCAATCCAAACAAACAATCAAATCTTTCCTCTTTATAATATTAGTAGGTAAAGATTACTAAAAGTTAATTTTCATAAACTACGGTAGATATTTAATTAATTATCACGTAGAAATGCTCATTGTTAAAGAGAATAAATAGCAAAAAACCTCCTAAGCACTAAGGAGGTTTTTTGCTATTTATTCTCATCAGCAAAATGGATGGCAAGGAGCTCATAAAAACGCAAAAAGCCTTATTTCCTTATTTTTAGCTGTCGCAAACCTGAATCAAGGATTCTCTACCTACCCGTCTAGGTCAAAGTCTGCAATACCTAGGTTATTTATCGGTGCAACTACCTGTTTGTTCTTGTTATTATCTGTGTAATTCTGTAGATTTACTAGTTAAGTTTTTATTGTAAACAGTTTTAAGGCTCCCTACCCAAAGGGTGTACTGTACGCGGAACCCTAACATTCAAATATTCAAATATATTATGCTAAGATACAAATATTAATTTGTGTCCAGCATGGTATGTGGTATTAAATACAAATAAAGTGCTTGCTTCATGTCTCGCTTTGATCTAGCATACAATAATTTAAGGTTAAGAAAATTCAATACCTTTTAATTTAAATTTTTTTCTGTCCGTCTGCCAGCGGGTTTTTATTTCAATCCCACGAAATCCTTCATGAAAACTCAATGGATCCTTTCAAAGACTATTTTAAAAATTCGTAAGTAGGTATCTACTATTTTTGTCGATGACTGTACCTACCATAAAATTCCTCAAGGAAAACTTAATTGACCTCAGCGTTACCATTGTGTAACCCGACCCTACTCATTAAATAATTAATAGGTTATTTTGACTCACAAGGGTCAATTGTATGGAACCTTCTCATTTGGGTCGATTAGGTGAGGTGTGCTAATGCTAAGATATCCGGCCTCAAGCTGCCTCGCCTCTAATCTAATTAATTAACCGTTAACCCCTTACTAAGACTGTGTTCCTACTGACAAACTTTTTTTTAGTTAAAATTAATGAATGGTATCGTATTTTTTATTCCTAATTTGGGACTTTAAGTCATTGGTATGTCAATGTCAGTCCTGTACTTCCAGTACTAAAAAAACTAAATAACATCTAAAACTAACAAAAATATCACTTGCCTGAATAAATTATTTTTTAATAGATAGAGTGATTCAAGAGTAACGTTTTTGTACCAGCATTGGACCCGGGCGAAGTCAGAGCGGGTCGCTAGTTAATAATAAATAATTTTTTTATGTATGTAATATATCGATATTTTTTTTTATATCCAAATAATTCTTACCATCCAAAGGTTGTCTGGAAGAGATCGCTTCTAAACGATAAGTCCGCCCATTGTACTTGTCTTATATAATGTCTTTTGTTATGTTCTATTTCTGGTGTACAATAAAGCATTTTTGTATTGTATTGTATATCGAGTACGTATCCAGATGTAATATAATTTGACGTTAAATAATATATAATTTAAAAATATGCACGCACCCTTAGGTATTTAAAGTCCATCAAGTTTAAAATTGCGCGCTACCGCAACATTTATAAACTTCAGAGGTCCGCAGGAAAAATACAACAACAACAACAACATGAGCCTATATGGTCCACTGCTGGACATAGGCCTCCCCTAATGAGCGCCATATGTGGCATTATTCATCATTTGGGGGTTATTGCCCATAATCCCCACGCTGGGCATGCGGGTTGGGGATCGCAGTTCGGTGGAATTGTTCTGCAGAGGGCGCTGCTGCCCGCCCTCGGTGTGTTTCCCTTAGTCGCCTCTTACGACACCCGCGGGAAGAGTTGGGGAAAAATACAATTTTTGTTAAATACCCGTGCGAAGCCGAGGCGGACCGCTAGTATGTATTATAATAAAGTATAGCAGTCATCTAGTACCCATAACACAAGCTCTGCTTAACTGGGGGCTAAGTGATGCTGTGTAGATTGTCCAGCATTATTATTTTTATACCTAATGATAAGAGTCAAGGAGCTTATCATTGGCCTATGTCCAGCTGTGGACTGAGCCGTGGACAGCATCTACTTCACAAACTTTATCTAAAGCTAATTATAGATAGATAATAGTTTATTGCTCACGTAACTTAGAAATAATTTACAAAGAAGCAACTAACTAATATATTATATAACTATAATAAGCGACAATTGGCGGTCTTATCGCTCAAGTGTGATCCCTCCCAGACAACCTATAATACCTATAATTAAAACCTATAAGTAACGAAGGTAGGAAATAAAGTTCAAAAAACACTGTTTTCGGTACGAAATCCTTTTATTGATTTTTTGGTATTTTTGAGACAATTTTTTGTACCCACTTTAATAATTAAAAACAGGATTGCGAATTTTTGTTTACCAAAACTCGGTACATTTTCCTTATGGATTAGAAACAGCGATGGTAACCACCATGAAAATAATTATCACCATTGCTATTTCCAAATTAACAAAGTGATTAATTTTAATTGTTAACAAGTCTAAAGAATGAACACATTTGAGATTTGCTAAGTTTCACTTCTATGAACAATTTAATTTTACTAGCTATATCAAGCCTATCCAATGGGCCGGACTAAGGTATGTAGGAAGGGGGAAGCCTATGAAAAATTACAAGGCAGTGCAACAATTTAACATTATCCTTGTCGTAAATAAGTGTGCATAACATTTATTGTCTCTAAATCGAATTTAAATGACAAAATAAAAAATATGGTAAAAAAGAATTAGTGTTTCGCCAAAAAAAACTTATATATGAATACTGTATCTTGCTTGCCAGGTATCTATTTCAGAAGAAAGAAATATATTACAAAATAATTTCATTATAGCCCCCTATTAATTATAAAATAAATATTTTAACGGAATCTATGATCACAATTTTAAGCAAACTCCACCTTTCGTTTAATGCCCAAATTAAAACTAAAACATTTCGAATTAAAAAAGAAAGAGTTGCCATATTAACAAAAATCATGTTTATTTACAGTGCATCAGTATATATTTAAGCGTTACAGGGGGAGTTACTATTTGATCAGGTACTATTCAACAATTAAGATTATGGATCTTTTACTCATTTTCCTATTTATGTACATTTTACGATTATATTGTTATTTTTACTACCAAACGAACCAGAATTGTACGTTACCTAAATAAAACAATCAAGTTATGTTTGATTTATATACTTGTTATATCTACTTTTAAAAGAAATTAGAACCAAAAGATGAGAGTTGAGTATTGTTTTTGAAAGTAATAAAATGTTACGTATATCCGCCCAATATATGGCGATATCTTTAAATTTAGCTATGGCAACTCTTACATTGTCTTTATTTTACTATTGTTTAGTAATATTTTCATGTCATATCTACATTTTGGACATATTTTGAACTAATAAACCATGTCAGTGATCTATCTTGAGATCAAAAGTACAAAATGAACTATTTAGCTAAACAATCACAAAGTAATCTATGTATGTAACAAAATTTAAAACTTAATTAAGCGTCCTGTTAAGGGTTCTGCTTATCCTTCTGGCAAAATCTGACGACCCTGTCAAATGACATTCTATGAATACAGGTAAACAATTGCTTTTAAAACTTAGAAACCTTTCACAGAATAAGTATTAAAAATAACTGTTTTTTTATTAGCTTTATTATGCCTCTTGAAATTGTTACTACTTAAAATATAAAAGTAACTAGAAAACATTAAAATGTTACAATACTTTAGAGCAGAAAGCAGGGCCGTTCTTAAAGCAAGGGGTCATCTTAATCGACCCCTTTTTTGACAGCGAATGTTTCTGTCGTAGCATATTGTATTCTAATGTTATCTAAATTACAGACCGTTTGAGAGTGGGTCCTCTATTCACTATCATAAAGGTTGTTATGTAACTCTAAATGCATAATATAACGCTACTACACGTATATAATACAAGCTATAGTTATATTATACGATTCTTATTATGTCAGCCTTTATTGAAATAAAAAAATGTTTTAGAAACTCTAGCTTTTTACCTGCAGTAAGACCTTTTCACAATTCGCATCATGATTTCAGAAGCATGAATGATATTCAGTGTCAAATAGCATCTTTAGGCAGTGACATCCTGGATATACTCGAAAACTTTCAGGTAATTTATAGATAGGGACAGTGTAAGGAGCAAAGAAGTTGAGGTTCTAATAGTACTATTTTTTTTTATGAAAAAATACAAGATAAAGGCTGACATAAATACAAACAATCATTATGAGTAAGTGATTCACGCTGTGACAATTACAGAGCACAGTGCGACAAAAGTATTCTAGTCATTATAAAAAATATAAGATTGATGTGTGTGCAAATATTTCATGGTCTTCAGAATTCAGATATTAATATTAAAGGGAAACACGAACATTCGAATGTTCGTATTTCCCTTTAATATTATTTCACATAGGATCCTATGTAAAACCAATATCTGTTTGAAAGCTTCTAAGTACAAACAAATGTAATTTGTATGAATAAAGGAATCAAATTGTATTGTTCTTTTATGTACGCAAATGACTGAATAACATATTTGCACACCAACAACTTAGTTATGGCGTTACGCCACCTTACATTTAATACTTTTTTTATTACATTATTTGTCGAATTTTTTAATTTTTTTTTCGTTATATGGCACCACAGCCATTTTTTCACACGACAATTACACATGCTGTGATTTCTTGTGCATCAAACGTACTCATTTACTTTTGAACTGTTTAAGATACACTATATACACTTAAGTTAACGTCGTAACATAAATTGACATAACATATACGACAACATGATTTTACTACCCTTAAAAATTATTCAGTTAAAAGAGGTTTAATGTCGCCAGCGACAAGAATAAACAATTAACAAACTAGACCCAAATACACGTCCTTATTAGCTTTATTGCTTTTATTGTTGTTTTAAAAGCTATCGTAGATCTAAACAGTTCAAAAGAACACTATTAGTTCTTTATGAAGCTATATCGCAGTGACATATTTTCTTATAGCAGTTATACAGCTATTTCACAACCAACCGCTGGCTTGTTGATGCCCACATTTAAGCTCATTTCCGAAATCTTGAATGACGTGTACAATGAGTCCAATTTCGCAAACTATTGGCACTTAGAAAGCAGTGTACTTTTGTAATATTCGATAAAATAGTCTGATCACTGTCATATTTTTAAATTTGTGTTACTTAATGTATATGTATACCATAAACCTTAGAAGAATCGATCCTATAGATAAAATTTCGAGTACAAAAATAGTTTTTTTGATAAATGTACACCTTATCAATTGCGTATCTAATAATTTTTAATGCTAAAAGTTTTGAAAAACAAAGACCAAATTTTGGTGCAAAAATATGACAGTGATTGATTCTATTTTGTGGTAATTTTGTTATCAAACAACCGTTTAGTGTCAGTGTCGAATAACAATTACATTCACTCTAAGCATCCTTCAAACCACAAGCACACACAAGCTTACTTTACTATCTTATAACAAAGAATTGCGCTTTTACTGAGCACTTTTTGTCAAATTAATAAAAAAATATACGATTTATATTCAAATAAATTATTAATATCCAAATATTAGACAAAAATAAAAACCACAGTTGATTTTAATAAACAATTCAATTATATAAGAAACATTTGGTCTCCTAAATACCATTTAGGAGGTGAATAAAATTCACCTTTTTTAAATATTTTAAAGACAACTTTTTGTACCACCAAGGTGGCAAACAAGCAATCGGCCCGCCAGATGGAAAACCGAAGCTTAAGGACGCCTGCATCAAACTAAATAGAAAAAGGAGCACCCTTTCTCTGGTCCTAAGTACGTCCCTGGTTGGTTGCCAAACAAATAATATTGCATAGTTGGTGTCAACCTCAGAAACCAATGTCAGCAAAATTGTAAAAAAGGTAAATACTATTTAGGACTTGGCTAGTCCATTAAAAACCAATCAAATAATAAAAACATCAATATTCTAATTTTAAACAGTGCCATTAAATTAAAAAAATATTTTTCGCACGTTCACTAAACACACCCTAAATCTACACTTACTGAAGAAAAAAAACATCAAAATTAATTTTCACAACGTTCGAATTTACACGATTACACTTACTATATTCTAATTCATGATTTTTTAAATTGTAACGATTGATTGTTTTTCAGAAAAATGTGACCTCAGGCAGTTTTTTTACCCACGAGACTTTTGTCTTGTCATCCTACATAAAAAGATACAGAAAATTCTTCATTACACACTTCAAAATTTGTGATTATTCAGTTCTGCAGGATCTTATCGCTAAGAGCGAAGAGATCTCTACCAGACAACCGTGGATTAGGATCGTTAGGTTCAACATCCCTTCCCTGTACATTATTTTGTAGCTAATACAGAATTCAAATAAAGTATCCTCTCTATCCGATAGGAGCGTTTATTTTTATTTATTTTTATTTTTACAAGAATGTTTAAGCTTGTTTATTCAAATGTTTCTACATCGGAAGGAATTGAAAAAGAAAATAGCTTTCCCAAATTAAGCCAGACTGATTCGGAATGAAACAAAAATAGGTCTCGTAAATTAAGCTCAACCTATACGAAAGGAAACGAAAATAGCTCTTGTAAATTAAGCTCGACCCATACGGAAGGAAATGAAAATAGCTCTTGTAAATTAAGCTCAACCCATACGGAACGAAACAAAAATAGCTCTCGTGAATTAAGCTCGACCATACGGAAGGAAACAAAAATAGCTGTCGTAAATTTCTATACCAGAAGGAATATCTTTAATTAAGCGACCCAAAGGTACTACGAAGTTCACAGAATGTGTAAAAAGTACTGTAAAAAGGAATTTTGATATATTTATACATTTAAAATATTTTCAACAACGAATGGTTGGAATCGGTTCATGGAATTCATCAACTAATAGTGCGATGCAATCGACAAAGCTCGATAAACATCAAAGTGTTTTTTTAACAAAACATTAGAATCAGATAATAGTACCTACAGTTTGCAAATGTTTTTAATCATTTAATTGTTTTGAAAGAGCCGTAAAACAAAATTTTAAGATTATCTGAGTATAAGTTTACAAAATCTTAGTAAAAATCACCATCCGACTTGGCAATGCTGCCAGCATTGTAGGCACTCTAGGTGACGGCTTCGATTTTTAGGAAATAGAGAGGTAAATAATAGTTTTAATTGTTTTATTCTGTTTATGTCTGTAATTTTCTTTGTTAGTAGATTCAAGGAATTTGAAGTCGGTAAAAACCGATATAAATATAAATTAATTTACTGGACAAATAGATCAGGAATATAATTTTTATGGGAATATCTCGGGATCATTCTATGTACAAGCAAAATAATCATCAAAATCGGTCAATTGACGCAGTATCGGAGAAGATAGATAGCATAGCCGATGATATTTTAACCCATTTTGAAGTTGGTTAAAAAGGTAAAAAAACCGAGCCCTCTATCAAATTACAACTTAATGTGCTCGTTTTGGTTAAAAACACTGCCTGACTGTCACAAAAGTCAATATTCATTGTCTATATTCGAATTTACACTTATCTGTAACATTGAAGTAGAATATTACTATGTATTTTTACATAAAAACGTTCATATAACGTCTATTCATATTAATTCTACAGCGTTTTGTTAGCATATATTTTATCTTGTTTTATCAGATGTCAATACCAAGAGTAAAGAAAAGACAAAAGATCTGCCGATATCATTGCTAGAGAATGGCGAATGCTACACGCTCGATATTTATCGTGATATTTGACGTGATATTTATCGAGTAATATCGTAATATAGTAATAAAGTAATATCACGATACGTGATACGCTTCACTACACACTCGATAAATATCGTGATCCTGGATTACGATCCAAATATCACGATAAATATCGAGCGTGTAGCATTCGCCTATAATTATGAAAAAATCCATAAATTTACAGAGCGTTTTTACGTAAAAACCTCAAATTAACTCCAACCTTCAAGTAGCTAACTTCACACCGGTCAAGAAGATTGCCTTCAACGATTCTAAATTTAAATACCTCGCACTCGGTCTGAGATCTATCACTCACTTGTAGAGTACTTTATTATTTTTTTCACAGTTTTTTTTATCACATTTTTTTTCAAATACTGTCATCTTAGGTGCTTGGTAAGATATGTAGCTCAGTATTTTGGTATTCGGATTTTGGAGAACCAGAATTTATGTGCCGACGGAGAAGATAACCTGAAATGTGGAAAAGTTTTCATAAAAAAAAAAATACTTTATAAGTATCATTGAATTATTGTGCAAAAAAAAAATCAAAAAACTATTTCATAATATATCAGTTGTTCAGGGTGTTCTGGTCGTTTTATATACATAATAAAAAATATCTATCTATTAAATATATTGTATTATGTATATCAGTCATCTAGTACCCATAACATAAGCTCTATTAGCTTGGGGCTAGATGATGCTGTGTGGATTGTTTAGCATTATTATTACTATTATTAAAATAAATATTATTTATTTCCATGCTCACAAGCCATATAGTGACCAGCAGCCTTATTGTCTAACATGAAATCCATTACCAGTGAACTTCAAACCGATTACCAGTTGTAGACCCAGTCAGAATGTTGTCGGTGTTGTCTAAGGTATTCAACTGGTCTTCGGTTTCAAGTGACAATCGAAGTCCGGGCTAGGTTTGAAATGCCAAAGTGAAGTCGGCTTCACTATTGTCTAACTCAACTGGTAATCTGGTAATACGATTACCAGTTGAGTTAGACAATAGAGCCGCCGGTCCTTTGGGACGCATGCGTGGGGCTGTAGCCAACAGCACAGAGGCCCTTTATGAGAGTTAATTTTGAAGGGGGGGGGGGGGGCTACTATAATAGCGGGTATCATCCTCGTTTGCACAATATGATTCACCCGAAGATGATACCCGCCACGTGTAGAGACTGTTGCAAAGAGAAATGGGAAACAAAAACCCAAGTTATTGTGATGGATGGATGGATGTGTAACTTATTATTCTTCTTATCTATATCTATACTAATATTATAAAGAGGAAAGATTTGATTGTTTGTTTGTTTGAATAGGCTCCGAAACTACTGGACTGATTTGAAAAATTATTTCACCATTAGAATCCTACATTTTCCGTGATGAACATAGGCTAGGTATAAAATATTTTCAAAAAATGTTAGGGTTCCGTATTTTTGTTAATACACGTGCGAAGGGGAGCCCTATGTCCAGCAGTGGACTAACATAGGCTGATGATGATGACACGTGCGAAGCCGAGGCGGATCGCTATTTATAATAATTATTATAGTTACCATATTTCGTCACGCGATCTCCCCTATGGTGTAGTTGGGCCGCGTGCCTTCAGGCTGGTACAGTGTTATCGACGCGATGTAGTTGTTCGACATCACCTGATAAATACACATAGGTAGATATTAACAAAAAAATATTTATTTATATGTAAACATGCTTATATCATTACAGGCACGCCCAATGCAATTTGTCAGCGCCGCCGACCCAACCACCGACCGTCTCGTCGTGTATCCGATTTGTACCATAGAGAACCTATACTAACACTATATCGTGAAATGTCACGCTATAGTGTCTATGGTCTATGATCTTTGTCTTTTTTTTCCCCTCAAAAAATTTCCAACGTGAGATGTATTGTAATAATAATAATTGAAATTACTGTTTAATAGAGTTCTGTAATCTACAAAGGTCTTTTCTCTTCTGCGTGTGCCCCTAACACAATAGTGTACCTTAAATTCTTGTCTTATATTAAAATTATAGCTTCTATATACAATTAAAGAGAAAATAAAATTAATATGTCCCCGATAAATACAATAATATATAATATAAATAAAATAAGGAATAATAAAGAGTGGTCATCCGAAATGTTAAGTCAACCAAACTTTTTCATAACAGTTTTATTACCAGTATTTTAAATACGTAACAACACCAAGCAAAAAAGAAAATACTAATAACGAGGAAAGATTTCATTGTTTGTTTGAATTGATTAGGCTACGAAACCGATTTGAAAAAATCTTTCACCATTGGAAACCTAAATTTTCCCTGATGAATATAAGCTGTATAATATTTTCTAAAAAGTAAGGGATCCATGAAACATAAATTTTTTGTTAAATATCCGTGCGAAGTCGGGGCGGACCGCTAGTTTACTTTATAATGTGAGACATCAAGGCAGGAGCTATAAGCTAAGAAGAGCCAGTGTTATACTAGATAACCCCGAAGTAAATGAACGCCAGTGTAATCAACATAGGTATTAATTTAAGTAACATGGTGTTATAATTATGTTATGTTTTTTACAATTTAAAAAAATATGTAATAATTGTAATTCTCTTAATTAACAAAGGACTCACTTTTTTAAAGAAAACTATTATTTAACTGTAACTTTCGTTAATAAAGGTATTAACCACATCATTGATTACCTCGAAGATCATACCCAGCAGCCTTATTGTATAACTTGAAATCCATTACCAGTGAACTTCAAACCGATTACCAGTTATAGACCCAGTCAGAATGTTGTCGGTACTGTCTAAGGTATTCAACTGGTCTTCGGTTTCAGCTACATATTTACACAATACGAAAGTGACAATCGAAGTCCAGGCTAGGTTTGGAATGCCAAACTGAAGCCGATTACGATTACCAGTTGAGTTAGAGAATAGAGCCGCTGGTATCCGTAGCAGAAGGTGGATCCGAACGGGTTGGTGGTGTTGCACTAAACAGTAATAAAGGTATCACCACATCATTGATTACCTCAAAGATCATATCCTGGTACCCGTAGCAGAAGGTGGATCCGAATGGATTCGTGGTGTTGCACTAAACAGTAATAAAGGTATTACCACATCATTGATTACCTCGAAGATCATATCCTGGTACCCGTAGCAGAAGGTGGATCCGAATGGATTCGTGGTGTTGCAATAAACAGTAATAAAGGTATTACCACATCATTGATTACCTCGAAGATCATATCCTGGTACCCGTAGCAGAAGGTGGATCCGAATGGATTCGTGGTGTTGCACTAAACAGTAATAAAGGTATAACCACATCATTGATTACCTCGAAGATCATATCCTGGTACCCGTAGCAGAAGGTAGATCCGAACGGATTCGTGGTGTTGCACTAAACAGTAATAAAGGTATAACCACATCATTGATTACCTCGAAGATCATATCCTGGTACCCGTAGCAGAAGGTAGATCCGAACGGGTTGGTGGTGTTGCACTAAACAGTAATAAAGGTATAACCACATCATTGATTACCTCGAAGATCATATCCTGGTACCCGTAGCAGAAGGTAGACCCGAACGGGTAGGTGGTGTTGCACTAAACAGTAGTAAAGGTATTACCACATCATTGATTACCTCGAAGATCATATCCTGGTACCCGTAGCAGAAGGTAGACCCGAACGGGTAGGTGGTGTTGCACTAAACAGTAGTAAAGGTATTACCACATCATTGATTACCTCGAAGATCATATCCTGGTACCCGTAGCAGAAGGTGGGTCCGAATGGATTCGTGGTGTTGCACTAAACAGTAATAAAGGTATCACCACATCTTTGATTACCTCGAAGATCATATCCTGGTACCCGTAGCAGAAGGTAGACCCGAACGGGTTGGTGGTGTTGGTGGACGAGGCGCGGTTGAGCACGACCGGTCGCTCACAGACGCGCAATGCACGCTGCACGCCTTCCCATTTAGAGTACGCTGTGATTTGCGCCACGCCGCGACTCTCTACCAGGGAGTTTGACTCGCATCTGTGGGATAAGTTTTTGTTGTGATATTTTTCATTGCACATCAACCTATATAAGTCCACAGCTGGACATAGTTAACCCCTAATGAGCGCCATACATAGATGGTTATCATTTGGGGTTTATTGAACTCCCCACTCTGGGCATGCGGCTTGGGGATCGTAATCCTGTGGAGTTGTTCTGCAGAGGGCGCTGCTGCCCGCCCCCCGGTGTGTCCCACTTAGTCGCCTCTTAGGACACCCACGGGAAGAGTGGGGTGGTGAAATTCTACACCGGCACCACACGGCAATGTGATATTCTTTAAAATGTCATAAATAAATAATGCTAGATAATTCATACAGCATTATCTAGTCGCAAGCTCATCAGAGCTTGTGTTATGGGTACTAGATAACTGATATACATATACGAGTCCATAGATAGATTTTTTTTAATAAACATAGACAACGACTATAACGCCCTGAAAAAATATTTGTCATAGTGGTATATATCACCTATATCACCAGTCATTGTTTCATTAGATAATGTCATTTTAGTTTGTCGCTAGCAAATTCGTCAAAAGAATAGTTAGACTTTTCTAATATCAATAATTTCAGCTTATGTCGATGATATACGATTATGTGACCTACAGGCCGGTACGACAATCCATTCTTATTCCTATTAGTAAATTTATCGTACGGAGTATTGCATGCGTTGTAAGTACTACTTACCTACCCCAATAAAAATAACAACCACGTAGAACCCTAATTATAATAGTGTCAATTTAAGTTGTCTAGCCGACATGACCGAAGCTCTGCATACCTTGGGGCCAGATTATGTGATTTTTCTAGCATTATTTATTATTGGTATATCTATCCTGCTGTAACTCTGCATCAATAAAAGTATTGAGAAACTAATCAACCTCTGCCGACATAAAAAAATCTCTGCATAGCTTTGGGCCAGATTATCTGTTTTCCAGTATTGTTTATTACTGTCATATCTATGCTACTGTAACTCTGCATCGATAAGTAATGCGAGACTTAACATATTAGTACTCACTTATCCGGCTGCACGGTGAGTTCGAACTCGCAGCGATGGTACATGTTGAAGTTGTAATGCCCCGGATAGTTGGTGTGCAGCACAAACTTCTTCACTTGGTGCGTGCGAGCGTCGAACAATATGTCCTGGAACAATACAATAGCTCTTACTTAGATAATTGTTATTTTCTTTGTTAATAAAGGCTTTTTTGCCAAATTGTTGTACAATACAATTTTTTATAGATAACACACTGGATAACACCAAGTTAAATGTTACAAACAATCAAATGAATATAGTTTATAATAATGGCCCTTAAAACTGAAAATAATATAATGTAATGCATTTCATTTTTAAGGTAGATAAAGAAATAGTCGCTAGCGTGCGGCGGTCGGCAGCGAGTGGGCTGGGTTTGTTTATCTTGAGTTAGAAATAGTCGCTGACTCACCAGTCTCAGGGTGAAGTAGTTGAAGAAATAGTCACTAGCGGGCAGCGAGTCGGCGTTGGCGGTGTTTGTACATCTTGTCGTAAGAAATAGTCAGTGACTCACCAGTCCCAGAGTGAAGTAGTTAAAGAATTCGTCGCTAGCGGGCGGCGAGTCGGAGTCGGGCGGTTCATGCGTATCTTATAGTAAGAAATAGTCAGTGACTTAACTGTCTTAGAGTGAAGTAGTTGAACAAATAGTCGCTAGCGGGCGGCGAGTCGGCGTCTGGCGGTATATGCGTGTCTTGTAGTAAGAAATAGTCAGTGACTTAACTGTCTTAGAGTGAAGTAGTTGAAGAAATAGTCGCTAGCGGGCGGTGGTCGGCGGCGCGTCTGCGTGGGGCGGTGGTTACGCATCTTGTCATCGCTCTTGTAGTAAGAAATTGTCGCTAACTCACCAGTCCCAGAGTGAAGTAGTTGAAGAAATAGTCGCTAGCGGGCGGCGGTCGGCGGCGCGTCGGCGTGGGGCGGTGGATACGCATCTTGTCATCGCTCTTATAGTACAGACGTGCTGGCGCGCCCAAAGCACGCGCTACGTGCTGGCACGAGTCTCCGAAACGGAGGACTCGGCAGATCGGGACTTGCAGCGGTTCTAGGGACCGGCTTGTGCCTGGAGAGACACAAATACAATACAAATACAAATATTTATTCAAGTAATAATAAATATAACAGAAAAAGGCTGTGGAGAAACCGAAATTGAATAGTTAGATTAATTTGCGTGGGGAGATTCTCCAGTATTATGACCATGTTGATTAAATCAGTCACTTGAGACCCCCCGGAAGGAGCATGGGGCATACCTTCAGTGAAGCAGTGCAGCCTCAACCCTCTGGTCTGGCTCTGGGCCCGCAGTACCACGCACCGCCTCAGGTGCAGCTGGTGTCGGTAGCAGGAGAGAGGCAGTTCTGGTAGAGGACCGCTTACTGTGGTACCAGTGCTCGTTGTATTGCTGGCCTGGAGTCAGATAGAAGATATGGAAGAAAGAAAGAAAATAAATTTAATCGAAACCCAGTAACAACAACAGCATCAGCCTATAATGGTCCACTGCTGGACATAGGCCTTCCCTAATGAGCGCCATAGATGGCAATATACAAACGACACAAATTAAAATTTGTTTGTGAATAAAATACAACACAATACAATATATATCATTTGGGGGTTATTGCCCATAATCCCCACGCTGGGCATGCGGGTTGGGGATCGCAGTTCGGTGTAGTTGTTCTGCAGAGGGCGCTACTGCCCGCCCCCCGGTGTGTGTCCCTTAGTCGCCTCTTACGACACCCACGGGAAGAGTTGGGGTGGTGAAATTCTATGCCGGCATCACACGGCCATGGAAACCCAATAACAACATACACAGTTAAATAAATATAGAAATTCAGGTACTAAAACAAAATTATGTACTTATGAATTTTGAGAGCGTTTTCTTTATCAACAACAACATCACCAGCCTATAATAGTCCACTGCTGGACATAGGCCTCCCCTAATGAGCGCCACAGTTTTCTTTATAATACATTACAAAACAATCAAAATCGAAGCAAATTATGTAACGAAGTATGTGTGAGGTTGAATGTTACCTGATGCTGAGATCCGTAGTAGATAGTTGTCCTGGAGACGACGGGCGAGCCGCCGTTAGGGAACTGCAAGGAGCCGAGCCCGTGTGCGTAGCCCGGCTGCCGAACGACACAACATAAATAATAATCTATACTAATATTATAAAGAGGAAAGATTTGATTGTTTGTATGTTTGTTTGTTTGTTTGAATTGAATAGGCTCCGAAACTACTGGACCGAGTTAAAAAATTCTTTCACCATTAGAATCCTTAATTTTCCGTGATGAACATAGGCTATATAATATTTTCAAAAAAGTTAAGGATCCGCATGAAAAATTCAATAATTAAACCGTGGGCTGTATATTCAACCTCTTTTTCTATTATGGCGCGTCAGAATAGAAAAAGAGGTTGTATAGCGCACGGTGCTTGCTTTTTCTCTACGGCCAGTGTCAGTTTTGGAATGTCGAGTCAATGTCAAAAACCCCAATGCTGTTAAAAAAAGTAAAGATCCGTATGAAAACTGTGAATCGTTTTAGTGTGTATAATTTCTGAAATTTTTGTTTAATACCCGTGCGAAGCCGGGGCGGGCCGCTAGTAATATAATATAATAATAAATTCTAATATTATATTATTAATAAATTCTTAGACACGAGATCCATACAATGTAGGTACAATAAATGTTACCTAAAATAATTTAAACTAATACAGCAAAATAAAATAAATGTGTGGTATATACATATACAGAAACCGGTACTTAGGGTACCTACGTCAAAATAATGATATTAATAATATGCTATTAATAGATATTTATATACTACTACCTGTTAGTTACTTGCCTATTAGGTACTTATAGGCACAGGCCTATAAGTACCTAATAGGCAATAACAGTATTATAATTCGATTTGTTGTTACTTGATGTCGTAGTGTTTATTTGTAAATATCGTTATAATAATTGCTAGTTTAAATAAATAAATAATGTCGGACAATCCACACAGTATCATCTAGCCCCACGCTAAGCAGAGCTTGTGAGGGTACTAGATGACTGATATACATAATACAATATTATTACATACATAGATATTTTTGATTATACATAGAAAAAGACCAAAACACTATGAATAAATATCTGGAGATCGTACAAACATTTGTCCCGATGCAGGAATCGAACACGCAGCTTCCTGCGTCGTAGGCAAAGGTCCGCCCGCCACAGAGGTCGTTGTTTGGTCAAAACTTTGATTGTTTAGAAGGATGCAAATTTTATAGCGCCATCTTTCGAACGAGCTCGCAAATCGTTAAAGTTTGGTTATTTAGAAAACGTCGTAATTTTTTTGAGCGCCATCTCTCGAACGAGCTCGTTGTTTTATTAAACTAGCGCTAAATCTTGGTTTTAGTTTGTTATTTTTTATCTTCTAATATTCGAATGAAAATTACAGAATAAAAAGTAATAGTAATTCTTAATTCGTTATTGCACCATAAAATAAACATAAAAACATCTACTTAGAAATATTATGGCAGATGTTAGCTTAGCCCTGAAAAGAGTTTTCTTCCAGCAAACCTTATGATGAGAAAGACAAGTGGGTGCATGTGCATAAAAAAATATATTATAATTTTAACCTAGATATTGAAATAGGCTACTACATATTATAATATATACAATACAAATACGATAAAACCTATGTATGTTGCTAATTAGAGATTATATATAATAATTAATATACTTAAATTTTGTAGACGCTTTATGCTTGAAAATTAAGAGTTTATTTGGAGTTTTTTAAAAATTATGCTACAATATCGTAAGGAGAGAATTCATAGTTACCTCGAATTTGCTATCGACAGGGAAGTAGAAGGAGAGCCCGCGAAAGTTCAACGCGAACAGATGTCGCTGCGAATCGTACAGGCCGGGGTGCGTCGCGCCGAAACAGTGCTCAATCTGCTCGATAGATGGCGTTATCTCGGGAGAGTTGAAGCACATACCACTGGAAAAGATAAAGGTTTCTTTACCATATTTTAAATATTGGTATCAAAAGGGCTTTTCAATGCAATCATTAAAAAAATCACTATTTTATTTTGACACTAGATGGCGCTACACAAAAGTCAAGTCAAGTCAAGTATCATAGATTCCAGAACCTAGGCAGGTTCTGGAATCTATGATACTTGACTTGATCAGTGACTTGACTTGATCCAGTGTGAAAAAATTGTCACCAAACCAGAACAAAACGATCTCAAATCAAAAGGGCCAATACATCGCGCATAAGAATACACAAAAAAGAGTAATTTAGGTTAAAGGGCGGTTTGTTCACAAATTTTCCACGTCGAATTTGGCCGGAGTATAAGGTCAGCATTGTGACCTAGAGTTTTAATAGCTTGCTTCGTTGCCCTAATGGCATTTTAATGACAATCCTATCACCATTAGGACGATAAAGGTCTAAAGGCTTTTACTTAATTGATTGTTTACCGGTTTTTTGACCTTTTGAAAATGGGACACAAGTAATGTCAATAGCAACATCTTCCAAAATATATCGCACAAGTAATTATACGAATGTAGGTAGAGCTCCGAACCAAATCAGCGGCCCTACCTATTTTATCTTATGTTGAACAAAGGAAATTTAAAAAAAATATTGGGCCGAAAATAGAGTTACAATAGAGTTACTTTTCCCGATTGTAAGTTAAATATGTAAGTATTAAAAACAGACACTCACCTATACCTAAGTTTAACTAATTTCATATTGTAAATTTCTATAATCTTCAGCCGCTGCGCGACTGGGTCGAAAACTAACCGGATACCGTCCTGGGGCATATTTATTACTAGGTCTACATTCAGGGGGTTCTGAAACAAAAACAAAGTTAGGGAATTAGGAACTGTAAGTATAGTTTGATCAGTGAATAGGGCCTATTTCCCACTTCCAAATATTTAATTTATCTC
Organism: Eupithecia pulchellata; assembly: GCA_963931895.1. Taxonomy (NCBI): domain Eukaryota; kingdom Metazoa; phylum Arthropoda; class Insecta; order Lepidoptera; family Geometridae; genus Eupithecia; species Eupithecia pulchellata. The sequence continues at coordinate 3,588,926 of OZ007542.1, read as the reverse complement.
TCAGATTGAAAATTGCCATTGAAATGGAGAGATTGAAAATATTTGCAGATCGTACAATGATTTATCCAGAGGCGGGAATCGAGCCCGCCTGCGTCGCAAGCGGACTTTCGCCCACCGCGTCGCAGAGGTCGTTAGATTAATCAGTGTAGGTATGAATAGATTAAATATTGGAAACGATGACTTCACGTCGGTTTCGAATACACAAATATTCAAGAATCAATTAATAAATAGCTGGGCAATGCACACAGCATCATTTAGCCCCAAGGTAAGCGTGAGAGAAAAAGTTGAGCATGTATACGTAATACAATATATTTCATAATTTAGAACAAAGTTGACGAGTGTGTCAAATCATTGACAAATCAAGTCTTATCAACTCAAAGAACATTTTTTTATTATTACTAAGTGTTTGTCAAATCATTATAACTAATCAACGTTCGAGCAACCAGCTGTAAACATAGCTGAGAAAAACCTCAACAGCTATTTTCCACTATTTTTTTTCTTTTTCTTTATACCACCAAGGAAACAAGCATTCCGCCCGCTTAATATGAAGCGGCAACACTGCTACATCGAGGACATTATACCGTGGCCCGCCCTTACCGCTAAAGCCGGATGGGACCGCAAGTCAACAACAAAGTCGCACGTAACTCCCGCTCATGGTCCAAGATCATCAACAACATCAGCCTATATAGTCCACTGCTGGACATAGGCCTCCCCTAATGAGCGCCATAGATGGCATTATTTCTCATTTGGGTATTGAACATAATCCCCCGCTCGGCATGCGGGTTGGGGATCGCAGTTCGGTGGAGTTGTACTGCAGAGGGCGCTGCTGCCCGCCCCCCGATGTGTGTTCCTTACGACACCCACGGGAAGAGTGGGGGTGGTGAAATTCTACGCCCGCACGGAAATCAAGTAACATACGTCGATATTAAAGGGACAAAGTAACAACCAACGGAGTGTCATAACATAACATAAGCCAATAATATTTACCTGGTCACTATACAATACTTGTACTCCTCTTATAGTCCCCACTTGACTCTGTATTATTGCAACTGACTGGGAGAAATGCATCCCTGAAACAAAATACATAGAATATTATTTTATTTGGTTATTAAATTGTTATATTTCAATAACTTTATTTTGGCTTATAAAAAATCAAGAATAGGTATAGTAAATTATCACAAAATAACAAATAGGGAAGAGTTGATTTTCTCTTCACTTAAATTGTTTGTCCATTAGTGGATGACGTGAAAACAGTATAAAAATATAGTAGGTACTCATAATGTCTAATACATGTTTATTTTGCGAAATGGATTGCCAGGTATAATTAATAAAATATGAAATAAAACAGTCAGATTTATCAAGAGTAGGTATACAGAACTAAAAATAATACTGTTGATGGATCATATAACACCCAAAACTTTTATTTAAGCATTGTTATTGTGTACATCTTTTTCAATAAATATTTTGTTTTAATTTTTAAGACTAAAGGGTTTTGTTCTGAGCGTGAAAAATCACCAGACGTAAGGTTTATTATCTTAAGTACAGGCGATTGCAGACTGTGGTTGTTGTTGTTGTACCAAAGGATCAAACTCAAAAATAACAAGTGATAACAATGTTTTCCAGACGACCTCTGTGGCGCGGTGGGCGAAGGTCCACCTGCGACGCAGTAGGTTGCGGGTTCAATTCCCGCCTCGGGACAAATATTTATATCTGCAGAAATTTGTTTAGGGTGTTCTGGTCGCTTTCTATATATATCTATCTTTGTAATATATGTAGGCATTACTTTATGTATATCAGTCATCTAGTACCCATAACACAAGCTCTGCTTAGCTTGGGGCTAGGTGATGTTGTGTGAATTGTCCAACATTTTTTATTTATTTCCCAAGCTTTCCTTCGCAGAAATAAATTATAATATCTGAGCAACATTTTTTTACGAATTCTTATTTCACGGCGTGCTGTTTACTAACTCTGCCAGTATTAATGTCAAAAGTGACATAAACTATTTTAGAGACAGACTACTAATAGAATGAAAATAAAAAGTAACATTTATATAAATTTTTTATTTGTTTTGGAATATTATGTGCCATTACATTATGTAAGAAGTAAAATATGTACGCCGCCAATGTGACGCATGATTTCTACACGTGTTACAAAGTACTTACAACTATACATCTCATAAAACGACGTCACCAAATGTTTCCCATACTTTTCTATGCTATAGCAACTGAATAGTTATTCTGTGGCTAGATAACATGCAATGGCGATAAAAATACGCGACGAAAACATGTTTTGGCGAAATTGTTGTTATTGATAACGATCAAGGTTAAGGCTCCGGTGTCGTATGAATTTCCCATACAAACGTAGTAGATTTGTAATTTGAGGATATTTTCACCATGATCTGCTATCATTTGTATTAAAATAGTATTTACCTAGGTTCCTGAGTACCTAAATTATTTAAGTTACGATTTTATAATTTTAACATAAGATATGAAACCTACGATTTATTAATTTTAACAAAATGCACCTACGTTTAGATTTAAATATGAGAAGGTACAATATAAGATACTTTTTTCTTTAGGTACATAAACTAACCTCGAAAAGCCTGTGTACTTCTACACAAATTTAAACAGTTTTCTGAAATATTTCAAATATTTTCGCTATTTTAAAGTTTGATAACGTACCTACGACGACATAACATACGCCATAATAATATACGACGACATAACAATGCATGACGCTTGTTATGTTAAAATTAAAATAAGCACAAAATAAATTATTTCGGTCGAGGTTTTTATTCACCGATCTCAAGTTCACAGTCAAGGTGCTTTACTCTTAAAAACAGTTTCAATAACAATTCTTTAAATCGCTTTGTTTTTTAGTATTTGGATTTATAAATTTGGCACTGAGTGTTATTCGCACGATTGAGATTAGATATGTAATATTATAAAGAGGAAAGATTTGATTGTTTATTTATTTGTTTGAATTTAATAGGCCGAAACTACTGAACCGATTTAAAAAGTTCTTTCACCAATAGAATCCTAAATTATCTCTGATGGTGATGAACATAGGTTGTATAATCCTACTAATACGCGAAATTTTTAAGTATCTATGGATTTGTTTTTCTTGCACGCAAAAAATACTAAACGAATTTTGATGAAACTTGGTACACAGATACACAGAGTTTATGACCTGGAATAACATAATGGGCATTTTATCCCGAAAATCCCACGGGATTGTGAGTTACGCGGGTGAAACCGCGGGCACCCAGCTAGTATTTCCTATAAAAGCTAAAGTGTGTGTGTGTAAATATAAATTTATAATTTATGAAATCTATTTAATTAATTGTTTTCTCTGACCTTATCACTTGTTGTTACCTACTAAGCACTCAACATTTTAACTTTTTTGCATTGCTAATATCTATGCTCTTACAGCTCTATGGTTAGGTATATCATGTTGTGTATGCATATTTAAGAACTCAATCTAGTTTAACAACCTTTGTAGTTTCCACTAATTTATCGTGTTATGATTGTTTTATGTTTTATTTGCCAATAAAATATATAAATCCAGACAGTTTCGGCTGTAAAATTATCATGTTGAACATTACAATCACCTATTACGTTACCATTTGCAATTCATAGATACATCTATTGTTCGAACTACCTTTTACCTCTAACGGGTAGGTGGAGGAATGTACTATTCATTAGCATAGTAACAAACGTTATGTTAATCATGAACTAGCAATTATTATAACGATAGGAAAATTTGCAAATAAACACTACGACATCGAGTGACAACAAATCGAATTATAATAACAGGCCTATAAGTACCTAATAGGTAAGTAACTAATAGGTAGTATATATACATATCTATTGATAGCAATAGGTTGGTACTTAGCAGGTTATCAGATAGATACAAACTTAGATAGTAAACAATACTGTGGTAAACACAGATACCTAGCCCACTCCTACATACAATTAGACAATGACAATGGTGGTGGCGCGGTGGCCTACAAAGTAGGATATTCCGGCGGGGTGGCGCGGTGGGCGAAGGTCCGCCTTCGATGTAAAAGGTTGCGGGTTCGATTTACGCCTCGGAACAAATATTTGTACGATCCGCAGATATTTTTTCTGGGTGTTCTAGTCGTTTTCTATAAGTAATATTTATGGATATAACATATTGTATTATGTATATCAGTCATCTATTGCCCATAACACAAACTCTGCTTAGCTTGGTTCTAGGTGATGCTGTGTGGATTGCCCAGCATTATTTATTTATTATCAAATCTTTCCTCTTTATGATAATTAATTAATATAGATTTTCGCCGACGTTTCAACGCTTTACACACTGTTCACGACCACGGGATGACAGTGAGTGATCTTAAGAGTCTGTGTCGAGATAAATAAGTAATAAAGAAAACCCGTTGAAATAGAACTAATAATGTGGTCAGATCGCGTAAGATAAAAATATTTATAGCTGAAATTTAGATCCAGAACCACTTCTACTTGTCTAGACACTTAGAGGTCAATAGCCTGTGTGACCAAAACACTACTAAAACACTACTACAATTGCAAACAAATTCAAATTTGTAAAAGGTGTTGTAATGTAAGAACAACTTCCAAGTTCCAAGATCGTTCGATTTGATCGGACTGTATTATGTAGGTATGTATACATATTTGTGTCCGAAATAAATGATTTGAATTTGAATTTGATTTACATTTCGCGGTGATTAATTTTTTTGCGGCCTATATTTTCGTCTGTTTTCCACAAGGAATTAAACTAGTGAAAATCTGTGAAAATATTATACTTATTCACTTAATGAAAATCGTAATTTTCTAGGAAGTTCTTACAACTACGTAGGTAACTTTATCATGGGTTTATATATTTATGATATGCAGCAAATAAGATACTTCTATGCTGTTTAACTATAAAAACTATCGTAGTTTGACGAATTCATTATGAATGTAAGCGGGGTAACTACGAACCTATTATATGTTGTAAGAACACCAACGTTTCATCCCTTAACGAGGGACTTCATCAGGGTGAGTGCGGCTCACGTCGCGGCCGTATCGCCTCAATGCGCTCACGAGCGCGACGTTAAGGGATGAAACGTTGGTGTTCTTACAACATATAATAAGTTCGAAGTTAACCCGCTTGAATTCATAATGACTTCTATGCTGATTTAGAACGGAGCTGGACCATATTTTATTTATAACACATAAAAAAAGAAAAAGGTAAGAAAAAGGAAAAAGTACCTTATCAAATGCGATTTAATATTCGTGAATAGTTAAATTAAATTACATTTTACCTATTTGATACGCTGCGGGCTTATTTAATTTTTGTAGGTATATGTATATTGTATATTTTTTTTAATATGTAGGTAATTTCATTTCAAAACTTTCGTTTCTAAATATCGAAATAGTTACAACAAAAATAACAAAATAGGTATAGAGAATTTGTAAAAAGTACTCACATTTGGTATTTGGAAGATTTATCCTGTTCAGTGACTTAAGGTTAATAGCATAGTTTATTTAGATTTTAATTTTCCTCGTACATTGTAACCTCCATAGTTAAATTGAGTAAGAAATAACATGAAGGTAGAGTACAGGAAAACAGAATAACATTATACCTCTTGCACATGACACTGACATCAATTCAATTAATAAATAATGCACGACAATCCACGCAGTATCTAGCCACAAATTTTCACATAAAAAAAAACTTTTACATGAAAAATACTATTAAAATATTGACGAACTTCTAAATGATGCAATCTGTTGAATGAATTAATGAAAACTTTATTGTAATTTTTTGCTATAAATAAACAGTTACATAATCTAATATCTAAATAAATAAAAACGTACAATAGGCGGCCTCATTGCTTAAAGCAATTTCTTCCAGGCAACCTTAATATTATAATCTATTGCTAGGTATACTAAATTCAAATTGATAAATCAATTCTCTTTTATAAATCTGCTGTTGCTATGGACAATTAAATTAAGATCTGCATGCCATTCTCTAATTATTTTGCACATCAATATATTATTATATTGGTCAGACATGTTGACTCTTACTTTACCTGCTAAGCAGAGCTAAGTTGCCTGTTATATGTATAGGTACAGAAAATACCCTGTACACATGGAACAAATATTTGCAGATCGTACAATACAAACTTTTGTTCTAGAATAGGAATAGATCAGAAAAGCACAATGCAGACAGACTTTAGGCCACTGTGCCACATCGGTCAATCTTTGCCGCCATTTTGGGAGTTGGTTTAGTGGAAGAAATGTATGAACAGAAGATATAATGCACTATTGATTGTAGTATTTGTTTTATTTAATTTTAATTACCTAGTACTACCTACAAAATTTTGTCCACAATACCCAAAGGTTAGCAGGTAGATAATGCTATCTAGCATTATGTTCGCCTATGTACAAATCTTGTGCAATAAAGTATATTCTATTCTATATATATAATATAGATTATAGAAAGGTGTATTCCACAGTGGATGACACTTTTTGCTGGTATCAATTAACTTGTAAAAGATCACATTGTTGCAACTTCATGGTGAATGCATCTTATCTATTCACCCAAAGCTGGGTGAATTTACCCAGAAAAGCTCAATTCTCTATTATGTTGACATCATTCATAGTAAATCTGAATCAGATTTATTCTATGTAACAGTTAACAGTATTTAAAAATGATACAATATATTAATAAAGTCATTGTCCCTGACTGATAAGAATTACAAGCTTATCTTTGCAGTCATTTATTAAAGTAACAAACAATATTATAGCTGTTTTACTCATATTTGTAGGTAAATGTAAGTTTGTTTTATGTTTTAAGTTTAATGACTTTTCCTTTGTTGTGGCTTGTTGGTATTGAAGGTTGTTATTCTGACCACAGATTTCATTATTTCAGTACAATAATTTTTGGTTGTTTAAAAAAATATGCTCATGTTTTTTTACTAGTTATTTGATATGCGATATGCCACACAGGTCATGTTTTGTACCTACAGCTTAGCAAATGTATTATCCGCGAATAATTTGGAAATACAGACCTTTATGCAATAGTATGATTAAATAAATAAAGGTACCAGCTCTTCTATAATATTGTGCTGGTGTTTTATTAGATGCTGAAAAGTAGACTACTTTTCCATTGACCTCTTTGGTGAAGTCAATGACATTTTGACAGAGACTACTAAGATTTATTTTAAATCGTAAATTGAGTTGATTACACAAAGGCCTTTTTTATAGTACCTACCATGGTACCTACCTACTTTTTATAACAAAATGCGATGTCAAGGCATTAATACGTGTAAATTTACATTTTACCTATAAAAAAGTGTAAGAAAAACAAGATCATTAAAATAAACATTGTAAACATGAAAACAACAGCCAAGTGTTTTCACGGTCAAGACAAACGGATAAAAAAACGAGTACCTATTCTGACTAGACAAAGGGCCAAGGAGTTAGCTCAGGAAAAATCAATTTTAGCAATGTTTCATTACTTAAAGACCCAAATATCATCAGAAACGTGAACTAAGATGTATCAGCTACCAAAACACCATTGCGTAAGACGCTTCCCGCAAAAATAAAGCGCAAAATATTGACGTAAGAATATAAACAGAAGCTCTTGACTCACCCAAAACGAACTCCCAAGCTTCAGAGCCTAGGGAACGCTCCGGAACTATTTCCAAATCCAACATTTTGAACAGAACACTAAACGCAAACTATACTAAATAACTTCCACTTAAATAAACAGTTTTCCTAGCTAAAATACGCAATTACGCTGCCTTTTCTTTGTTTGCCAACTTTAGTTTTCAACCATTTTGTGTTTGTCAGAGGAACTGTCATTACAAACAGCTGATTGTATTCTGACAGGGCCACAATCAGGGGAGCTATTTATTTCGTTGCGTCTTAACTATTTTAATATCATATTAATTGATACGAGGAGTCGTTCAAAAATAATACCATTCCCTTCGATTTCTAAAATATCTCATGAGTTAATTTTATTCGTTCAGAAGTATACCTACACTCCATTTTCTTTCATGATCGATCATGTACTATTGCGACACAGTGAGTCGAGAAACTAAGCCAAGGATGATCTACTAACAATGAATTTTCATTTGCACTTGCCGTGTTAACCGAATTATAGCAGGTTAATTGGGCTGGAATTCAATTGCTTTCCAACCATTTTATTATTATTTTGACAAATAAATTAGCATCAAGCTAGTACACTAAAACTTTATAGGTAGGTATGTATTTACAAAAATTTATAAATAAGTAAAGCTAAGTGTAACCACTTATAGTCCGATACAGCAGTGTACTAACGTCTGTCATCAATCCATGAAAAATATATACATAGCGCAAAATGTATATGGCCTGTGAGGTTTATATTAGAATAAAAAGACTGATTACATCCCTGGTTTTTTTCTGTGACGCATGCGTTCCCTATCTCGACGCAAAGAACGTCAACATTATAGCTATCTCGCTTTTACGTCATATAAATGTAATAACGCCTTCTCACTTGCATCAACAGTTTATCTTCGGACTCTTTCGCACTAATGAATACTGTATAGTGCAATCTCTTTCAGTTGAACTTATTATTGATAGTAAACTCGCGATTGCGACATTTCTACGTGTGTTGTCCATTGTGCGTCTCTGAAGAGTATTTTGTTTGACATCTCAAGTTCAAGAAGCAATGTACTAGAAAATACAGCAGTACTGCAGTAGTATTTTACAAACATTTCCCTGAATTTCAGACTGGCCAGACTGCAAGTCTCCTGTCTAGACCTGGTAATGTTCTAGAACAAATTGAATTGGCAATGTTTGTTTGTTCCCCATTTGTCTGTTTCTATGCAGGTTGCTTTCGCTTCGTTTCCCGCCATTCTTATTTAACCTTGAAGCTTGAAGAGGTCTTGACGCCCACTGGAAATAGACACGTATTCGTGGGTAGGTAGGATGTTGTGTAATTTATTTACTATTATTATGTTAGGATATTAGTGTTCTGTGATTCACATCGACGAGATGTAGATATACCCAAGTAGATCCCGTCTCAACTCATCTTTTCCCCCAGTCCTTTTTTGCCCAAGTCGATGTTTTTTGGGATATTATTTTAATTTATGAACCCACTTTATCAGTGGAGCCGTATTAGGCGGAATATTGCCATATAGGTACGCTATCTTGGTAAGTCAAATGGCGACCAAAAAATCCAATTGGCTAGATCGGGCGATTTAGGCTACTTCAAAATTACGCGCATTAGTAGGTACCTATGCATTTTAGTGTGCGAAGAGTATGTTGCAATACGTTTTGCCATACGGACGAAATGTTTAAACTGCACAAATAAAAAAATTGTACCAAAGAAGACCGATTGATGCAGCTGGATCATCTACTTCTGCCACCACTCAGGTAATGTAGATCCGCTTCCGCTGTATTTGACGAGAAATGGATTACAAGAGGAATAAAACAAAAACTAAGAAAATAACGATCACAAAATCTACTCATATATTTTTTTTAATCTTTCTTCTCCCTTATTTGAGTTAAATATTATAGTCTGCTTAGCTCAAAATCCTAGGCGAATCATCCGAATAATTATGTTAGGCGATTTAGGCTACTCGGTAGGCAACATTATGCGAATTGGGTTTTCTTTTATCTGGCAGCCCTGCACTTTATTCGTACCATGTACTCGTACTTGCTGCTTCCCTACACGTTTATCCTACCCTACGTATTAGCTTCACGATTACACGTTCATTATAAAAAATAAATTATTCATATATAAATAGTTTTAGTAGTAGGTATCTCCCTAGTCTTAATAACTAAAACAAAAAATTATCTGCACCTACGTAAACTAAAACCCTTTTTTTTTTCTGACAATCCCCACAACCGAGGCGGCAATCGAACCCGCAACCTCCTGCGTCGCTGGTGGACCTTCGCCTACCCCGCCACAGAGGTCGTCGACACTATCACTGCCCATGACTCCGTCCGCTGAGATCGGACAAAGCAGCAACTACCAAATGGCCGCCGGCCAACAGTCAGAAGGCGTTTGTTCTTGTTCCATACATTTTGTAAGTATGTACACAAAACACCGGATAGTCGAATACGCACGAATATCCAATCCATAGACAATTTCATCTGACAATCAGACATAGAAACAGACGTGTATCTCCAGCCTTCGATCAAACGGCAAAATAGCTTTTGTCATTGTCATTCATTCATTGTTGTTCTCAGTCACAGACTCAGTCACAGAGCATATTAATCACTACGTTTCTCTGTTGTTGTTATCTTCTGTGGTTATCTTATCGAGCGAGGAATTACAGTTTCAGTTGTAAAATTTAATTGGAATACCTTTCGTTACACATTATCATGGTATCGAAAGCATAAAGCTATTCGTTAGCTGGTATCTATCGCAGCCTTTACCTTGTTTCACAAAATGAGTGATTCAGATGGCGAAGAGAATGTAATTCGTTACGGGACACCGCTTGAGCCCTATGAAGAAGGTAAATAAACTTAATTTACACCACTGAAATAAACTTACTAACTAGAAAAGCAATGGAAGACTTGCGTTAACCTTCGTATAGTAAAGTTGGGCTAACACCACTGAAATAAACTTAAAAACTAGAACAGCAATGGAAGACTTGTCATAACCTTTCTTTAATATAGTTGGCCAAAACATCAAAGTTACACGTATTTTAAACACGCAAAGTAAGGAATTAAACCTTACCTTGGCAACTAAGTCTAGAAACAAAGGTTTAAAACGCTGCCTACTGTTACTGCTAAGACCTCCCGAAATAAACATTTTTATTTTTAAAAATTAACTTTCTATTGCTTAATAACATAACAGATGAAGTTCCGTCAAAGCGCAAGTTCCAAGAGCCGACAGACCAGTACGCAGTAGATGCTCATGGACGGAGGAGGTTCCATGGGGCGTTCACAGGAGGCTTCTCTGCAGGCTTTGGGAACACAGTTGGCAGCCAGGAGGGATGGACTCCACAGACCTTCAAGAGCTCACGACAAGAAAAGGCTGCAGTCTCTGTGAGATAATATTTTCACGATGTCTATGTTCATCAGAGAGTCCAGTAGTTTTGGAGTCTATTCAATACAAACAAACTAACGATCAAATCTTTCCTCTTTGTTATATTAGTATAGATAGATAGAATTAGTATAGATAGAACTAGGAAACTACCCAGCGGCTTCGCAGGGGTGCAGCTCATATATAAACTCAGTAATTAATAACAGTTTTTGATAAGTGATGAGTAGTCTTATGGCTGGTGTAGTAATGATAATATTATGGTTTGAGTGGTAGGTTTGTTTATTAAATGGATTTTTTGGAGTTTTAAGATGTGGGCTGATGATGATGATGATGATTGATGACGAAAGAGTATGTTAATGAAGCAAGTGTTCATGTGATCTGAATAGATTGAATCAAGATCTCACTGAGACTTGCATTCTTCATTATACTCCAGCCATTATCAATGAACATTGTTTGTAAACAACTCAACACTAAGAATCAAAGTAATCTTTCCTGTGATGTTTAAAAATTTATTTAAATTGTGTTATTCATTGTAAAAAAGAGCAAATTCATAAATGCTGTCCCAATATGAATAAAAAGTAATTTTTAGGTTTTGTTGTACAATGTTTAAATTTTTCCTTATGCTAGACAATCCACACAGCATCATCTAGCCCCAAGCTAAGCAGAGCTTGTGTTATGGGTACTAGATAACACCGTGCCACTGGGGTCGTCAACAAATACTTATGATTCTCAGGCGCAAAGACCAGAAGACTTTATGGATGAAGAAGACCGCAGTGAGTTTGGAATAGCACCAAAATATATGCAGACTAGTAGCGAGTTCTCAGGGCAGAAGCGACCGCGAGCACGGGGATTTCACGATGGACCTATACCAGGTATGTCAAATTAGTCTAATTCTTATTTATTCTTATAAAACCTTCCAAATCTTATTAATTTTTTAGCAAAACTTAGGTAACCGGTTAGCCGTGTGGTGCCGGCATAGAATTTCCCCACCCCAATTCTTCCTGTGGGTGTCGTAAGAGGCGACTAAGGGAACACCGCGGGGCGGGCAGCAGCGCCCTCTGCAGAACAACTCAACCGAACTGCAATCCCAACCCGCATTCCCAGCGTGGGTATTATGGGCAATAACCCCCAAATGATCAATAATGCCATCTATGGCGCTCATTAGGGGAGGCCGAGGGGTCCAGCTGTGGACTATTATAGGCTGATGATGTAGGTATCAGTATTCTGGACTGAAATCTTCCAATTCTTATTTATTTATCTGCCTGCCGTAGGCTAGACTACACATAACCAGTTACAGCAGCCAAAAACGTCATTAATAAAAGGCGGCCGGGCATGCTTACTACTCACTAGAGCCGCTCGACTTCGCTTGTATTAAAAATTTAATTCACGCGGATCCCTAAATTTTTTGAAAATATTCTAGAGTCTGAGATTCTCAAACTAACTAAAGTACTCTTATCCTATATTTGCTTCTATTTCTGTGCTGCTTTTTATAAAAATAGCCTCCTCTGCCATCTTTTATATTAGTAGGTTCCCCTGGTCGATAATTAATTTAATCATCGACCAGGTGAACCAGTCCTAGACCAGATACTTCAGCCCGTGCACGAGACAGCAGCGGTCCATATGCTGAAAGCCATGGGCTGGCGGCCGGGGCAAGGTACTGGGCTGCGGCAGAGCAGGCGAGAGAAACAACTAGCTGCCGGCCAGCATCGCGTCTACGGCTGTTATATGCCGGAGGAGCTGAGACCTGTGAGTTTACTGTGAGATAAGAGACAAAGATGATATCGGCTGTAGATGATGATGATGATGATGAGTCCAAATGTGTTGTAGCGGCGTTTCGAGGGGTTCGAGGGTTTTTTATAGTCCTAATTAAAAATAAAAAAGGGGTCACATTTCAGAATTATCTGCAAAAAAGGTCAAAGTTGGCCTGTGGAATGAGTCCAAATGAGTTTTAGCGGCGTTTAGTGGACGAGCAAAAGTGAGCGAAAGGGGTTGTTCGAAGCTTGGCTTATTGCCTCACCTCACCGTCAATTTTATTGACATTGAATTGTCTCCAAGATATATATTTAGGAATTATCCAGCGCCGTCATTTTGAAAAATTATCAAAATGGCGGACGGTTGTCTAAGCCGATATCTTCGAACCCCATTCTAAAGATGAAAAACAAAATCCACTCATGTTTGTGTGACGTTGCATGTTGCATCAAAGGGAATGTTTTATAAGTCAATTTCTATATTTTTATTATATTATTTCCCCTCTTCCGCAGAAAGAAACCTCAGACCATTCAGACAGTTCGGAATCTGAAATCGACTACGACACCCTGTTCGCGCCAGACGACTATGAGCCTTATGTCCTGAGCCAGAAGAACGATCGCTTCGGGCTCGGATACAAGGGGCTCAGTCGACATTCTGTGCTTGGAAGTCTGGTCGGCGAGTATGGTGGCGAAGATAAATCCAGTAAGCTGGTTATGAAGGAGAAAGGGAAGAAGTTAAGTACATTAGCATTGATTTGACGGCGTCTGTGGCGCGGTCAGCGAAGGTCCGCCTGCGATGCAGGAGGTTGCGGGTTCGATTCCAGCTTTTGAACAAATAATTCAAATTCAAAGATTGCGTCAAACATGGTATAAAGGTGTTCAGTATAAATAATGCACTCATGTCTCACTATTATGTTAGCATGCAATAATTAAATATAACTACTAATTGTATGATCTGTAAATATTTGTTCAGGGTGGTCTGGTCGTTTTCTATGTATAGTAAAAAAATATGTATCTATGTACTCGTATATTATGTGTATCAGTGATCTAGTACCCATAACACAAGCTCTGCTTAGCTCGGGCTAGATAATCCTGTGTGTGTAAATTGTCGAGCATTATTATTGTTATTGATAATCTTCATAGGAGCATTTTCTGAACAGTTATCGTAACCGATACGATCGTGACAGTTCGTCACGCTCGGGTCTGTTACGCTGAATAGCGTTTACTTGTCTCCAGTTATAATTATTGAGTGCCAAATAAATGCATCTGATAAGATATGTTATGATATTGATCTTGTGGTTATATTTTGTGGTTAAAGATATTTATTTCTTAAAGAACATGATAATACATTCACTTACAGAGAAATGTGTTTTTCTTAGTATCTAATGTACTTTTATAACTAATTTATGGTTGACGTTTACAGTGCAGTTCTTATAATTTTCGGTTATTCTACAGGAATATTCTCTAATACATATTTCTTGAGTTTTTTCTTGAAAACAGTTAAAGAAGAGGATTCTTTAATATTTTTTGGCAAGTTATTATGCAGTTTTGCTCCTTCAAAAGTTATGTTTTTCTTTCCATAGTTGGTTCTAGGATGGGGTAGTGAAAAGTTATTTGAAGATCTCAGATTATATTTGTGCGTTTCGCTTTTTCTTTTAAATGATAGGTCCGTGTGTATATCCTTTTGTACAATCTTTTGTATAAGACAGCAGGTGTTATATGTATATATTTGCCTTAGGCTCATCAGTTTCGTTTCTTTGTAAAGTGTCTGTGTTCTTGTCAAAAAATCATCATATTTTATATTATAAAACCTGTATTAACAAAGAAAATTAGAATAAAATAACCAAATTAGAACTAGTATTTACAGGTACTAGTATTTTTTAGGTTGGGCAGCAGCGACCTCTGCAGAATAACTCCATCGAACTGCGATCCACAACCCGCATGCCCAGCGTGGGGATTATGGGCAAAACCCCCCAATGATAAATAATGCCATCTATGGCGCTCATAAGGGGAGGCCTATGTCCAGCAGTGGATTAATATAGGCTGATGTTGTATGACGCTCATTATGGGAGGCCTGAGTCAACAGTGGTCGATTATAGGATGATAATGATATATTATTTGCAACTTCAGGTGTCGATCCGAGGCCAAGCGTTCGGCGTGGGCGCATTCGAGGCTGATGATGATGATATCTACGCGACCGAGGATATGTCGCACTACGACTATACTCTTGGACCGTCTAAGGACATTATGAAGCAACCCGCTGTTAAACAGGCAAATAATGTAAGTACCTGCAGGCCAAGCACGGGGATTGTTATCTAGGGTAGAATAGACAATAATAACATCGCAACGCCGTACATTGCGTACATTGTCGAAGTTGAAGAAATTAATTTCAAATAATTTCGCATTCGATGACAAAGTGACGTCATTTTTCTCTTTTCTACCTTAGACAAGAAAGCCCGTGCTTGCCCTAATTCTAATTCTAATTCTAATTCTAATTCTAAGTGGGGGAACTAAGATCTGCACTGACATCTCGCGTAGGAGTGTTTTGTGCATTATCCCCCTGCCTAACCAGGCCCTATCCAGCCCAGCTCCTTGAAGTACCGGAGCAGGACTTTTGGAGATTTACAGCTTTGTTTTAGCTTTTCTTGAGGTGTCGACGGGTTTGATGACTCTATAAGACTCTTCAATCCCGTTTTCCGTCTGGCCTCCTCTGTGGCCGTGCAGTGTATCACCACGTGTTCCACAGTTTCCTCTTCCTGGAAGCAGCCACGGCACAGGCTGCTGTCTGTGGCACCAGTTTTGAGGAGGTGATGGTTTAGTTCACAGTGACCTGTGATGATGCCTACCATTAATTTTAGATCTTCGCGGCTCATCTTGAGCATCGTGTTTGTGGTCTTCCTATCTATGGAGGGGAATATTGATTTGGTGTGCTTGCAGTCTTTTCGACGCTCCCATATTTTTTGATGTTCTTTTTCAGAGTTTAGTTTTAGTCTATTTTTTACTTCTGCTGTGGGCGGGTTTGAGAGACCATTGTCCTGTTTTGTTGGGTTCGTTCTCGCTCCTTCCTTTGCTAGTTTGTCTGCATTTATGTTACCTGTACAAGAGCGTCTCTCTATCCATTCTATGCTGACTTTGCCTTGTTTAGACAGATTTTGTAAAGCGTTATGGCATTCTGCAACAGATCTTGATCTTGTGTCTGACTTTTTGAGTGCGTTTATCAGTGCAGCACTGTCTGTTTTAAAGACCAGATGCATCTGACTTGTCGGCTCTTTGATAGTTCTGTCCAGAAGAATCCGATTAGCCGCCAGTTGGATCCCCATTGTTTCAGCCTGAAAGGCCGTGGTGGCTGAGTTTAATGGTTGGGATTTTGAAAGCCCTGATTCTGAACAAAAATAGCCGCAGCCGGCTCCTGTTTTGGTTTTGGCTCCATCAGTGTAGATGTGATATGTACTGACGTCATGTGAGGTAGTCGCTAATGCGTTCTGTTCATGCGTTATTTCGTAGTTCTTACCGGTTAAGTAGGTAGTGGCTATTCTATCAGTACCGTTTACCGCCTCTGGAATTGCCGCAGTTGCTTTGTTTAATATTCTGCAGTGGTTTGTTAGACCTGAATCACCTTTCCACTGATTTGTTGATTTTATTCTAAGAGACGCTGCCATTGCTTCTTGCTGTATGTGAATGTGCAAGGGCGTTAGTCCTAAGATTATGTCTAGTGCTGCAGATGGGGTTGATTTCCTACATCCGCAGATGAGAGTGCATGCCAGTCTTTGAACTTGCTGTAGTTTGTTGATGGTTGTGACTAAGTTTGTTCTCGGCCACCAAACTATAGCCCCGTAGGTTAGCACTGGGCGGACCATGACTGTATACAGCCACAGACACAGCTTGGGCCTGAGGCCCCAATCCTTACCTACCGCTCGCGTGCATTGCCATAGGATATTAGTGGCTTTTGTCATAACATGGTCAAGTTGTTTTCCCCATAGTAGTTTACTGTCTAGCCATATGCCGAGGTATTTAACATCCTTGCTTAATGACAGTTTTGTACCTAGCAGTGAGGGTAGTTCTAGTCTTGGTAGTTTAGTTTTGCGAGTAAACAGTACCATTTCTGTCTTGTTGGGATTAACAGACAGACTGTGTTTGGTACACCACGTTTCCACTTTTCGTAGAGCTTTCTGCATCTTTTCGCACAGAGTTGTCTCGAAAAGGCCCGATATCATGATTGCCAGGTCATCTGCATATGCAATAGTGAAAGTTCCATCTACATTCAGCGAGTCTAGGAGTTCGTTTGCAACCAATATCCACAGAAGTGGTGAAAGGACCCCGCCCTGTGGACACCCCCGTGTCACTCTGCATTGGGCTGCCTGCCTTAGGGATTCTGAACTTTCAATTTTGGTTGCTCTGCTGGATAACATTTCCGTTATCCACTGGTTGAGGTTGTCATCAACTCCTTGCTTTCGCAAAGCGTTTTCTATTGATGGGAAAGTTGTTTTGTCGAAGGCACCTTCTATGTCTATGAATGTGACTAAGCACGATTGTTTGCTTTCAAGCGCACCTTCAATCTTATGGACTACTTGATGCAGAGCTGTTTCAGTAGATTTACCAGATTGATACGCGTGCTGATTCTTGTTAACTGGGTTTCTAAGTAGCGGCCCGCTTCTGATGTACTTGTCGCATAGTCTTTCTAATGTCTTCAGTAGGAACGAGCTTAAGCTAATTGGTCTGAATGACTTTGGCTGTGTGTAGTCTGCTTTTCCGGGTTTTGGTAGGAAGATTACTTTGACTTCCCTCCATATTAGAGGGATGTATTTCCAGGCGATACAGCTTCTAAATATAGAGGTCAACTTTGGTGTGATTTTTGTGAGGTTCCACTGGAGGAGGGCGGGAAATATGCCGTCAGAGCCAGCGGCTTTATACGGTTTAAAACTTCTAACCGCCCAGTCTAGCGCTTCTTCAGTTACTATCTGGTTTGCAAGTTCCCAGTCATTATATTCGGGTTTCCGATAGTTTCTTGCTTCCCGTTCTATGTTCGCCTCCAGTTTGCAGTCTGGAAAGTGTGTTTTCAACAGTAACTCGAGTTGTTCCTGTTGGTTTTTTGTGTAAGAACCATCGGGCTTTTTAAGTGAGCCGAGCTTTGTGTTCGTGTCCTTGGACAGAATTTTGTTGAGGCGAGCTGTTTCACTCTGTGTGGCTATGGAGTTGCTATAGCGCTTCCAAGAGTTCTTACGGCTACTTTGAATCTCTCTTTTGTATTCCTGTCTGACTTTTTTGTAGTCTGACCAGTCTTTTTTATCTTTTGTATTCATTGCCCTATTGAAGTGATGACGTACTTTCTTTCTGAGTTTGGTGAGTTTTTTATTCCACCATTTATCTTTGCGATGAGCAATCTTATTGCTTTCGGTTATCAAGGGACTGGCTTCTTCGTAGCTGGTAGTTATATATGCTGTCAGCTCAGTCAGCGAGTGTTCAATATCCTCTGGAGTTAGCTCCGACCCAGGGTCAGGTCTCGGTAGAGCCTCCAGTTTCTTATTTAAGGTTTCCGCAAATAAGGCAGTGTCAGTTTTCTTAGGATTTCTGTATGTTCGTGGAAGGATTTCTCCTGTCATCAGTTGAAATCTTATCCGCCTATGGTCTGCGCTGGATGCTTCCTGTGTTGCTACGTGCCAGTTTTGTATGTGCTCTGCAATGGCATCGGTAGCTATTGTTAGGTCTATGATAGTCTGAGCCCAGGATGTTACAAACGTCGGCTCAGAGCCTCTATTCATAATATTAAGGTTATATCGCAGTACAAAGTCAAGGATGTCCTTTCCCCTTTCGTTTGTGTCAGGTGAACCCCATACGGTGCTGTGTGCATTAGCATCGCAGCCCAGTATGCATTCCATAGCGTGAGAAATACAGTAGTGGAGTAGTACCTCTAGTTCTTCAGTGGGTGCCTCCATGGTACTGTCTAGGTATGCCGAAGCAATCAAAATTGTTTTGAGCTTGCCTTCAAGTCCGGTTTCCAGCTGCACCACGGTGAGATCATCCGTGCACAAGTGTGTGACTAGAGAGGCCTTCATGTTTTTAGGTACGTATATTAGTGTTCTTGTCTTATTGTTAACTGGTGGAGTGAAAACTGTGCCCGGAAGGGACGTGAAACATACCCGTCCCCGGACGATGTAGGGCTCCTGGACCAGTGCAATGGTGTGTGGTTGCTCTTCGAGGGTTCTTCTCAGCGAGGCGAACCCTGTGACGCTGTGCTGGATATTGGCTTGAACTACTGAGATTGTATCGATATCTACATCGATATCATCCCGCCTATTAATGGCGGTTGTTCGAGTATTCGAATTATTGTGATAATAGTGAGCGGTGCTATAATGATTATTGGTTATCCTCGATGTGGGATTATGGTGAGTTTGTTTCGCTACCTTATTTTTAACAGACATTATAAGTCAAAAGAAAGAGAGGGTTGTTGGGGGGAAGTAGAAGATACTACATTAGTTGCGGTGGGAGGGAGCCCGCCGGGGACGCCACAGAGAGCTCCATGTCCATCTCTGGCGCAGGTGACAGTAGATTAAGGCCTGAAAGGCCCCCTAACTCATCACCTGCGTCACCAAGAAGCTTGTCTATAGCCTCCTCGGATAGCTCCCTCTCGCCTGTGGTAGGGTCAGGTCCAACCTCCATAGTGGCACCGTTTGCGGCCCCGGACATACCCCCGCTAGCGCAGGGTGTCTCAGGGACCATCGGCGCCACAATCGGGGTCTTAACATCCGACGCTTTGGGGGCTCTGACAGTCAGGTGCAGATTGGCCAGTCTATACTTTAGTTTATAGTCCCTGGCCGCCAACGTGCTTGCCCTACTGTAGTGTTTTTATAAAGAGGGTAGGACTAGCCGAAGTGTAGTATTCAAATTCAAATAAATTTTATTTTACCTATCAGAAAATACATAAAAAATTGAAGAACTGACAAAATCGGACCCCACTCAGCATGTGCTATGGTAGAGCAGATCATGATCTGCTCTAATGGCGCTATATCGTAGCGCCATTTGTCCTTATACAATTGGCGCTACGATCGCTTCCTTCTGTCTTTACCGGATTTGTGCGCGTTGCATTTTTACTATCTTTTAATACTCGTAAAAAGTATTAAATTACAAAGACTTTGATAACTACAGGTCCTCCAAGGATTCACCAAGTCCTCAAAGCCATACCCCACGGTACCGTCGTACCCCGCCCCCGCGCTACCCCGCGACTTCGCTCCCCTACCGGCCGGCGCTAGGCGCACTCGGTTTACGCCCTCTGACGCACCACAACGGGACCAAGGTAAGATTTTCCAGAATATTCCATTCATACAGGCGTCCCACAGCCATGCCATATGGAGGGAAAGTACCTTAAATATTGGAGATAGAAAATTTTACTGAAAGAAGACATCATTTTGTTTTTAAAAGCAAGTTAAACTGCAATCAAAGATTTTTTAAATTATCGACTGTCCGAACCGGGAATCGAACCCGCCAAATTGTAAAAAAATCTCGCCTCATTTTATTTGAGATGCTAAGTGTTGGGAAATACATAATCTTTACTATTGAGCTTTTTGATCGATATCTTTAAATAAGGTGTGATTTTTTTCAACAATTTGGGGGCTTTGATTTCCGATTTTAGAGTGATCTTGCTCATATCAACCAGTTCATGGTAAATAGATGCACCGGAATGGGCACTAGTTGACTGATATTATACAATTTATTACATAGATACATATTTTTGCTATACTTAGGAAATGACCAGAACACCCTGTATCTGCAGATCGTACAAACATTTATCCCGAGACGGGAATCGATCCCTCAACCTCCTTCGTCGGAGCCTCCGACAGGCGGAACTTTGCTTTGCGCCACAGAGATCGTCATAACATAAAGAATAAGTAAAGAATAGATAAGTAAAATAAAGTTAAGTTTTACTTATCCACAGGTCTCGGCCGGCACGAACTAACGGCCGAAGCCCGCGGTAAACTATTAGGCGAAGAACCACCTCCGAAACCAAGCACCAAGCAACCAGAAAGCACTCCAATCATATCAAAGAAAGATGAATTACTAGCTAAAATCATGGGACGTAACCTGGACTTTGTTTCTACTGAGAAAGGTGCAACTAGTACAAATAGTTCCTTAGGTGGGACGAATAGTGCCTCAGATGGGACAAATAGTGCCTCAGTTGTGCCAAATAGTGCCTCAGTTGATCCAAATAGTGCCTCAAATGTGATCAAAATAATAGATATGACAGGGAAACCAGATACTGCATCCGATTTCATATCAATAAAAGACTCTGGGAAAGAAATTGTGAAAGTGTTCAAACCGTTCGCAACGAATCCTAAGAAGCAAGCTAGGTATGAGATGTATTGTGCGAAGGGTGCGTTGGAGAGAGACGGAGATATGGACCGGCTGAGTGAGTGGGAAAGAGAGAGGGAATTGGTGGAGTTTGAGCAAGCGGCGAAGCTGTATAGGCCTCTGACAGGGATTATGGGTGACAGGTTGGTATATGTTTTATATTTTTGTATATTATTTTGGCCATGCGGTGCCGGCATAGAATTTCGCCACCCGCACTGTTCCCGTGGGTGTCGTAAGAGGCGCCTAAGGGAGATAAAGGGAGTGGGCAGCAGCGATCACTGCAGAACAACTGCACTGTACTGCGATGCCCAACCCTCAAACCTTAACCTAATTCTTACTGTAAAAGCTACTTTTGTAAACAGGTTTCCCGCGATAAGGGCTTGCCTCGTGCGGGGACCGCCAGTAATAATATGTAACTATAAATAAATAATGTCGGACAATCCACACAGCATCATCTAGCCCCAAGCTAAGCAGAGCTTGTGTTATGGGCTAGATGACTGATATACATAATACAATATTATTACATATATAGTTATTTTTTGTTATACATAGAAAACGACCAGAACTCCCTGAACAAATATATGCAGATCGTACAAATATTTGTCCCGAGGCGGGAAACGAAACGAACCCGCAACCGCTTGTGTCGCAGGCGGTTGCGGGTTCGTTTCCCGCCTATCCGTTTTAATTACTATCTCTTTTAATTGGCAAATATAAAGAAATCAACTTAAATGACCTGGAATAACTTATAGCCCTACGCCCTACTGAGTCCAAATGCGGAAATTATAGCAGTACCTTACCTAACATTGGGCCACTTTTTATCCTGAAAATCCCAAGGGATAGGGAGTTACGCGGGTGAAACCGCAGGCACCCGGCTAGTATTTCCTTTAAAGTAACTCAAGCTGTATGTGTTCCAACAAGTTTACTAAAATTGTCAAAATATTCCCTTATTAACAGATTCACTCACGCATCACAACCTGACGACGCGGTTAACCCCCTCACTGCCGTGGCCAAAAGCTCAACAAACTACGGCCTAGCATCAGCTGAACAGATAGAAGCGGCCAAGAAAGGCGTTTACGGAGTTATGACGCGGACGAGCCAGCAATGGAGGCCGGACAGTATTGTTTGCAAGCGGTTTAACGTGCCGGAACCCAATGTTACCAGGTATTTATATACTAATATTAAAGAAAATAGGGAAAAAAGCCATTATGAACAAAGAAAATTACAAATTATTATTATTATTGCTGGTCAATATCTGGCAATGCAGCCAGCATCTTGGGTACACTTCCAACTGGTATTGATATGGATCAGTTGAGTTACTTGTAGTTTGTTCTCAACAGTCTGTAGTTAGATCAATTAGAACCGATGTTTCCCCTAAAATAAATAAAAAAATACAATAAATAAATTGATTCAATTGTAAATACTAGTTTTTATTTAGTTAGATAATTGTAATTTTCTATATTAAAGATAAGATAAAGAATTTATTGTTGTATATATTATAACTAGCGGCCCGCCCCGGCTTCGCACGGGTATTAAACAAAAATTCCAGAAATTATACACAGTTTTCATACGGATCTTTACTTTTTTTAACAGCATTGGGGTTTTTGACATTGACTCGACATTCCAAAACTGACACTGGCCGTAGAGAAAAAGCAAGCACCGTGCGCTATACAACCTCTTTTTCTATTCTGACGCGCCATAATAGAAAAAGAGGTTGAATATACAGCCCACGGTTCAATTATTGAATTTTTCATGCGGATCCCTAACTTTTTTGAAAATATTATATAGCCTATGTTCATCACGGAAAATTAAGGATTCTAATGGTGAAAGAATTTTTTAACTCGGTCCAGTAGTTTCGGAGCCTATTCAATTCAAACAAACAAACAAACATACAAACAAACAATCAAAGCTTTCCTCTTTATAATATTAGTATAGAAGAGCTTTCCTCTTGTGCCGGTACCTAATGTGTAGGTACTATTTAGTTATTAATACTATTTAGTTTATTTTATATATGTTAGGTTAAGGTATATTATATGATATTTTACATGGGCCTTAGTTTTTAAGTATTTTCCATCTTGTACTAGACTAATGTTGCCTGAAATAAATGAATATTATTATTATTATTAAGATTTTTATATTCGTATGTATGCTATTCTGTAAGGTTTATATGGACCCTAAAATAGGTTTTTACTATCCATAACTGTTCTTGTAATGCCAGAAATAAATGGTTTATTATCTATACTAATATTATAAAGAGGAAATATTTGATGGTTTGTTAGTTCCGAAACTACTGGACCGATTTGAAAAATTCTTTCACCATTAGAATCCTACACTTTCCGTGATAAACATAGGCTCTAAAATATTTAAAAAAAATTGGGTTCCGTATGAAAAATTTAATTTTTGTTAAATACCTACGTAATTACGAAGCCGACCGCTAGTGTGTAATAAAAAATATCTTTGTAACATAGTGTACATGTTAAGAGGCCAGCGGAGGACGAATTGCCCATACAAACGTAATACCAAAATTATTTCTAATTCAAGCATATTACCACTTTATTATTGTATTATTTGTATTCGATTAGAGTTTATCTAGGTTCCTAGATAGTTTTTTTTTCAAAATACTTACCTAAAATTAAATGAAAGCCAATCGTGTTTTGCATATTTTTATGCCAAAATTGACAAGTTTTCTCCCTGTCTGTTTCTTATTAAAAACAACAATATCTTACGTGTTGTTTGTTAAGGAACATAGCTTATATTGTCTAGTTACAGAATAACCATACTATGTGAAGAATACAAAAAGTTTTCATTCATCATTTTTGGTATTACAGAACACAACCAAATTCATACCAAATTTTAAACGGCTAATATTGCTATCGCGTCGTTGTCGTCCCGCGCGCGCCAGCTAAACAGAGATAGCGATATTCGGGGCGATTTTTGCACGCGCCTCGAGTTGAAGTTGCGAGCGAGGGTCGCCGGGTTCTTAAGTAGATCAGTAATCTAGTACCCATAACACAAGCTCTGCATAAAGTTTATGTAAGTTAGTCTATTGGTCAAAGAACAATGTTTGTCTGTGATTTTCCACAGAAATATCGCGTTAAAATCGAAGAACCAATTATTAATCTTCCACTTTCTTACAGATTGGAGCCAAAGAAAGACGATCGCCCAAAAATCTCCTACTCAGTCTTCTCATACATGGAGTCTTCTATCCACGATAAAAACAGCTTCACTAAAGAACAGGGACAATTCAGCGGCTCGAAATCACATCGTGAGGCAGACACTTCGAGGAATGATGCTAAAATACAAAATCCAATAAACACTGCTGAAGAATCTACCCCTAGAGTTCTTCCTAATACAGTACAAATCTCAAAAGATAAAAATATCCGTGTAGAAAAAATAAGTGAGCAAAATAATCCATCGAAACGTCTTACGGTAGCGGAACTATTTATAAAAGAGTCTGAAGCGAACAAAGAGCAAGGTAAAGAAGTAACTGAGACGATAGAAAGCTTTGACAAAATGGACTTGTATAAGTCCATATTTCTCAGCGACAGCGAAGATGAAATCGAAAATACAGAGGAAAATAAAAATACAACAGATGTAGCCGATTTTGTAGACGCACCAAAGAATGTTGCTAGGAACACATCGCCTCCTCGCGGTATATTCGCAAATATTGACTTTGATGAACTTAACTCTTGGAGAAGAGATGATAAATCAAAAGAAACTAACGAATCTGAAAAACCTAATAATGAAGTTATAAAACCTAACATTGAAGAGGAGGTTGAAACTTACGGTCCTAAAATACCAGATAGTCTGAAGAAAAGACTGGAATCTGAGAAGAGTGATAATTTTCAGAATACAAGTAAAGATTCGGAAGTACAAGAGATTTCTTCAGATGACTCTTGGGTGGATGCGAAAGAGGTTCAAACTAAGAAACTGAAAAAGAAGAAAAAACACAAGTCGAAAGATAAGAAGAAATCGAAACATAAAAAGAAGGATAGATAGAAAAAAATATTTTAGTGTTGTTAGTATATAGTTAAGCGATTTTTTAATGAATTAGTTATTATTTATTAAGTTTGAGTCATTCCTCTTAGACCATCTACTTTTTTAAATAATAGTCTAACCCTCTTTAGACAATTCTTCAACTAATCCTTCACTCAAACTCGTCTCAGGGTTTCTCGAGCATTGCTTCAAAACATACTCGAGTTCGATATGATTGGTCGACAATTTGTCAACTGTACTCGAATATGGTTGAATTGATCAATGCGGCTTCATTATTAGGTTGTAGGCTTCATTATCGTAAATTATAATAATCGAGATAGTCTGTGTATGTACAAATACTTTAGAGGAGCATCGCGAAGTACCTTGAGATGACAATTCATTTCTTCACTCGTATGAATACATTTTCTGATTAGTTTCAGGAGAGACAGGGGACATTTTTTTATGATCAAACATACCGAAATGCATGAAGGTTGAGTGTTTGAGTCGAGGTCGGGGTAACGACTAAAGATATGGGGGTAAGCCTTTCCCTGCTTTTATCGTAAAAGATCAACAGAAAAACACAAATTAAAAACTTTGTTTAATAAAAATAAAAAAAACTTCTCAAATATTTTGTAAATCAATTGACATAACCACAGATAAATAGGCAGGAGTTTCTTTCGAAAATACAGAGCATACACAACATATTTGAGCATTTATAAAGATTTGGACAGTGTAGTGCCGGCATAGAATTTAGACTAAGGGAATCACACCGCGGGGCAGGCAGCAGCGCCCTCTGCAGAACAACTCCACCGAACTGCGATCCCCAACCGCCATGCCCAGCGTGGGGATTATGGGCAATAACCCCCAAATGATAATGCCATGCCATATAGCGCTAATTAGGGGAGGCCTATATCCAGCAGTGGACTATTATAGGCTGGTGATGTTGATGTTGGACAGTGTAGGAAGACTTTTAAATACTTCCCTAGTGGTCTCATTAAAGTCCTGCCAAATATTGTTTATGAGAAGACATTTTTAAATTGCTTTGACAAAAATAGTCATCCCTATACTCTAGCCTTTCATAAAGTATAATGTTTTTCAACAACTTACTGCACAAAAATCTAAAATTATCTTATTGGCCTCGAGCGAAAAGCTTTAGCTTGTTTGAAAAAAATCTACAATAATGTAACTTACTGTGAAACATTGCAAGCAAAGGAGTGCTTAATAATGGATACAAGATGGCTGATATTTTTTACATTTAAAACAACCAGAACACCCTATATAGAAATTACAGAAAATTCGTCCCGAAAGGCCATTTTTTTTATATCAAAATGTTTTTTCTATACTTTTATTTTATCGTGCAATAAACAATCAAGAAAAGGGGTCAAATATTCATGCGAGGGATCGAACCTCGAACCACCTTCGTCCGCCGCGCTACAGAGGTCAATATCTGTGTTTACAAACATTGAGTTAAGCTAAGCTAACCCAGAGTACCATAGCACAAATGTAACATACTATAATTTCGTTATTCACTATGACTAGGACGTTAATATTAGAGATTCGATGCTAGAGCTTCGTTAGACAACTTGACTTAACTTCTATATGTGTCTGCCACTTTTCTGTTAGTGTGCAGTTCATGGAAATTTCATAGCCAACCTCAAATCAAATGGAATGTTGTAAGTGTAGACTGGCTTTCTTGTTCAGGGTTTAATCTAACCTAACTAAGTTAATCACAACTTCCACGGTCATAATCGTCCGTAGCACACCCGAGCCGTATACCTGCCGCACAGGAATGGCAGTAAAATTTAGGCTTTTTCTCTTAATTTTTAGATGCCTTTTGATATTGACGATTATTTTGTCACTTTAATATAATATTACAGTTACAAAATAATTACATATTATGTAATGATTACGAATCTAAGCCCATATTTGAATGCTTGGCCAGAGAAACATATTAACTGTCACATTCAATACGAAGTGTACGAAATCTCAAGCACAAGTCTTTAGTGTTCAGTTTTACAAAATGCACTGCAGGCAATTCTAGTGCTACTAAGGGGGTTTAGTCTGATACCCAACTACATTCTCATCTTCGAGCATATCAGCCATAACTCTCTGTAGCTTTATAACTGTTCTGAACCGATCCTGACCTTGCAAGCATTCAATTAACAGCCGGTCTAAGTAGGGTTTGCTGTCGTTTATATGCTTAGGTATAGGGTACAGCAATGGACTATTATTATTAGCTAGAACATGACAGGCTGCCCATATGTTGTGATCGCTCAAATGATGTTGGCATATCTGCTTTGTATCCATAGCAAACAATGAACCAAAAGGGGTTCGGTAACGTTTGTACCAGTGTGGGTAATCCTTTTGAGGGTTTATGTGCTTGTCAAGGATGATGAAGTCTTCTAAGTCTATGAAGGTTATGTCGTCTTTTTCGTTGGCTACAATGTTGTCTATTGACCAGTCCATCAGGTAGAAGCGATATCTGAAATAAAATAAAGCAGTTTTACATTAAAAACAAATACAAAAACTAAATAAATAAATAATAATAAATAAAATTCATTTATTTCAGACAACACAAAAATTACATTAGGTCCATATTATGTTAGTGAAAAGTTTTAAGTCTACTACTAAACTCTGTAAGTATCTTAGATTAAATAAATGCAAACAAAAACATGAATTTTTTAATGAGATTTCTTCTCTACTAGCTATTGCCACTATTTCACACATAGATTAGAATTTTGAACTCTTGATGATTCAGATTCAATAACTTTATTTCTTTAGGCTTACAAAATGAGCACTTAGACAAGTCAAATATGAAAGTATTTAGGCCTTTACTTTAGACATGTCTGTTTTTAATTTTTTCTTTCTTTGTGTGGTATAATAAAGTATTTTCTATTCTATTCTAAAGTACCTTTCGTGTTTATAAGTGAAGTCCATAGCTGCATCAAGGATTTTCCGTGCATACTTCAGTTTCCGATACCAAGCTACTTGCATCAGCGATGATAGCGGGGTACCTTCATAGGCAACCAGTTCCAACCGACCACAAACCCCACCATATGCAGGGACAGGCCAGCCTCGAGATTTAGGAATCACCTGAAAATGTTTGATGTGTATTAGCATTCCCGTCTTAATATCAACATTGACTCAGCAAACTTCATCACAATAGTACCTATATGTGACGAAATTCGCGTCATACATACTAATAAAACGTACTAATATATGTGTAGTAGTAAGTATTTTCCTTTTAATTTCTTCACTTTGACTAAGTGGTACAATACCTGCAATATAATAGGTTCTGGATTGATTTTAAGCATGGTCCAAATATACATTCTATCAAACTTATTATTGGCCTTCGCATTCAAAGCTGGTTGTACAAAATCATAAATACTGTATGCATATGGACATAAAACCAGCTTCTGCATAGCTCCATCTGATATTTTACTGGGATTTACATGCTGCACAAGCTTTACTATCTTCTCATCAATTTTCGTAGCATTTGCCAAGTCCATAGGTTTGCAGGTGCGGGGTAAGTTCCAGGAATGGCAGAGATTTGAATCTAACTCCTCCAGCTCCCAGTCATGAGCCAACTTTTTCAAAACCACTCTTCTGTTAGAATTTGTGTAGCCATAGAAGATGTTCTTCACGTTGAAGAAACTAGACCACCCATGTTCATCTATTGTAATTTGGTTGGAATACAGCTCCGGGCAGACTGATACGCCGTAGCAGGCTGGGCAGCGATCCAAGCTGGTGAGGCTCATTACCGATGGACTCCTTAGTTCTCCAAATATTAGCCGTGTCAAGAAAAACCAGAATATAAAACCAAAACTGAAGAGACACATTCGTTTGCAAAATCTACGGCGTAGGAGTATTCTTCTGTACATTTTGTCGGTCATATTAGATTCAGGATTCCTAAAGACTCCTTTCCTGATTTACACAAATTATGGTAGAAACAGAAAAATATCATTACAATCTGCGGTAGTATAGTACGGATGTTCTCTGTGTAGGTCATTCCATTCCTAAATGAATTTGAATAATAAAAATATTTAACATTATACAGAAAACTAAACATAAGATCCTGGGTTCGGAGCAATCGTTTTTCTGAGGTTCGGAGAAGGCGAGAAGGGAAGTGAGTGTGTGGTGCACAGAACATAATCAGTGTTGCCAACACAGTGTCAGGTTTTGGGGCTACATGGAGTTCTAAAAAGGGCTAGATTTGACCAAAAGAATTAAAATAGGTAAAGTTAGTTTTTTTATTGATATCTAATAAAATTAGTAAATTTTTAACAATTGTTTACTTAATAAAAACAAAACAAAAAAAACAAACTTTTTAATTTAAAATACACCTTAAAACTCTATCTCCTCATCGGAGGAGGATTCTTCACCATACAATTCACATGTACTTTGCGATGTTGATTGTAGGAGAGATTGATTATTAGTTTCAGCAGCAGGGGCCTTTTTAAGAATAAACTTATATTTTTATTGACTTCGAAGGGATATTATCATAATGTGTAGCAAGTGGGACCAAATTTTATAAGACCAAATCGTATTTGTAATATAGAATTTAGAACACCCTTTCAACATCTGCGTTTGAGTGTGGCAATACGAGCATAATAAATGCCATAATAAATGCGTTTAGTTAATGTTATGTTTAAAATTCTTTTTCATTGTATCGCATTTTTTAGTATTTATACTGTGTGCCAGAATAAAGTTTTCTTACACGGTTTCGGGCTAGAAATAGGGCTAGGGGCTAAATCATCATTTTAAGGGCTGAATAAGCCAAAAAAGGGCTAGATCTAGCCCCGAAAGGGCTAAGTTGGCATCACTGAACATAATACGTGTGGTGTGTTGTGAGAAAAATAAAGGGAAAAAAATTTGGCGTCTATTTGTCCGGTCTATAATTTCAGTACACCACACAAATATCAAAAGAAATGTGTCATTGTCATATTTTGAATGTGACAGAAAAACATTGAATTCATGGAATTTCTGCAAAATAGCAAATCAACGAAAATCAATCCAATCACAAAGGCTATTATTTTGCTGATATTGCAAAAAAATAAGTAAACAAAGCGTTATTTGATCTTTTGATTCATCGTGTAATTTGCTAAATTCCTTAGTTTCTGTCGAAATTCTGCCGTAAACTCAGTTTGTGGACATAAAGTGGAACTTTTAGTGATAAACTTTGAAGATGAGTTATCTATCTGATTTTATGGATAACTACACACCAAGCTTCTACGATATGATCGGTAAGCTTATTTGTAATACTATCCTGTAATATCGTATGCGTAAGTATTGATTTTTAGGGCCTAAATATCCACTTTGATAAAGGCCAAGAAACCATAAAAAACCAATGTATTAATGGGTATTTCCTAGTATTTCATCATATTTTCTTATAGGAACTGGTTTTATAACGATCGTAATATGTTTTATAATTAAGGTACGCGATAAATACCTGATAAATATTCTTTAATATTTTATATATTTAATGAACTGTTGTAATATGTCAAATCATGCACATTTTCTATACTTAACATCAATTAGCTCTCATTTTATGCCAATTATTGTACTCCATTGTCAACATCTCTATTAATTTTACATAATACATTCAATAAAAAAAACAGATCTTATACCTAGAAATCAACTTTTTGATGGCAGTAAGATGATAGCATATGTACTTGAATGCAAATAATGCCTGAAAGAGATAGCTTCTAAGCGATAAGGCTGCCCATTGTACTTGTCTTGTGTAATGTTCTATTTCAGGTGTACAATAAAGCATTTTTGTATTGTATTGTATTGTATAATGGAAACCACTGTTAAGACCCACTTTACCACAACAATTGACCTACGGAATATAAAGGAACTTCCTTGTTCCAAATAACTTCCACTCTAACTTGCTACAAGAAAATATGTAAATAATCACAAGATAAGAATCATTCATAATTTTGTACTGTCATTGTGTTGTTGCAATTAACTACTAATTACAGTAGCGTGGACCTTTAACACCTAATTTTCCATCAGATGTAGGTACTTCATGATTGAACCTATGTAGGAAGGTAGTCACATAGCATCACCTTATTCAAGGTCACATAAAAGAGTTAGGTACCTATTTACCTACTGACTGTTACATAAAGATATTCAGGTGCAATTGATTAAACTGACTTTACTTGCCTAGACTCTTATGTACTTACATATAGATAGATATTTTTTTATTATACATAGAAAACGACCAGAACTCCCTTAACAAATTTATTAGTACTATTTTAATGTGTATTAATCGCGTACTACTTAAAATAATACATAAAATTATGTGTTCAGATCGCGTAGGTTTAAGAATGTTTACCCTGAACAAATATCTGCAGATCGTACAAATATTTGTCCCGAGGCGGGAATCCAACCCGCAACCTGGGCTAAGTGATCTGAATAACACAGCTAAGTAAGCTATGCTCTACCTATACCTTGACCTCTCGCAAGTTTAAACTGTTTATACTGTAAAATTTTCGTATTAATAATATAATATAATAATGCTGGACAATCCACACAGCATCATCTAGCCCCAAGCTAAGCAGAGCTTGTGTTATGGGTACTAGATGACTAATAGACATATACTAATAGTATTATGATGACGAATTCATTATGAATGAGAAATGGAGAGTAACTAACCCGCTAAGGGTTAGTTACGAATCCAGTTTGTGTTGCAAGAATACCAACTTTTAACGAGGGACTTTATGGGAAATGTTTATGAAATAAATGTTTATGCATAAGTCCTAGATGATAATGAGTATGAGTGTGGTGGTAAGTCAATTTGTATTTTCTACCAAAACCACTATCTTTTTTAATTTTTTATATATTTTTCTATTTTACTGGCTGGTAAACTGCATATTTTCTATCACGCTGTAATAACTATTAAGAGATCATATATTGCGGACATAAGTTTTCGCATATTGCTATGCGTAAAACTTAGGCGCGACCTTATTCACATCTAGCATTTATCTATGGCTGTTATTTAATACCATAGAGTCTATGGTACCAAGTAAATCCCTTTTTGTCTATGGCATAGACTAAAAGGAATCTACTTAGTCCATGCTAATGCTTAAAATAAGCTTAAAATTGAATAGTCTGTCTGTCTGTATGTCCAATGTATGCTTAGATCTTTAAAACTACGCAAACTATTTTAATGCGGTATTAAAATAGGTTGCGTTAATAGATGAGAGTGATTCAAGAGGAAGGTTTTTGTATCAGCATTGGACCCGTGCGAAGCCGGAGCGGTCGCTAGTTTTAGAATGTTTCACAGTTAGTTTGAATTTATTTATTCATAATTTTTACAACTTACTCCTTGTATTAATTTGTGGGCAAAGCAAGTTTCATAAATTGAACTACTTAATTTTAGTACATAGCTAATTAAGTTAAAAATTGTTTACCTATTATAAACGACTATTAAAGCATATAATATAGAACAGTTGGCTGTTTCGCCGTGTGGTGCCGGCATAGAATTTCACCACCCCAACTCTTCCCGTGGGTGTCGTAAGAGGCGACTAAGGGAAACACACCAGGGGGCGGGCAGCAGCACCTTCTGCAGAACAACTACACCTAACTGCGATCCCCAAACCGCATGCCCAGCGTGGGGATTATGAGCAACAACCCCCAAATAATGATGCCATCTATGGCGCTCATTAGGGGAGGCCTATGTCCAGCAGTGGACTATTATAGGCTGGTGATGATGATGATGAATGGCTATTTATTATTAAGGCCCCACATCACGCAACGGTTACGTCTGAAAAACGAAACAAAGATAAATAAATATTATAAATTTAGCCCCTACGCAAGGATGATACGCAAAATCGTGAAGCGTTCCACATTTTTGTGAAATGAGTTTGGAATGCAACTTACAGATCCACGTAGTTTAATCCAAACTAGCGATCCGCTCCGGGTAATTAACAAAAATTGAAGTTTTCATACGGAACCTTAACTGTTTTGAAAATATTCTATAGCCTATGTTCATCACGGAAAATCCTACATTTTCCGTGATCTAATGGAGAAAGAATTTTTAAAATCGGTTTAGTAGTTTCGTTGCCTATTCAATCCAAACAAACAATCAAATCTCTCCTCTTTAAAATATTAGTAATAGTACGATGAATATAAAAAATACAAAGCTTTTATTTATCATTATTCTATGGTCATTAATCATTATATATAGCACAGCGTTCGTTACCTCGTTTTAAGTATATGAATACTTGTATTAGGAGGATTTATTTTATATCGGCTATGTAAATAGCCTTTTATCCGACCCTTTTTGTGATAATATTGTATATCTGATAAGGTTATTAGAATTAGGTTTACTTAAACAATAAGTTATATTTTGTAATATGTTCTTTCTATCAGTGTGCTAAATTTTTACCGGCGATGTTATCGATAAGCGATAAAACCCCCAACAACAACAACAACATCAGCCTATAATAGTCCACAGCTGGACATAGGCCTCCCCTAATGAGTGCCGGCATAGAATTTCACCACCCCCACTCTTCCCGTGGGTGTCGTAAGAGGCGACTAAGTGGGGCTTAACTTTAGCGTGGGCAATAACCCCTTAATGAAAAATAATGCCGTCTAGGCGGTCATTAGGGGAGGCCTAGAGGTCCAGCAGTGGACTATTATAGGCTGATGATGACAACTCAGTTGAATAAAAAATGGGATAGTTTAGTATGTCTTTATAGTGCTAGGTTTCGTCCAGGTGAGTTGGCAGAAAGCTAGTTTTAGAATCCAAAATAAGTTATGTAAACAAAGACAGTTTTGTATAAACACTACAAATTAGTAATAATAACAACAAAAAACAATGTCTCAGCAAGTTAATCACTAAAAATAGGAACAAAAACTTGAACTACGCTTAATACCGTAGTCGCATCGAATTATTTATTTTTTAACACTACCTCGAAAACCACTCGAAAGAAAATTAGAAAATACATACAATAAAAAATGGTTTAGTGCTTATTTGATTGGATTGTTTTTGGAAAAGTCCAAAAATATTTTCCGCCACACTAAAACACTAAAACAAAAAAGATTGGACATAAAAAAAACAACGTTGACCTCTTTGTTCACAAAAAATATCTTAGATACATAGATGTTTTCAGATAGATTATTTATTGATTAATTTTCGATAAGTACATACTTTGTTAGCAGTTCCTTAAATCCTATGTTAGGTTTGTCTAAGCACTGGACTCTCACATAGGTATTGTCATAAATTACAGTTAACACTTATTATAATCTAGTATTCTACGAAAAGTGTTGAATATAATAACTATTAAGAGAAACCATCTAGGACATTGGTTCGAAGTCTTTGCGTCATCAAACCACGCAAGGAAACCACGCTGCTAAGATAATTAAATCAAACAGAAAATGGCTCATGCGATTCCTTGACGAAATGAAAATCCGCTCTTTTTCTAAAAAGTAATGACTTGACCACCTTAAATGTATTATTTGTTCTAACAAATAATACATTTAAGGTGGTCAAGTCATTTACTCGGTCAAAAATCGGAAAATCACGAGATATTTAGTTATGGCCTAGCAAAACTCGATCTAGAATGTTCGTTAACAAATCGCCAATACGATTCCACGCTGTTTTACTTATCGTATGTGTAACGCGTTTGAATTTGCAGTAATGAATAAAGACCCTGAACAGGCCTTCAACCGATCGCGAGTTTCAGTTGGTACTGGCGCTCGTAGTACTGGCAACCGAACGTTTATGCTCAGTCTCCTCGGATGGCTTATTCAATGGGAAGTGAGATTTTAGCGTAATTGCAAGGCTGGCCAGGACTCACTAAGAAGCGAACTAAACAATGCACTTGTTTACACCTCTAACATCACCACCCAGTAACATGCAGTCAATTGTTGTGTCGCCGAATTAGGACAAGAATATCGCCTATTGTCTCTGTTTGGAACTGTCATCTCCAAACAAAGGATCTCATCAGTGTGAAAGTTTCCACGTAAGGTTGTTTGATTTACCGTTTTGTGTGTTTTGATTGTCTTTCCTGGATTACCCTTAAAAAATACTAGCGGTCCGCCCCGGCTTCGCGCGGGTATTTAACAACCCCCAACTTTTTTGAATATATTCTATAGCCTATGTACTTCACGGAAAGTTTAGGAATCTAATGGTGAAAGAATTTTTCAAATCGGTCCAGAAGTTTCGGAGCCTATTCAATAAAACGACCAGATCAACTAGAACAAACAGCCATAGGTATAGACATTTCTCCCGAGGTGGGAATCAAAACCGCAAACTCAAGCGGACCTTAGTCCACCGCGTCACTGAGCCATGCTCACCGCGTCATATATTTCCATACGTTCCTTATATTCGCTATTCTATAATTATAGTGGGCCAGACAGATTATCATATAAAAATAGGTAACTTCTTCCTGCTAGAACATCTTTCCTCTGTAGGTATATCGAATTACAATAATATTTTCTGTATCAAAGTGCAATATTATATTCCGTAAAATTTTCCGTATACCTACGACAACAAACTCGATTGTGGATCTACCTTATTCCCTAGGGTTCTCCGTTTTACTCAATTACTAAATTACTAACATATTATTAGTAGTATCCCGCGCCATATTTTTTTAAAAATCATTTATCTACCTATTTAACCTGAATTTTTCAAATCGGCCCATTAATTTCGGGTCTTTTTAATTCAAACAGTCAATCAAATCTTTCCTCTTAATAATATTATTATTATAGTATCTAGACTTACAATAAAAAATACAGTGATGGCTGTCAACACAGAAACGGTTATTCAAAATATCTTTGAGGTGGTAACGGACAATTTAACGACGGCGATCATCCTATCTCATCTCACAGAAATTTATTAAAATGTCCATTGCAATCATTCTTATCTATATATATATATAAGATCTGTGAACCATCTAACGTCGTTAAAGCAGGATTTGAGGTGATCTCAAATCTAGCGCCTTATTTTTTATAACTGCCGTTTCAGTACACGATTTTTAAATATATGAACGCCTCAGCAAACTTTTACGAACTCAAATATAGAGGTATAAGATTGCTTTGAGTATTCGGCCATAAGATACCTATTTCGACTTAGATAGCTGTGTTATCTCATATTAACAATTAAATGTGAAGATGTTATTTAAGATTAAGGAGATATAAAAAATGGACAGAAGAATATAAGTTTATAGGTATTTATAGGCCACAACGTCTCTGATTAAGTTACAACTTAGAACTCATAAAAAATATTAGTTATTTTTCAAGCATATTCAAAAAAGTTTCCTATAGTCATGTATAAAATAATTATCAAGATTACAGTAAGGCGTGGTGGAACATTTAGTGGTGGGCGAAAGTCCGTCTGTGCCGCCGGCGCCGGGTGTCCCGGTTTCCATTCCTGCCTCGGGACAAATATCTGTACGATCTGCAGATATTTGTTTAGGGTGTTCTGATCGTTTTATAGATATAATAAAAAATATCTATTTATATAATATATTGTAATAAGTATATCAGTCATCTAGTACCCATAACACACGCTCTGCTTTGCCTGGGGCTAGATTATGCTGGCTAGATGTCTGGATGGTCCAGCATTGTTTATTTGGTTCGTAGAATAGATATAGAGTTTCCAGACAGGGCAAAGCTTGCGGCAAGGTTCAAGTTCAAGTTACATAATGGCTTCAAACTTCAAAGTATCACTAATGTTTCCACACGTCGCATGCGCAGCGCT
Source organism: Eupithecia pulchellata (assembly GCA_963931895.1). NCBI lineage: Eukaryota > Metazoa > Arthropoda > Insecta > Lepidoptera > Geometridae > Eupithecia > Eupithecia pulchellata. Next base: position 3,552,125 of record OZ007542.1, on the reverse strand, counting down.
TGTCATGTCATGACCGAAGGGATACGCTCCCGTCTCATTTCTTGATAACGCACCTCAACAATCGAACGCGTTTACAACTTTTTTATAATAAAATAATAATATTAAAATGTTGTGTTGATTAAAACGCATGCAGTGAGCGTATGCATTAAACGAAAGATATCTTGGTGTCGCGGGTTATCGGGACCTTTTTTATTTTTAAGTAATATTTGGAAATTCGTGATGGGAGAGACTCAGTGCGACGCTAGGCCGGTGAAAACGTACATAATGAGTGATTTACTGAAGAAGTTTGATCAGGACACGACAAATGATTTTGTGAAGATTGCTGTTGCTGTGATCGGTTTCTATATGGGGTTGTTCTATCGTATGTATTCCTTTATTTACGTGGAACTAGATGTACTAGTTTGTTTTTTTTTTGTGTTTGTCACTAGTTTTATGTGTTTTTTTATGACCTTTGTAGTAGAGGTTACAGAGTTTACGCAACGAATTTGTGCGAAAATTTTTATATGACGTTTTTCTTCAGGTTATTCCACAATTTTTTTTAAATTTTTGTTCGAGAATAATTTGCTTTATTATTTTAATTTGAACGTGTGAACTTTATTATCTGGTTTTTTAACCTTCTAGAAGATTTTTATTTTTAATTTTAGTTTGAACGAGTGAGTTTCAATAATTCTTCAAGTATAATCTATATACGAAATCAAATAATCAATTCGTAAATACGATACCTATCCTACAATAGGAATCCTAGTAATAAGGTATTATTTAGATTTCTTTGCATAACCAGAGAGGTCTGTTTTTGCGCTAAGATTTAAACTGAGTGATTTTTCAGAACCAACGTGTCTAATGAAAACGAATCTGTTTTCATTTTCGTCAGCACTTGATTAACCGGTTCCACTCAGGTCAAGGAAAGGTTCACCTTGAAATGTTATCGAACTTACTACATAATTGATTTGCTAAAAAAAGAACTAAATAGCACTTTCTTTGGAAGAAAAATGGACGCGCTGTACTGTGCTGCCTAATAATATGCTTGATAAGATTTTTAAGTTAGAAAACACGCGGATTTTTTTATATTATTTATTCATTAGTCTATTTTTACCTATGATTATTATTATTATTTTGCTGTTCTATCGTCTTCTAGAGTTTTAAGATCTTCTAGAGGTTTAGGATTATATCCCTGTCATGTTATGTCTTCTATACTAAGATTTTAAAGAGGAAAGATTTGATTGTTTGTTTGAATTGAATAGGCTTCGAAACTACTGGACCTGTTTGAAAAATTCTTTCACCATTAGAATCCATTTTGTTGTGAAGATTTAACTGTTTAAACTTTCGTAGTTTGAAGAATTGAATGCAATAAAAGCGGGTTTACTACGAACCTAGACTATGTTAGACGAAAACCAACGTTTCATCCCTTCACGGAGGATTTCATCAGGGTGAGTGCACCCCACGGGCTATTATGATAAGATAAGTTTAGATAAGATAAATATTTATGTAACACAAAAGAAAATTCTTCTTTGGGAAATATCTTTCTTCACTTAGTAAATTATCTTGTACCTACAGCAGGCGCATTCTGTAAACTGTACGAAACGTACCTATTTTGACTTATAAATAATCATTCTTTCAAAATATATTGCAACTGGCCAGTACATAAAAACTTTTTCGCAATACATTTTGACTGGTCTGGTAGCCTGGTATAACGCCTGGTATTTATCTAATATAAATTAACTTCTGGCCACGGCTAAGCACGTGTTATTCGGAATAAAAAGAAGCATTATACCAGGCTACCAGGCCACTCAAAATGTATTCACACTATCTCTATTTTGATGGTACAGACGCTTTCTGGTAATTCCAACTATATTAAATCTATAAAAATATAACTAAAATAATATATTATAAAAGGGTAAAGAGAGTAGAGACGTGGTGTTTATTAAACATGAAGCGATAACTTATCATTACTGAAGCTATTCCGATATCATATTTAATATTAACTGCTGCATTTCATTTTTATCTACGTTTTATTGAAATTATGTTTTTGTTTTAATTTGATTAAGGTACTTTACCTTAGCTCATTAAACTTGATTTACTTATTGTCGCATAATGCAATAAAATTATAATAATTCAAGTTCCCTTTTGTGCAATCAAATTGAGCAACGGGATCCTTTCTTATTTACACATACTTACCCCGTTCACTCATTTACATGCTTTTTGGTCTATGCTCGACTATGAAGTTCTCTAATTGTTGACAGGTGACTGTATGAAGACGGTATTAACTATTTACCTAAATATTTATTTCAAAACATCATCGAGGTCAAGTAAAATGTGATTCATGGTTTTCGCAGAATAGGTTATTCCAAAAGAAAACGCAGTTTGGCAAAAGCGTTATTAAAAACTCAAGTCAGCACTCTTACTGGGTAAAGCATGTATTATATTCTGGAAATGTATTACTATAAATGTATTAATCTTTCGCCGGAGACTACAAGATTAGAGACCATAAGAACATACGTAAACAGTGTAACTTTGTGTCATTGAGTTTACGAGACCATTAGAATCCTATATTATCCCTTATCAATTGCTATAGAACCTACAGAATATTTTCAAAGAAGTTATACGTAGGTATATGAAATAAAAATAATGAATGAGATTTTCGTTAAATAATCATTTATTAATATTAAATAATTTATTAATATTAATATTAAATAATCATTTATTTTTATTAATATTTACATTATTAATAAGTATATAATTATTTGCATTCGTCTAATAAAGCCGAGATCAAAGTCCGCCTGGTAAACCGCGTCTAAAATAACCAATTTCCTCATGCTGTTTACCCTATATGAGGACAATTATTACACAACAAATGTGGTAATTGCAATCAGGTCGTTATTTTATGTCAGTATAGTAAACATTATTTAAACCATTTATAATTTTGGACTACGATGTAGTTTGGACTACGATGTAGTTTCGTTGAGAAAGGCGGGTGTCTCATTTTGATAAAAGAAAATTTAAAGTATAAGTTAAGGAATGACATTGTAAAAATATCTGAGGAAATGGTTTGTGAAGTAAGTTGTATTGAATTGAATAATGCTATTATAATTGTTGTCTATAGATCGCCATCAGCTAATTTAGAATGCTTCTTGCATAAACTTGAGCAATGCTTAAACAAAGCTACTGCCAAAAATAATAAAGTAATAATTGTATGTGGAGATTTTAATGTAGATTTTTTAGTTGAAAATAATAAAGATAGATTTATTGTTATGGATTTGATGGAGAGTTTCCTATTGAAGCAACAAATTCATGATTACACTAGGGTCTCTACGACATCGATGACTTGTATAGATAATATTTTTACAGATACTTTTGAGACAACGAATGTACGTATAATACCAGGTGTAAAATCGGATCATTATGCACAGATTATGAACGTAAAAGTAAAGACAGATATTAAAGTAAAGCCGCATGTTAAATTTAGACAAATTAGCAACTATAAAATTGAGAACTTAAAAACATCATTACGAGAATCTTACTCTAATGTAGATAATATGACATTTTATGCTGATTTTGATAAATATTTTAAGAGCTTCCTGGAAAATGTCGATCAATGTATGCCTATAGTGGAAAGCAGTCCCGCGGTTCCCAAATTTTATCAATGGGCAACCAAAGGAATTCTAGTCTCAAGGCGCCGAATGTTTGAGTTGTATGCCATAAGAAATAAAAGTAATGATCCTACACTAAGATTATACGTGAGCAAATACTGCAAAATATTTAAAAGAGTTTGTTGTGAGGCTCAAAAAAACCTAATTGCTGAAAGGATTGAAAAATCCAACAATAAAATTAAATCTGTTTGGAAAATAATAAAGGAAGAGACTGGAAAGGAATGTAGTAATAGCCAAATTATCTGTGATAAAATCTACTGTGATATTAGTGATAAGTTTATTTTTGACAAATTTGACATTTCTAATTATTTTAACAATTATTTCATTAATATAGCTAAAAATGTGACTCGCAATCTAAATTGTTCGGTACAAGAGTCTCTATCATTTTTGAATAATTTTATTCCAGCATCTAATGCTCAATTTAGTTTAAAGCCAATAAACATGAAGAGGATTGTTAAGTTAATTAGAAGTATGAAACAGAAGAAATCCAATGACTATTGGTATATCACCCCATACATGTTAAAAAAACTAGAATGTGTTATTGCTGGGCCTCTTGTGCATATTATTAATAACTGCATAGAAACTGGTATTTTTCCTGAAAAAATGAAAACAGCAAAAGTCGTACCGATACATAAATCAGGAAAATTGTCGCTTTGCAACAACTATCGTCCTGTGTCAGTTTTGCCTAGCATAAGTTACGCGCGAGCTGTCACACGAATACACGTACGTGGGCACCCGTCCTAACCTATAAATACACTACTTTACTAAACTTTTCAACTATTCGACTAATTTCTATTTAAAAAGTATGGCTAAGTGCGATATTTGTTCAAAAAATATAACTAAACGATCTCCAGGGCTTGAATGCAACAAATGTAGTAAAATCGTTCACGCCAATCAGTTATGCTCAAGCTTATCTTCCAAACAACTCTCTGCGCTCCGAAATGCTGAAAATTTGGAATGGACCTGTGAGGAATGTCATCGGGATTCCCCTCGTCGCAAGTCATTTATCATCCCCGATGAAGAGGAGGAGGATGAAGACGTCGGCGGCGGCGGCCCCTCCCAGGGCACCGCGATTGATATGGGCAAGTTGATGCGAAATATCTCGAATGAAGTGCAAAAAATAATTAAAAAGGAACTGACCGTCATAACTGACGCAATAAGCTCCTGTAATAACAAAATTGACGACCTGACGGAATGTGTGGAAGTTTTCAGCGCGAAGGTCAAAGAGTTGGAAAAGAAAAACTTATTTCTCACTAACAAAAACAACCATCTTGAGCTCAAGATAGCCGCTGTCGAACAACATATGTGGGAAGGCGAACAACGTAGCCTAGAAAAGTTCGTCGAAGTCTCCGGAGTCCCTATAGTGCCGGACGAAAACCTAGACATCATCAAGGGTAAACTGGCAGCTAAAATGAATGTCGACAAAAACCAAGTATGTAGCATAAAACGCATCCGTGGGCGAGTTGAACAAGAAGGAAAAATCCTACTAGAGATGAGAGAAAGGCAGCATACTGACCTGTGGATCCGCGAATCCAGGAATACCACTATCATCATAAGCGAGGTCATCCCAGTTGTCCCTGCTGAAATGCCATCCACATCGAAGGTATTCATCCGACGTGCGCTCACTAAACGAAACAAAAGTCTCCTATGGAAAGCCAAACAGGCATTGCCTTCCTATAAATACATATGGTTTCAAGACTGCAAGATCATGGCACGTAAAGCCGATAACGAAAAATCCTCAGTGATTAGATGCGAGGATGATATCACAAAATTATCCATGCACAACAATCTTCCACGGTAATAGGTTACCTACCTACCTACATCAACCACCTCAATGGATATTGTAGAACTATTTAATTGTCCTAATATTAACGATTTTCGAAAGTACTTACCTAATATATCACCTAATTTAATTATTATACATATAAATGTTAGATCAATAGTTAAAAATTTCTGCCTGGTCTTACAGCTAATTAATAATACTACAAGCATTGACGTAATTATATTAACAGAAGTGAACATTACAGAAAACCTATTGCTGTTGTATGAGATACGAGGCTATAAAATGCACAGTGCACTGCGAAAAAATAGAAAGGGCGGTGGAATCCTTATCTTTGTAAAGAATATTCATACGTTTAGTTGTATAGATTATTCTTTTAATCACTGTGAGTCATTACTAGGAACTTTAGTTACACCTTATAATTACACAGCACACTTATTTGCTTTCTATAGGCCACCAAACGAAAGTAAATACCTCTTTATCAAAGAATTACAAAGTTTTCTTCATTCTACAGTATCTAAAAACTTGGATGTTTATCTACTGGGTGACATCAACATCGACCTGAAAGTACATGACAACATTCGAGAATCCTACATAGGATGTATGGCGGAGCATGGCCTAATGAGCGCGATTTCTGATTTCACGAGGTTAGAAACACGAAAAAACATACATGGCAATATAATAACAACACAAAGCTGTATTGATCACATTTTCATAAAATCGCGAACATTAGACCTTTACTCCGCCGCGCTCGGAACAGTATTGGCGGACCACCGAGCGATTATATTGTCAGGCTGTGGATTCATGCAAAAACCTATACAGGGTGTACAAAAACACATACAATGTTTTGACTTTAAAAAATTACAGCCTTTATTAAAAAGTATAGACTGGAGTCCAGTTGATAAAATAGATTGTCCAATAGGAATTTATAACTACATTTACAGTACATTAAATACATGTTACGAAAAATCTAAATACACTAAGAAAATCAATTTAAATACAAATCGAAACAAAGATCCTTGGATTAATAAAGAAATCAATAAGTTATGTGAAAAAAGAGACAAAATGTTTATACATTGGAAAAAAGATAGAAGTGATAAAATACTAAAACTAGAATACAATAAATTGAGAAATAAAACACGAAAAAGAATAGAAAAATCGAGAAATACATTTTATCATAATCAAATAAAAGAAAATAATAAAGACCCCAAAAAACTATGGGAAATTTTAAATAATTTAACAGGTAGGATAAAAAAATCAGTTGATGACGTCATTATGAAAGCATTTACGAAAAGTAAAATATCTACTAAAATTATTGCGAATAACTTTGGAAAAGAATTTGACGAAAATGTTAAAAAGATCTTACCAACCTGTAATAAACGCCTTATTAATGAATCAACATACGCATTTCAAGAAAATAAATCCATATTCATAAAAAAAGCAACCAATAAAGACATAACAAAAATATTACAAAATCTAAAAACACAAAAATCATCCGGTTTTGATGGTATCCGGTGTATTGACTTAAAATATATAGGCGATAAAATAATAAAAGTCATTACAAAATTAATAAACCAAAGTATTACGTATGGTAAATACCCTCAAGAACTAAAAACAGGTATAGTGAGACCAATATTCAAAAAAGGAAAACATAATGAATATGAAAATTACAGACCCATAACTATTCTGCCAGTCATAGATAAAATTGCTGAAAAATTTATTTGTAAGCAATTTCAAGATTATTACAATAAGAATAATATAATCTCTAATGCACAATACGGGTTTCAGCCTGGGAGGTCGACTGCATTGCTACTATCTAAATTCAACGATGAAGTCAATAAGCTACTCAATGACAAACAACATGTACTACTTTTATTCATCGATTTTAGCAAGGCATTTGATACGCTCAGGCACGATACGCTAATAAAAAAGCTAGAGGATACGGGAGTAAGGGGCCCTATTAGGAGATGGTGTGAAGACTACTTAAAAAATCGAAAATATGTTGTAAAAGTCAGAGACGAATTTAGCGATGTAGTTGATGTCTCAACCGGAACTGCACAAGGATCGGTTCTTGGACCTCTTCACTACTTAGCTTATGTTAACGATATGGGCAATGTTATTAACAAATGCTCAGTGTACCAATATGCTGATGATACTTGTCTGGTAGCCGCAAACAAAAATCTTAAAACAGCCGCTAATTATCTTCAAGACGAATTCACTGAAGTGTGTAAGTGGTCTCACGACGTCGGTCTTGTCATAAATGCTAGCAAAACCAAAATCGTTCACGTACACTCCAGCCACGTACAAACTAAAGACTCGTTCAGCATAATCGCACATGTACATCACTGCCTGCATAATCAAAACTCGTCAAGTAAATGCGACTGCGAAGCGTTAGAAGTGGTACCGTGTTTTAAATATCTAGGAGTAATTGTTGATAATAGATTTAACTGGAAACAACATGTGAACAATGTCTGCGACAAGCTAAGAGCCATCCTAGCTAAGATTAAAATAGTAAAATATAAAATACCTTATAATATACTACTTCACCTATATATTGCCCTGGGAGAATCAGTCATAGCATACGGCCTAACCTGCTATGGCCGGACGTATAAAACAGAAATTGATAAAATATTTAAATTACAGCATAGGATTTTAAAAGTTATTACACCTCAAAAAATTTTAAGAGATTACAATGACAACGTCATGGGCCTATTCAAATTGTCTGGCATACTTCCGGTGCAAGAGAGAATAAAACTTAACCTACTTACAGAGCAATTTCATAATACAGATATCCTTGTGCCCGTATCACATACAATAACAACCAGGAAAATTTCACAAAATAAATTGAGTATCCCTAAAATGAATAACTATTACGGTAGGCGAACTACAGATTATTTAATACCTTCAATGCTTAATGAACTACCACGTAAACTATTGGAAGAACTTAACACTAAAAACTATAGACATAAATACAAAAAACACTTTCTAGACATTTTATAGTAAAATAAATCATTTATAGGCCGTTTTGTAAAAATACAAAACAATGTTAAGAATTTTAAATCTTCTCCATACAGCAACCACTAGTCACCCTGTACTCTCAAACTTGTATGAAGGTAGTCATTTAAACCTAACATAAGTAAAATAACCTAGTGGTAGTGTGACTGGTACGTACTGTGTTTTTGTGTTTCGTTCGACTAATGGTTGTAGGTAATATTTGTATGATAATAGTAAGTAGACTTAGTTTGTTTAAAATTGTTTATTTGTATAACTTTATATGTATATATTATAACTTTAAGCTAAATGTGTCGCAACGCGCTGTAACGATCGACACTAGACAAACCTTATATGGTTTAAAGTGTCGTAGAAATATGAATAGAATAAGTTTTTGATAAATAAATAAAAAAAAAAAAAAAAAAAAAAAAGTAAAATTTTTGAAAAATATATTTCGGAGGAACTTATATCTTATCTGATCAGCAATAAATTATTAAACTCTAGTCAATTTGGTTTTCAAAAAGGAAAATCAACAAAGCATGCTGTAACTAAACTTATTGAAGAGGTCTTTAGGGGCTTGGAGAAATCACAAAAAACTTATGGAATATTTTGTGATCTCTCCAAAGCATTTGACTGTGTCTCGCACGAAATTTTACTCTCTAAGTTAGAACACTATGGTGTTAAAAATTGTGAACTAAATATTTTAAAATCCTATTTACTAAATAGAAAGCAAATAACTGAAATAAATGGCTGTAGATCTAATGAAGGCGACATAACTTTAGGAGTTCCACAGGGATCAATCTTGGGTCCTCTCCTATTTTTAATTTATGTGAATGATATATCAATAGTTTGTAAGGATATTGACATAATTTTATTTGCTGACGACACCAGTTTGATTGTTAAAGAAAAATGTCATGACAGTGTAAGTGACAAGCTTTTAAAAATGGTACCAGAGTTACAAAAATGGTTTTCAGTCAACAATCTTGTACTTAATGTTAATAAGACCAATGTTGTAAAATTTTGTTTGGGAACCACAAATAAATTACCTGAGCCTTGCATAATACATGCATTAAATGAGATGTCGCTGCCCCACACAGACTGTATAAAATTTTTGGGAATCTGGCTAGATTCGAAATTGACTTGGGCCAACCATATTAAGGAACTAAGCAAAAAACTAAGCTCCGCGACATACGCAATCAAAAAAATTAAAGAATTGGGAGGTATGAGTGCTGCTAGGCAAGTATACTTTGCATATTTTCATTCCTTGATGAGCTACGGGGTCATGTTTTGGGGCAACGCAGCAGAATCACAAAGAATATTTGTTTTACAAAAAAGGTCCATCAGACATATAGCAGGTCTAAAATATAGAGATACCTGTAGAGACATGTTTAGAGAGTTAAAAATAATGACCATGGCCTGTGAGCAAATTTATCAAACAATTATTTACATTAGAGAAAATATTAATAATACTACAATAAACAAAGAGGTACATAATCATAACACTAGAAATAAGGAAAATATTGTGGTTCCTCAAACGAGATTATCAAAAATAAAAAATAGCTTTATGTGTCTCTCTATTAAGTTTTATAATAAAATACCTATAGAAGTTAGGAACAAATCTGACAATGAACTATTTGTGTTTATTAAAACAATTCTATTGAATAAGAGCTACTATACAATTGACGAAGCTTTGGCTGATAATAACATATTTTATGATAATATAAGTACTGAAGCTAAGATATATGTTTAGTAGTTTTAAAAATTCTAATTGTAAAAATGTGACTTATCTAAGAACATGTAAATTGTGTCAAAAGATAAAATAAATGAACTGAACTGAAAAAAAAAATGAACTGAACTTTCAGAACATTCTCAGGTATTGTTTTTCGTCTAACAATGAAACATTTTTCGTTTTTAGGGTTTTGACATCGGTTGCAAAACCCTTATGAAATCGCTTTGGGTCTGTTTTGTGTTTTGAATCCTTAATATCTCAGAAACTACTGCAGCTATTGACTTGAAATTTGAAATAATAATACATTTTGTGCGCCCGCACATATTTATAGAAAAATAAATGAAAATAAATGAAAAATCAAAATGAAGATTTTCCATACAAATTTTGAAATCGAAATTTTAAATGGAACGTACAAAGTCAAAAGTGGTATCAAATGAAAGGTACACGTTTGTAGATTTCAAAATAGTTTTTGAAATTTTGGTAGGTTTTATACTTTTTAAAATATTTTGAAAAAGGTCAAAAAAATGACCGTTCCCCCCCCCCTATCTCCGAAGATTGCAAAGCGATCGACGTGATATATACCAAGTATTTGTAGATATGGATCTATATTTTACAGGAAAAATATAGAGAAGTCTGTAAAAATAATACTTTTTGAAATAAGGTCAAAAAAGGGCGGGAAATTTTTCTAAAGGGGTGACTACCCCACCGAGTTGGGTATCAAATGAAAGGTATTGATTTGTACATTCCAATACAGTTTTTGAAATTTCGATAAGTTTTATAGTTTTCGAAATATTTTAAAAAAGGTCAAAAAAATTACCATTCCCCCCCCCCCCCTTATCTCCGAAGATTGCAGAGTGATTAATGTAAAATGTACTAAGCGTTTGTAGATATAGATCTATATTTTACAGGAAAAATATAGAGAAGTCTGTAAATATAATTCTTTTTGAAATATGGTCAAAAAACTAATTTTCATACAATGGGGGCTATTTCATTGAGAGTAATATCAAATCAAAGGTATGGATGTCGACAATACAAAACAGGTTTTGAAAATCGTCTAAGTTTCATACTTAGTGAAATAGGTTGAAAAAAGCCGAAAAAAAATTGTAGGTACCAACCCACTTACCTACCCACTAATCTCTGTAGTAACTGTAATAGGAGTTCCACAGCGCACCAAAACCGTTGTTCTCAAAATTTTTGAGAAGAGATAGATATGTATCCTAGATAATCCACACAGTATCATTTACCCACAATTAAGCTAAGCAAAGCTTGTGTTATTGGTATTACTACGATAGCTGTTATACTTAATAAAGTATAAGTATCACATTAGATGATTTATTTTTGTGTACTGAAAAGGACTAGAACACCCGAACAAATAATCTGAAGATCCTACAAATATTAGTCCCGAGGCAGGAATCAAACCTCCAAGCCAAGAGGTTGTCATATACGTACCTACCTAAACGACAAAAGTTCAAAACCCTCGGCGCGCGAGTTACACTCGCACTTGTCGTACTTGTTTTATACGTCCAAGTTATTAAGTGTCAGCAGTTCATTATGCGGTTATTTATTGATTAAACTGAAAAAAAGTTATAATTAAATTACGTATTTTGATGAAAATTCGCAATGTATTGCATAAATATAGGCTAACAATAATGATTAGAATAAAGTATCGCTTTATTTAATTTGTTAGCCGTACAAATGTTTAGTATTAAGTTACTTAAATATGGAATTAAAATAGAAAATTAGCATAACCGTAAAATTTAATTTGAAAATCGAAGGCAATCGAGCTTCATCAATCACGTGACGTAACTGTTTATTTTTTATTTTTTACAAAGAGCCTGTGTGAAGTTTTGGGTTAAAAAAAGAAGTTTATTTTAACCCCATGAAACGTAGTAAGGCTATAGACTATACAAACATACAGAATCTCATTTTTTGTAGATTATCAATGAATCAAAAAAACCGAATTACAGGTATACCTACATATAATAATAAGTAAATAAAAATAAAAAATAATAAGTACCTATAATCAAATTTTAATTTTGGGAAATCGCACTGAGATATCTGAAAAAAATATCTATACGTGACGTCTCACTACACCCCTATGATATTATTTTATCGTGTATGTAATTTTTTCTGATCCACTTTCGTGTGTCCCGTGGTCAGAAAAAAACCCAAGCCATGTTCAGAGTGTTAAGGCGGATCAAAATCTAGCATCTCAACTGCTCGTCTGTAGACTCATATGAAAGCATGATATTATAACTGACGTTAAAGCCGCAAAAAAGCGTTACTCAGGCATATATTGATGACTGTCAAGCCTTCGTGTACGGTCCGTAGTGCATATTTATTAAAATCATCTAGAAATATGCAAAACCAGCTACAGTTCTTACTCATTAAGGCTCTACGCCGACCCACCTATTTTATCTATACTAATATTGTAAAGAGGAAATATTTGATTTGTTTGTTTGTTTGAATTGACAAGGCTCCGAAACTACTGCACCAATTAGAAAAATTCTTTCACCATTAGAATCCTATTTTTTTCCTGATGAACATAGGCTATATAATATTTTAAAAAAAGTTAGGGATCCGCATGAAAAATTCAATTTTTGCTAAATATCCGCGCGAAGTCTGGGCGGAACGCACGTTGAACAAAGGTTTCAAAATTTCCATTAAGCAGTTTGTGATATTTATTATAAGAGTTTTTCCGCTTTAATAATTTTATTTTGTATAGTTTAGGCAGAGATACGAAGTTGCCTTTTCTGACCACCAAAATCTTTTTTTGCATCTCTGTCTAAAGTATACCAAAAAATTGACAAATTTGGTAATAGATATCTCGAACTCCATAAATTTCCCGAATAAAAATTTGTTCAAAAAAAAATTGATAGCGGTGCCAATTTGCGTCGGGGAAACGCCTTAAACATCGCAACGATCATAAAATGTGGATACTTGAGGACCTGTAGACCGCTACTTGTCCGGCAGGTGATGGACCGGTGTATCTGCATTTACATGATACCGCCCCACGCTGATCGATGCCAGTAAAACTGGCCTAAGGTATCATTATATGGGTTTTAACCTTTGCGCGTCCTCTTGCAAAAAATGCGATGTTGCTACTGTTGCTAGCTATAGCTTGATAATGACAGGTGTCTATTTGTGTAACTGGAAAAAAATGCAATAAAAATTGCTATATCATGACCATGACCATATTTTTTTAATTAAATATGTAGTTAATTAAATAGATATAGAGAATTATCAATTTATAAATTTAAGAAAAAAACTCCTTTATGTAAAAAACCTCTAAACTTTCGCATTTCTAATATTAATGTGATATAAGTTTTATGTTTAACCCTGCACTACCTAATGCACCTGCAGATCAACCTTTTGGTTTATTATTTTTATTGTATATTTATTGTTTAATAGAAATACTTAAAAAATAAGCCTATTTGAATTACGATTGAAGGCCAAACTCAATGACCGTAAATCAAAATATCCTCTGTTGAAGATAGTCGTATCTTTGTGTTATCACATCCAAAACAATAGCTGTTACACAAACATACTTTCAAAGTCACATAGCAATATGTGTAGATAGGGGGTTATGTTTCTGTTTAAAAAAAAGCTTTCAAAACTAACTTATACCTGTTTCACCTTATTCCAGCCGTATAGAAAACTTTTTGATTTATTTAATGAAATTACATTATACATGTATTAAAATATAGCCCAACTACAACTTGTACTCATATTATGGTAAAAGGCTTATTATTACATAGTATAAAACAAGTAGTTTCCGACTGTCTGTCTATATGTGTTCTTAGATCTTTAAATAGGTAATGCATGCAATTAAAAATATATCCAATACATTGTTCCTAACTTAATGGTATTAATTTTCTTGTGATTAACTCGTCAATTGTATAAAAACACCTCTTCAGAGAGCGTGCCATACCTCAGCCAAAATTCAAATTTCGAGCAGAATGACAAGATATGATTTTCGTATGAGTGAGAAGCACAGAGCGATAGACGTGCTCCGTATTTTATATTTCCAAAACTGTTATGCCTTATTACAAGTTATTTACACAACTAATCGAAAAATTAAAAAGACGAAAACGAAGAAATTCTACTACGTTTCTTGACAAAACAAAAATCCAACAAAAAAATGAGGTGGTTCCTGAGATAAATAGCAAAATGTGTGCAAAACATGTATTTTTCAAAAAATAAAAGTATCGAGAAAATTTCACTAATCGTGTTTTTGAAAAGACGGAATCCAAGATAAAAGTTCGAATTATAATTTACCTAAATATGAAGGTGGTAGCTTTCACAGATTCTGAGATAAATAACGATTTCTAACTATAAAATTACATAAGGTACACTCTTAAATTATTCTTGAAAGTATTTGGGGAATTGTTATCAAATATATTTCATTGGGTAAAATAATTAACTTCAATACTTTTTATAAACCTCATAATAACTACATATAAACAAAGCCGCAGTTTTCCACAAATAACTTTATTATCAACCTTTATTTGGCCTATTGTGCTAAATGATTTATTATTATACAGGTGTTCGTTTATGAAACTTCCCAAATCTGTTAATCTGAATGTAACAATAAATTAGAAACCTTTAGTTGAGTCGTTTTTGATTAAAGTTCTTTTTAACATAATTGTATAAATTAATAAATAAACAAAGAAAATAAATAATAAAGTTTACAGCAAAATCCAACCCACAGATGCTTTGGCGCTAGTTGAGATCATCACCTAACCTCTTTCAACCGTTATTTTCCGGTTATTGAAGCTCTGGTTGAGACTTTGATTCAAATTATTTATTATTATTACATATTTCCCTAAGACTATCCAAACTAACTCAAAATGGCAGATACATGTTTGTAACGGCTACCATACTTAAATCAAGCGTCGTCGCTTTTTTCCTTGTTGTTGATTTTTTGACAGAATTTGAATTAATTTAACTGATAGCTAGAATATAGCTAAAAGTCTTTACTAAGATTATAAAGAGGAAGGGTTTGTTTATTTGAATTGAATAGGCTCCGATACTACTGGACCGTTTTGAAAAACTCTTTCACCATCAGAATCCTACATTATCCCTGATAGGCTGATGAATTTTTTTTTAAATGTTAGGGACCCTTATTAAAACTTCAATAGTGTAAACTAACGTGTGTTGAATATTTATAATTTTCGGGGCGAAACGCTAGTTTATCAATGACTAAAAAAGAAAATATGAGCACTTTCTTACCTATGTGGGAAAGCCACACAATGTTGTTTTGGCAATAATATTTCAAACTTGACGCCGTAACAAGAATGTTGTATTTTATGTTGTTTACAAGCATTATTTTATAATAGTGGCTTGAGTACCTATTGTAAGTACTTGCCTTCACCTTCCTCATCTTCACCTACATATGTCAAAGATTACGCAACATTTATTCACTTATTCATGTTAATTGTTGTTCATAATTGTGCACGGCGACTTGACTTGGCAACTGTTTTATAAACACCCTGTATCTTATCATTATTTTGCAAACTTATCAAAAACTTATAGTTGAAGGTTAAAAAATTATGAATGAATCAATAACACACGAAGTAAAGTGTGTTTAAGTCAGGCCAGTTTGTAGATTCTTGGACTAAAAACTAGCACAGCTCATAATTTGCATTGCCCCGCTGTATGGCAATAATGAATTTAGCTTTGCCAGTTTGTAGATTCTAGGACTAAAAACTAGCACAGCTCGTCATTTAAATAATTTAAAACGGATGTCTTCTAAAGGTCACATTTTTCTAAGAACTGGTGTAGTGACTAACAGGTGGTAAACACATTTTGTCTACCGTTAACTTGATCTTTGATCCGTTGGTTGACTTCCGCTGAATTATTCATCTGGTTATATAGAACACTGAGGTTCAGGGGCATTTCCTGGTTTAGTAACTGGTGGTTCACCTATAAAGAATAGCGTAGGAAGGTGACGCAAGGATTGATTATCATAATTTAATATTTTTTTCTAATGGTATTAGTATTTATTAATATTATACCCCCGCGCCGCCGCAAGGTCCTAGATCTTTTATAAGATTAATTTCGGAGAATCTTCACAGGGACATGACCTGATCATGACCCATCCACCTTCCACACCATTACGGCGCAATACCATCCCTAATTGGTGGATATTCCCGATCGCAATAAGCGATTTTCCTCAATGAACATTTGCACCGCAAAGGAGTGGAGTTCGCTGCCTGCATCTGTTTTGGCTAACTACAACCTGGATATTTTCAAGACTAAAGTGAATAATAAAGTATACAGTGTGTCTTCTAGACCTTCCTTATACACCGTAGGTCTCATCTTCACTTTTCTTCAGGTGAGATCGTGGTCAAATGGAGGCCTATCAGTTATAAAAACAGCGGAAGTAATTCTGCCTCTCTTTTCTGTAACGTTTTCTTAACGCCTGAACGAATTTTAATGATATTTGGCTGTGAGCACAGAACACTTATATCCTAACGCCTCACAGCGCGCTGTGAGGTAGAATGTATTCCGGGGATGGAAATATACTTTTATTTCGGAAAAGTCGTGCGGAGCCGGGCACAGTATCTGCTTTTGCATGTTTTTTCAACATGTCAGCATTATTGATAGCTCTGTGGAATCAGATTTTCCAGCATTATGTTTTATGATTAGTCACTCACATATCAATGAGAAGGGCCGCTATTCTTTTTTCTGTTTTTGAATAACAATAAACATAGTCTACGTGTGAATTTTTGTCTCTATATTATGCGCATAACGATGTCTAAAAACAGAAATATAAAAAACAAAAGCGCAAAATTCAATTTCCTAATACGAGTATTATCAGATCACAAACAAAACACTGAAACGGAAATAAAGTGATATTTTTGATTCGCTTTACGTACCGTATTGGAATTCGATACTTAGAAGCGACAAAGAAACCGAATTATTATTTACACTAAGAAAAAAAGACCGCGATGTTTCTACAAATTGTAAGACGTCGATTTTCGTCTGCCATGTCTAGCCGATTTTATGGACTTTTTTTTGTTTTTAGACAGTTTTTATAACTTTTTTAACACATAAAGACAATTAGTTAGACAAGTCAAGAGGACTCTTTTCAGAAACCAGAAAATATTGTAAGTTATAATGTTTTATATACGTTTCATGGAGGGTTATTAAAAATGCTTTAAAATTTTCCATAGTCACCGAAATTGTGTAACATCATACCGGATATCACGATAAGGGAGGTCCCCAACCCTTCGTTCTTTTCCATTGTCCGCAGGGCAATGCCCGTGAAACTCATTGATATGTCAATGTCAAAATAAAATGAAAATAAACCTCTTTCTTGTAATATGTATCACGCACGCCAAAGCTGAAAATTTATTTACGGTCGTCTTCCAAAATTAAAATTTGCATTCCAAATTTCAGTTTGTTATAAACTGAATATGCTTTTGTTTTGTAGAAATAACAAATTTGATTTATAATGGCCTGATCTCATAAAAGAGTTTAAACTGAGTCATTAGGGCTCTATTATAACGTCTATTGCAAATCTATCTGCAACAAACTCCTGGTGAGTTGCAAAAATTATGTATAAATAAATTCAAACGGATTGTCAAAATCATTCTTTGCAAAAGGCTTACTATAAAATAACATATTATAAAAAAAGCTTGAGACGAGTTTTGCTCCAACTCGAAAACTAACCAGGTAAAGAAAAAAAATGTAACAAGGTAAAGGTTTCTTGTTCGCTTCTTTACTTTACCTTAAAAAGATTGAAGAGAAAAATGAATCAAAGTGATCACTTTATTTCTCAGAAAATAAGTCACTTTGATTTAGATTTTTTCGAAAATAGACTCTTTTTTCAAAAAAAGCCTGTTTCATTATTTCTATTAGCTAGCAGATTCAAACAAGCAAAGCTAGTCCATTGCTGGGCATAATCGTACCTACTGTAATATAATAGTTACAGTAAGTACCCACTCTTAATAATACTTCTCTTCCTACTTGATAGCAGCGATTTTTTCTTTATGAATGTCGCCATATTTGGTGACTGTTGACAAACTAACCTATACAAAGTGGTGTGCAGGTCAGTTTTGATGATATGCTATAGCCTAGCATGATTTAATCTTCGTTAACAAGATATCTGCCATAAATCTAGGAAATAACATAATATTGACATCATGAATGATGCAACCTAGATAAGTCTTTTAAGTCACTTTTCACTAGAGAAGTGAAAACAAACACACAATTAGTGTTGGAAAATTACCCTAAACAAAAAGCTCGAAAATACGTTCCGTAGTGTAAGAAATTCTGTGACGATAATAATAATGCAACGTCAATTCACTCAACTAAAGCCTAAATAAATTATTCTTATCATAATCACTTTAAATAAACACAATAAATATAAAATTAAATTAGCTTTATTCTGTATAAAAAAATTGTACGCGGGTAGCTCAAACCGTAACTTATTGTTGTGGGGGAGGTATCAAACAAAAAAAGACGTTTAGAATGTCTTCGATAAATTTTATGTCTAGAATCTAGACATACAGTGCGACGATCTTTATCTAGACTCTAGATTATAGAGCGTCGCGCTGTAAGATCATAGAAATACACGCAATATTTTTTAGTGCATTCCGGTGGGCGTAACAGATAAATAAATAATACAGTATCAGATAATAAGCAGGTAATAGTTAATACAATATATAATATAGATAGATATTTTTAACATAAATAGAAA
Source organism: Eupithecia pulchellata (assembly GCA_963931895.1). Lineage (NCBI taxonomy): Eukaryota > Metazoa > Arthropoda > Insecta > Lepidoptera > Geometridae > Eupithecia > Eupithecia pulchellata. The sequence goes on along the minus strand of OZ007542.1, from coordinate 3,533,271 downwards.
GCGATCGAAACAACCTGAACAAATATCTGTAGATCGTGCAAACATGATGCAAGAGGTTGCGGATTCGATTCCCGAGCGGGAATCGAATCCGCAACCTCTTGCATCGCAGGCAGACCTTCGCACACCCCGCCACAGAGGCCGTTCGTTCTTCCTTTGCTCTGTCGTTTTTGACAGTATATGTATAGTAGTAGCTAGACTCGACATACATATTCGGATAAATTATTTATCAAAGTGAATACTTAGCGGCTGCATCTCTTTGCACGTCACTAACATGCTGTTAATGTTAAAGGCTATCTAACGAAACTGTAATCTAAATGTTTCATAACTTAAATGCTTGTTATCCGTTAATGGTTCCTACGTTATGCACAGATAGCTGTTTATTTTCCATTTTGCATAGCGTAGCGACACCTAGGTTAAAATATACTTTTACTTGACAGTCTACGTAACTCCAAATTGAGCATTTTCATGTAAGTACATGAAAATGCTATTTTTATGTTTACCTTTTTGTAAGGGGTCTACAGAATTCAGAGGAATAAAATTTTAAGACTGCAGACCATTATAAGGGGACATTATACCTAGCTAGTTCATATATATAATCATATAGGTAAGTAGTAAGGTAGCTATTTGAATAACTTTTTTTTTCACTGAAAAGAAATCTGTATTTCAATTAAATAATCATTTTAAACGCATGCCGTGTGTACCAATTAAAACACAATTGTAATTTGTTCGTTTATGTTGTGAAGTCCCATCATAATAATGGCAGTTACTGCACAACATACAATAATACCCGGTTATAGGTAGATGATCATCAACATCAGCCTATATCAGTCCACTGCTGGACATAGGCCTCCCCTAATGCGCGCCATAGGTGGCGTTATTTCATCTGGGGGTTATTGCCCATAATCCCCACGCTGGGCATGCGGGTTGGGGATCGCAGTTCGGTGGAGTTGCTCTGCAAAGGGCGCTGCTGCCCGCCCCCCGGTGTGTTTCCCTTAGTCGCCTCTTACGACATCCACGGGAAGAGTGGGAGTGGTGATTCTATGCCGGCACCACACGGCCATGGTAGATGATCAATAACCTCTTAAAGGCAACTTGGTAGATCAAGACGTACAACTTTGTTCTATAACTTTGTCTAATTCAATGACTTTTTTCCATACAAAAAAATAAATAAGTATCTAAATGTCCCGTTCTGATTTTCTCAGTTCTATGTAGCTCCGATAAACGAATTATCTATGAACAAATGAACTATTATGCTTTATAATTGTAACTTTTATAAGCCTTAATGTATAACGCGATAAGAGGGGAAGCCTCGCATCCTACGCGTGATGCGTGATACATTATTTTCCCGCCAATCAGCCATCTTGGAAACGCCATTTTGTTTCATAAACTCTGTAACATAGAGTCGTAATTATATTTCGATTTATGAATGCTTCGAGCTTAAATTCTTAGGTCTTACTTCATGGTAATAAGGTTGAATATGTGGGAATCGGTCTGATCTGTAAGTATGAACCCAGACGGGCGATAGACACAGATAACACCCGGATGCTGCAGTTGATTACAATATCGGTCAAGTGCGAGTTTGTAATTGGATCACGTTTTGAAACTTTCAACAATATCTGTATAAAATTGAAGAATTATCTGAGGAGAATTATAGAGTATTAAATAATATTTTGGAACGAGATTTCAATTCGTATTTTTTACTCAATATAGTATTTTTCCAATAATTTAAGTTTATTTGATATACGCATGGTTTTTAGTTAATTTATGTGAAGTTATTTTATTAGTAATTTATTTTCTATTTGAACAAGTTTTTAAGTACAATATTCACTCTTCTAATATGTCCCATGTAACGAGATTCTAATTTTATTATGTTAAGTATGTAAAGTTATTATTATTACATGCTTAACATAATGAAATTTAAGTTAAAGGAATGATATTTAAATGATTGACGCATTCGATGACAAAGTGACGTAAATTCTCGCTATACTACCCTATTACATCAATCCCAGTCTGGACAGTATAAACAAACAAAATTAATAACAAATGACTTTCACCAAAAGGATATGAAGGGTGAAGGTTCCTCGGTATCTTTTTATGATAATGAAGCGTCCTGTCGGTTACTGTCTGGCCGAAGTCCAACTCAAAATAAACTTTTATTTACATACATATCACTCGCTCCTTTCCTGGCAGATAGTTTTTAAGACTCTTATCAGTGAATAAAACTTATTACAGACTAGCGACCCGCTCTGGCTTAGCACGGGTGCAATACTGATACAGAAACCTTCCTCTTGAACCACTCTATTTATTAACAAAACCGCATCAAAATCCATTGCGTAGTTTTAAATACATAGGGATAAACAGAAAGACAGCGGGAAGCGATTTTGTATACATTCATACATTCGGAGGACAGCAAAAGAAATCTAATTTAGGATAGCTTTTTGAATTGCAAAGTTTTGGCCCGTCTTTGCCGCTGTCACAAAGCACTCTTGGTTTTACATTATAGCTTAAATGTAACTTAACTACGACTATTCTTTCGCACGGGTTTTTAACAAAAACTATTCACTTTTTGTTTTTCATGCTAAAATTTTTGAAAATGTTCTATAGCCTATCTCAGGGAAAATTTAGAATTCTAATTGTGAAAGAATTTTTTGAATCGGTCCAGTAGTTTGGGAGCCTGTTCAATTCAAACAAACAATCAAATCTTCCCTCTTTATAAATAGTATAGATAATTTATGTTCCATATCATAATTACCCATTTACTGCATTAATGACATGTCATCCTCAAATACCTTTTCTTTTTGTTCCAGTTGAATATGTGGACACAGAATACAGCCTATGGCTCACGTGGTTCCTGACTCCCGTTATCGTAACGTTCCTCCTGCCAGCTGTGCTGATTATCCTCATTTACACCAGCAGCATCATATTCTACGTGTACAGGCTTTATAGGTGAGTCATATGACAGCTTTTATGAATTTTAAGTTTAATGAAAATGTTTTAATGTCTTTCGTAAAAAGAACAAGAAAAACCGGGCTCATGATAAAGCCTTGGGGGACTCCTGGTGATTTTTGAATGGAACTCACTTAAATGCACTTTTTTCTGTGCACATGTTCACGCAACATTTTCACCGCCACAGTAATTTTGTTCATGTGAAAGTTTTGATTTTTCTATCTTCATACCAAAAAATACTGAAGAGAACGGGCCAAATTTTGCAAAGTTATAGGTAGACGTAATATCCCACAAATATGCTACTTTTTATTCCGGAAACAACGCAGCATCGGTAAAAGATGTAGAAAGTAGTACATAACAATTAAAAACAGACAACAGATAACTCCAAAGTATGATTGGACTTGTTGATGAGTATCCAATACGTTTACACTCAGACTTTTGTATTTACTGGATCAATGCTACAGACGTTCAAAGTCTACTGGCAAGATAAATACGGTAAAAGAGACTGTATGAAACATAGCGTTGTATGTATAGGTATTGAGTTACTATCACCGAGCCGTCCAAAGTGTGGCACACTTATTATATTAGAAATACATAATAATATATTATAAATAAATAAAATAGGTGAAAACAACTTATACTAAACATTAAAAAAATACCAAACACTGCCGGCTGACAATAACCTGATGCAACATTGTTTGCTTTTTGAGGTTTAAATTTATCAAATCAAAATGTCGAATCTAGAGAGTCAATGACTGATTTTCTTGTTATAATATATTGATAACTAGCGGTCCGCCCGGGCTTCGCACGGGTATTATACAAAAAATTCAGAAATTATACACTCTAACACGATGGGTTTCACAGTTTTCATACGGATCCCTTACTTTTTTCAACAACATTGGGGTTTTTGACATTAACTCGACACTCCATAATTGACACTGGCCGTAGAGAAAAAGCAAGCACCGTGCGCTATATGTATATCCAACCTCTTTTTCGATTATGACGCGCCATAATAGAAAAAGAGGTTGAATATACAGCCCACGGTTCAATTATTGAATTTTTCATGCGGATCCCTAACTTTTTTGAAAATATTATATAGCCTATGTTCATCACGGAAAATTTAGGATTCTAATGGTGAAAGAATTTTTCAAATTGGTCCAGTAGTTTCGGAGCCTATTCAATTCAAACAAACAAACAAACATACAAACAATCAAATCTTTCCTCTTTATAATATTAGTATAGATACACACTTGATAATACTTTGTATATACTAGTTACTTAATTTTTAGGGTTCCGAAGCAGAATATTTGCCACGGGACCTTAGGATGGCTAACAAAAAATATTCCATAGGTTTCATAAAAAAATGTATTTCTGCGATTGGTCTGTTTTTTTTTTGCTGGACGTTAGCAATTGCCTTCTCTTCAACTCGAACTTGAAAAAGACAAAAAAGGGAGATATTTAATTCTACAGCTGCTATATGATATATGCTGCTAATAATTTAGCTCACTATATATGTATGTGTATCAAATATTATTGAGATATTCAAAGGGGTTCCCAAAAAGGTAAAAATTTAAACAATTTCTGGCTACACAGCTTATTTTGAGAATACAGAACTTGATGAGCCTGTTGTTTCTACATAGATGACGTTTTTAGATCGACATCCACCTTGGGTGAGTCATTTGAGAGACAGAGTCACTTGCGCTTGGCTAGTTTTATTTGTATGTATACCAGATATGACTAGGGTCGTGCCTACTTCCAAAGGTACGAGATAAGTTTGATTTATCACCAATTAGGATTGGTGAATCCAATTAAGAATTATTTGTCTGACCGATGTCTGGCTCTTGCCTCATATTTGATAACCGTTTTGGAAAATTACTTAAGGTTTTTGACCTGATCTTACAGCCACATTTACTTAAATATTACTAGCTAGCGGTCCGCCCCGGCTTCGTACGGTTATTTAATTTAACAAAAAAATTAATTGAAAACAGGGTAAATGATAACTCTAGCGCTGACAGTTCGCAACTGATTTATTAATTCGATTTAGGTAAAAATTAAGGTTAAATAAGGAACATATCACCACGTATTATACGTGGGAGTTTAGTGGAATTGTATAATTATGATTTTGTAGTACTTGTAGGACCCCACGACTCTTACGAGCAAGGACACTTACGAGCCCCTCCTGCCAGGTAGGAACCTGGCAGGAGGGGCTCGTAAGTGAAGATCTGCGAAAGACTGCTGGATGCGTCAAGCTGAAGACAGGGCGCTACGGCGCTCATTAGTGGAGGCCTATGTCCAGATGTGGACTAACATAGGCATGATGATGATGTGTATGAATTTAGGTTTACACGAGGAACAACAAACATCACGTAGGTACCAAGCAAGATTTTAGGGAAACTAGATTGCTGATTTTAGTGTTCAATAAAGTGTATTGTATGTTGCTAAAGCGAAGTAGAATTTAAAATAATAATAATAATGTTTTATTCAATTATAAAATATACTCAGTCTTAATAATAGTTGAAGACACCTTCTAAGCCCTTCTAAGCAATAGAGAAACACTTGTGTTAGGCTCCGGCTCTTCCACTTTTATAAGTAAGTACCTAAGAGTTTTGAAGGCGTTTACATTATAAAACATTACAAAACAATCAGAATTCAAAATTTAAAGCTTTGTGTCCTTCCAGGTCAAGAGTAGTCGGTGTGCAGAGCGATTGGAAATCAGCAGCTCGGATCGCTGTCTGCGCATTGTGGGACGCACACGGCTGGCTATGGCATGGTAAGTCCAGTTCAAAGATCATTATTTTATTTTTTTCAAATTCCTATTCTTTTATTTAGTACATAGTTTTCGCTTAGGTGGTAGTTAGCATAGAAGTAAATACATCTAAGGGCGTAGCAATATTTATTTATAAATTATAACTCGAACTAAGTACGGTAATAACAATAATGTATTTATAGAAAGAACTGGGGATTTTGATTTTATTTAGGATTTTCTCATTAACAACAATCGTGTAACTTACCTGAGAAAATTAAGCGAAATAATTATATTATTTTTCGTCTTTATAATTAAGTGTATTAGTGTTGCATCTTCGGATATATATCTATGCAATTTCGTTTTATATACGCCAAAACTTCCAGCCATGTATAATAAAAAATATCTTTGCATGTACTCGTATATTATTTAGTACGAAGCCGGGGCGGACCGCTAGTCTAAAATAAAGTATCCCATTCCAGGGTACGAGATACGTGGCCTAGAGAATATACCAGAGGGTCCGTTCCTGGTGATATACTACCACGGAGCGCTGCCTATAGACATGTACTATTTCACGGCGCGGATGCTCCTCATCAAGCGAAGACATATCCACACGGTGGCGGACCGATTGCTGTTCAAAATACCCGGTGAGTGGTGACTCATATTCATGATTGGCTTATTCCCAGAGGTCCACGACTCCATTGTTTTCAAAAATCTTTGGTTCATACATCGACTCCCACGATGTCCACGATATTTTTAAAAAATAATATTTTCTTTCCCTGCATGTCCACGGAATTGACACATTCAAATTAAAAAAAAAATATTAAGCGAGTTTTTTCATGATCGTGTGTTTTTTGCACATGTACCCACGTTTATAACTTTACCTCTTTCACCCAATAAGGTTTGCTGGAAGATAATTCTTTTTAGCGTTAAGCTTGCCTTTGCCATTTCTTATCTTAATGTTTTTTGTATATATTAAAGAAACGTAAGAGTTATCGAAAAGTCATGAAAGGAGTTAGCTTAATTTCGACATTAAAAGAAAAATAGGTATATATTAATTTTATAACCAAGCGCGTGAACCATACAGGAATTACAATAATATAATCCCCTCTTGCAGCCTCTTGCCGTGTGGTGCCGGCATAAATTTCACCACCCCATCTCTTCCCGTGGGTGTCGTAAGAGGCGACTAAGGGAAACACAGCGGGGGGCGGGCAGCAGCGCCCTCTGCAGAACAACTACACCGAACTGCGATCCCCAACCCGCATGCCCAGCGTGGGGATTATGGGCAATAACCCCCAAATAATGATGCCATCTATGGCGCTCATTAGGGGAGGCCTATGTCCAGCGGTGGACTATTATAGGCTGGTGATGATGATGAACTCTTCCCGTGGTTGTAGATTACGAGCAATAATCCCCAATTGATACATAATCCATCTATTGCGCTCATCAGAGGAGACCATGTCCAGCTGTAGACTATTATAGAGTGGTGATGTGATAAATCTCCTCTTGCAGGTTGGTCAGCCCTCCTAGAAGGTCTATGCGTGATCCCAGGTACCATCCAGACCTGCGCAGGAGTGCTGAGATCTGGCAACCCCCTCGCGATATCCCCGGGGGGAGTGTTCGAAGCGCAGTTCTCTGACCACTGCTACAAGCTGAAGTGGAAGTCGCGTAAGGGTTTCGCTAAGGTTGCGCAAGAAGCTAATATTGTGAGTATAAGAGAATAGGAATTATGTTTGATGAGACTCAACAATCTATCGTGGGATATTGTTTGGGTTTATTGTATTTTTTATATGGCGTTGCAACGAAAGAAAATGCCTGTACTGATTGGTATGAGCGTCTAGGGCTATGAATATGATGATTCGAACTCTGTCTGAAATAATAATATTAATAATTCTGGACCATCCACACAGTATCACCTAGCCCCAAGCTAAGCAGAGCTTGTTTTATACTAGATGACTGATATGAATAAAACAATATTAATAAATATTTAATAATTAATTGCTAGACAGTCCAAACAGCATCATCTAATCCCAAGCTAGAGCTTGTGTTATGGGTACTAGGCTATCACTACATAGTATAAAACAAAGTCGCTTCCCGCTGAGGTTGCGGGTTCAATTCCTGCCTTGAGACCAATGTTTGTACGATCTGTAGATATTTGTTCAAAGTGTTTTGGTCGTTTTCTATATATAATAAAAAATATCTATCTACATATTTTATTATATATATCAGTTATCCAGTACCCATAACACAAACTCTGCTTAGCGTGGGGCTAGGTGATACTGTGTGGATGGTCCAGCATTATTATTTCAGACACGTACAGACTTATACTATGTTAGTAGGCACATGATTATTAATGACATAAGTACATTTATTACAAAATATAAACTATTTCTGTCTATGAAAGATGTTTTAGTTTAAGGAAATTTCCGAGACATTTGTAGAGAAAGAAATAAATGAAATGAAATATAACCGGTATTATTTATTTTGTTTATTTAATTAAATCCCCTCTTTCCAGCCCATAATCCCAATGTTCACTCAGAACGTGCGCGAAGCGTTCCGCACAGTAGGATGGTTGCGCGGCGTGTGGCTACGCGTGTACGCGGCGACGCGGGTACCCCTCGCGCCCGTCTACGGGGGATTCCCCGTCAAACTGATCACGCATCTCGGCAAGCCCATCTACCCGCAACCTAGCGAGGCGCCAGAGGACATACAGCGGAAGGTATGTCATGGGATTCCCATAGTCAAAGTGCTTTTTTTCCTTTAGACCTTACAGGACTATTGGACAAACGTAATACCAAAATGATTTGTAATTTGAACATATTTAAAGTAAGCATTTATTTGACACATAAAACACACATACAATTTATCAGCTTAATCATAAAAGTGCAAAATTAAAACAAAACATAATATTTAATTTATTAGTTACGGCTCCCTTTACTCGCCGAATTTACACGGCACAACGTTGAACAGTGTGGCTCGCTTTGCTCGCGATAATATATTTATGTCGTTTCGCTCGCTGCCTGTAGACTTATTAAAGAAATAACGTGTAAACTTTCAACGAGTTGTTCTTTAAAGGATCTTAATTTGACATAATCATATTTCAGGTCGCCACCGCCATAGAAGACTTGATAGAAGAGCACCAAAGAGTCCCCGGTAACATCCTCTTAGCTCTGATAGAGCGGGTGATAGAACTGCCCAAGAAAACACCCGAGAAAAAACCCAAAAACCATCCAGAAAGTAACGGGAAATGTCAAAACGGAGGCGTCAAAATGACAGATGACGCGCTAAGTGACGGACGAAGTGAGTTGAAAGTGTCATAATTGGTGTTAAGAGATGTGAATGGTTTTTTGATTGTGCGTGTCAGTTGGCATTTATCTATATCTAGAAACTAGATTTCACCTATTAAATAATAAGGTACAGACTGTTGTTCCCAATGCAAAAGTATAAACGGTTTCGAAAATAATACATCAAGATTTATAAATAATATTAAAATTTCATAAAGCCAACAATCTGCACTAAGTTATAAATTATAATATAACTCTTGATAGAGAATCTATACCAAAATAATATGAGTTTAATAGTTGATATTTTGTATAATTATTATAAACATTTTATAGTTTACTTTTATTATAAGCTTATTTTTATTTATACAAATCATACATAAGTCCCACGAGAAATAGTCGGCTTTGCTTGATATTTTAAAGCATGATTACCTTTTCCAAGCTTAACTTGTATATCTTAATTAAAAATCATTAATAACAACATAATTTTATATATCAAACGATTTTAAGTTTTTTTTTGCATAAATCGATTTCGTTATACGCTATGTTTCCAAGATTGAAGTAATAACCGGTGTTACGCGGCGTAACAGACTATGTTACGCAGCGAAAGTTCGTGTCAGTAAAGGTGGGTTTAGACCAAACGAACAAAGAGCATTCTTGATCTTTTACTGTACACGAAAGTTGTTAGACGCTCGTTTTCATAATTTACACCGAAATAGCTATATTGCTCGTAGCTAACGAGCAATATGAGAAATACGAAACCGCTCGCAACAAGTGGCGTAACGGGTAATTAAAGCACACTGTGTAACGTAACATTTTTGCTACGAAAGACGTTACGCCTCGTAACACCAGTCAATAGCTGTAGGCTTTAGATAGAGCGTATTGGATTACAAAAAAAGTCATCAAATTGCTTAGGATAGAAGTGCCAATAATAAAATGTATACCGATTTAACCGAATGTGAATTAATGAAATTATTTCGTAAATATTTAGATTTTTCGGTGTTATTATGAACTGAATTTTATATAAGTATGTATTAATTTAGCGTTTCGGTGGTATTATATATTATATTATGTGAACGTGAAATATAGGGTTTTAATATTTTCTAGAAACCTTACTTATTTGGTCGTTATAATGGTCACTAAATTAAAACATTTGCTAAGCTTTGTTATTTCTAAATCTGACTTATGTTAATGAATAGCAATGTTTTTGTTAGAATGAATGAAAATGAAATGAACTAATGAATGAAGTTTAACCTTTCTCTACCAGCTTAATAACTTTTTAAGAGTAGAAATTATAAAAAATCCGGTAAATATTTGAACTAGCGTCAAGTTCTCCCCCTTTAACTATTTACGCGTTATTTTTTTTATTCTTTTAAGTGTTTTTGGTTTTAATTTTACCCTATTATGTTGTAAATACAGTAAGTACATTTGGGAAGTTAATCACGTCTACGGAAAATAATATTTTAAAAAATCAATTTGCTTTATTTCTGTAAAGGACTCGTGGACACGTCACAAAAACAAATGTAAAGCTAAAAATTTAGAGTTTTTGTTCACTTCCGTCTTTTTCATTTTATATGATTCGTAAGACGGGTTACAACCGTTGTTACGGGGTGTAACGTAATATGTTACAAAGTGACCGTTGCTGTCCGGGAAAAGGAGGTGATTTTAACAAGCAATGTAATCTACTATGTAAAGTATCTTGTAACGTATTATATAACGTTTCATGTTACATTTCATGTAACATAACATTTATTATTTATTTATTTACAAACGTACATCTATTTTGACGGGAACACCCAATGCAATACAGTACAATATTAAACTTAAAGAACATTATATAATATTACAGAAAAATAACACAAAATCGTAGAGTCAACCTTAATTAAATTAACATGCATGCTGCGAATGATTACCTACGGCTACGGTAATACCTCGGTCATAATCATAACACAGTTTATGGACCTACTCCGCTACCAAGCCGGTCGAATAAATAAATAATACCGGACAATCCACAGCATCATCTAGCCCCAAGCTAAGCAAAGCTTGTGTTATGGGTAATAGATGACTAGGGCAAATTATATTATCTCTGCCTCGACCAGAATAAAATATTGCAGAGGCTTTAATTATTTAAGTTAAAGCTTATAATTATTCACAAACTGCTCAATGAATATTTATAAATTTCCTTTGTAAAACTTAATAATGAGGGGGGTCGGATTTGGGTCGAGGTAGAGCCTTAAGATGTTTGCTATTCTCTCTCGAATTTAGTTTATTGGATAAGTCATTCCTATTTCACATTTTAATTATGTATTTAAATTTAATTTACATATCAATATATTGTGATATATATTAATGTTTTGCGAGGGAAAAATATTATATTTCGCGGACATAAATACTTAGTTAAGCTATCCAGCTGTCAAACGCTTTGGTGATTGTCTAAGCGTCGATTAATTACGTGAGGTTAAGTTTGCAATTTTATATTGTTTCTTGTGAAAAAAAGTGATACTCGTCAGGACCTCTCGCCAACGTGAGATTGGTGGTGCATTCTGAATAACGATTACAGCGCTGATAGCGATCTCAACGATATTTTGCGTTCCGAATTAGATATCACGATATTGTCAGTTGAGTGTCAGTTTTGGCAGAGCGCTCAGTGATTTCATTGGTGATATCGCAAAATGGCGCCCTGTAATGACGTCTGACGCGACTTCGTAGTGGCGATGTTGTCGCTACAGTAACTCGGAACGCTTGTGAGCGCGATAATATCGATTTTAGCGTAATTCGGAATGCACTGTGGGTGAGAATCGACTTGACCCCCCCCTTAACGCCTCACGAAATTAATAAACTCTAGGGTCAGTTTTCTAAAGCGCTTGTATGTACTTGTACAATGTACTTTGTCTCCTATAGGTCCCTGAAGTTGATTGTCAAATTTTGGTGTGCGAATAATTTTTTTATGTTCTTTCTAGTAATATAATTTACGGATAAGTAATTCGCAGCAAATTACAAACTATTTACTATAAGGAAAAAGTTTTCTTCGGTTCACTAGTATTTTTGGAATATGCAAAAAAATCAACGTTTTCAGAAAGCCTTACAATAATAATTTGATAAAGTCGAAGAATCGAAGTTGGTTTTATTCTGTAAACGGTTCACGATTGGCGACGAATCACTTTTCCTTAATTTTATACCTTGTTTCTACAAGGTATAAAATAAACTACATATACAATAAACTACAAATCCATGAAAAATTCCAATAGATATTTCCCCCCACAGATTATTTAGAATCAAAATTTATACTCTACTTACATGTTTCGCGGATTTTAGAATATGGACGTGTTAAGGACATAAAGGTTCACCTCTACAGAGGTATCATCGACTCGTGATAATTTTATACGAACTCTGAGCGCATTGTTCGCTAGGTACTTGACCGTAAAGTCAATCCTTATGTCTATTTATTTAAATATAATTTAATATGTATAATAGATAAGTGATGAATACAAAAAAGCATTGAATGCGAGCTAGATACAAAATTATAAGCATTTGTTAGGTTTAAGAATTAAGTCCTTACGATTTAAACTTTATTTCTTATTAATAAAGATTTAATTCGTTTCTGATGTCACAGATTTTATTTATTAATCTAAATTGTTGCAAAATTTAAAGTTATTATGGCAAATAAAGGAAAAAAATAATGATGCCATCTATGGCGCTCATTAGGGGAGGCCTATGTCCAGCAGTGGACTATTATAGGCTGGTGATGATGATGATGATGAAATAAAGAACTTAGGATGAAAATGTAATTGAAATAAATTTATAAAAATGTGTATAAGCAACAACATTTAGGTATGTCTACCAATCAAAATTATATAATTCATGTTGCATCTGAAACACATGTAAATAGTTACATACTTAGGTATATTTAATATTAGATGAGTGAGTGCCAGAAATACGAACGTAATGTAGATAAGAAACTTTGTGCTTAAAGGCTTTGCCACACAGAACGCGTTATTACGCCGCGTCAGGGCGCTAAGTTGACGCCGCGCTAGAGCTATAGCGCGGTGTCAATTAGCGCCCTGACGCGGCGTAATAACGCGTTCTGTTTGGAAAAGCCTTAAAAACTATTTACTGGTTCTTGAAGTTCATAGTTACGGGCAGAGTATAACTATAAATTACAACAAATACTTAAAGTGAAACGATACTTAGGTAGGAATCTGTGATTTCTTCCTGTTATTAGATGATATGTTTAACTTAAATTGCAAACAAATACTTAATAAATTATGTAAAATATTTAATTGGTTTCACTACAAACTCCTTACATCCTTACCTATTCTTGCCGAGTGGCCGGCATAGAATTTCACCACCCCAACTCTTCCCGTGGGTGTCTTAAGAGGTGACTAAGGGAGACACACCGGGGGCGGGCAGCAGCGCCCTCTGTACAACAACTCCACCGATCTGCTATCCCCAATCCGCATGCCCAGCGTGGGGATTATTGGCAATAACCCCCAAATGATAAATAATGCCATCTATGGCGCTCTGTCCAGCAGTGGAGAATTATCGGCTAATGTTGTTGTTACCCGTTCACACGAATACGGTCACGGCACGCCCTATGTAAAGAAATGTTTGGGACAGGCTATACACGGTCGTCATGTAAAAGCTGCTATTTATCTCATACATTGTTGCTCCCGCGATACGGATGAATTTCCTAAATATATACAAACGTATGTATGCCAAAATGATGTGTAACTTGAGCATATTTTCACCATGTTCTGCTATTGGTTTTAAAGTTTTATTTATATAGGTATTACGTTTGTGTGGGAAATCCATCCGTCGCCGGAGCCTTAATATATATGTACACAGCACGGCGACCCTGTAGTTACCGTACGTATGTGAAAAGGCATTTAGAGTTTTTTTTCGAAGCATATTTATCTCTGTAGGTATTATGGTGTAACCGCACTATTCTCTCGCGTCAGCATTTTTACTAAAGGCTTTGCCAAACTGTCACACAGAAACAAAATGTTATGTACTCGATGGTTGCGTACGACTAGCGCCGCGCCGCCGGCCGCTCTATGTGACAGTAGAGTACCGTCATAGTACAACACAGATCGGCGCTATAGCGCGGCGTCAATTAGCGCCCTGACGCGCGTAATAACGCGTTCTGTTTGGTTAAGAACCCGGCGACCCTCGCTCGCAACTTCAACTTGAGGCGCGTGCAAAAATCGCCCCGAATATCGCTATCTCTGTTTAGCTGGCGCGCGCGGGACGACGACGACGCGATAGCAATATTAGCCGTTTAAAATTTGGTATGAATTTGGTTGTGTTCCGTAATACCAAAAATGATGAATGAAAACTTTTTGTATTCTTCACATAGTATGGTTATTCTGTAACTAGACAATATAAGCTATGTTCCTTAACAAACAACACGTAAGATATTGTTGTTTTTAATAAGAAACAGATAGGGAGAAAACTTGTCAATTTTGGCATAAAAATATGCAAAACGCGATTGGCGTTCATTTAATTTTAGGTAAGTATTTTGAAAAAAAAACTATCTAGGAACCTAGATAAACACTAATCGAATACAAATAATACAATAACAAAGTGGTAATATGCTTGAATTAGAAATAATTTTGGTATTACGTTTGTATGGGCAATTCGTCCTCCGCTGGCCTCTTAAGCCTTTATTGTTGCAATATCAAAGCGCGCGTCAGTTCATGATAGCCTCTCATACCGGGCGCTTGTCTCATTATAAGTATTAGTTCGTTACAGTTTTAGAATAAAATCTATTTATAGATTCAACAACAACTTATCATGTCTAATGCTTTTACGAATTGTTTACAGTTAAATATTACCCCGCGGATAGAAAACTTATAAAAATAAGATGCTATACTTGTTTTAATGTTGTCTGAAATAGATCTTTTATTTTATTTAATAAAGAACTGTGTGTTTTTCCATATTTACCGACAAACCATGATGGCATAAACCAGTACCGAAAATATGCATGCATGTTTTAAATAACTTACAAACTGCAGCTACTCATTTCCCAATTATTTCTGGGCATATCTCCCTTGCCGTGCCGTGTGGTGCTGGCATAGAATTTCACCACCCCAACTCTTCCCGTGGGTGTCGTAAGAGGCGACTAAGGGAAACACACCGGGGGGCGGGCAGCAGCGCCTTCTGCAGAACAACATGACAACACCGAACTGCGATCCCCAACCCGCATGCCCAGCGTGGGGATTATGGGCAATAACCCCCAAATAATGATGCCATCTATGGCGCTCATTAGGGGAGGCCTATGTCCAGCAGTGGACTATTATAGGCTGGTGATGATGATGATGATATCTCCCTTACCACCCGGTCATTAACTGCATTTTATATCGGAATAAAAAACAAAATGTTAGTTATAACTAGTTTTATGTTATCTGTGTAATTATCTATACTAATATTATAAAGAGGAAAGATTTGATTGTTTGTTTGTTTGTATGTTTGTTTGTTTGTTTGAATTGAATAGGCTCCGAAACTACTGGACCGAGTTAAAAAATTCTTTCACCATTAGAATCCTTAATTTTCCGTGATGAACATAGGCTATATAATATTTTCAAAAAAGTTGGGGATCGGCATGAAAAATTCAATAATTGAACCGTGGGCGCGTATATTCAACCACTTTTTCTATTATGGCGCGTCAGAATAGAAAAAGAGGTTGTATAGCGCACGGTGGTGCTTGCTTTTTCTCTACGGCCAGTGTCAGTTTTGGAATGTCGAGTCAATGTCAAAAACCCCAATGCTGTTAAAAAAAGTAAAGATCCGTATGAAAACTGTGAAACCCATCGTTTTAGTGTGTATAATTTCTGAAATTTTAGTTTAATACCCGTGCGAAGCCGGGGCGGGCCGCTAGTAATATAATAAAGAAAGTTAGAATTAAATATTAGAAACATAAGAACTAGCATTTGTAATTGAAACAATTGATCAAATGCAGTGTTGTAAACAATCTATAAGTAGCTCAACTCGCACTATCAGGGCGCATTCACGCCGAACATTTTAGATTGCAGATGTCAATAACTTTATTTGTTTAGGCTTACAAAATAAGCACTTAAACAAGTCAAGTTCATACATTAATAATTATAAAATACGGCGTTATTGATTTTCTCTCCACTTCAGGATTTATATATATTTTTATTAATATTTAATAATATGCTGTAGAAATGCAAAACTGTGTGGTTTTGAAACATCTAAGGTCTACAACACTTAAAATGTGATGTAGCTATTTGAATATAAGTACCTATTAAATATATTTTTGATTTTAAAAATCCGCTCTTTTTAGTTATTTGTAAATCACTGGCACCTTGATCCAATCTACTTTTGTCCATAAACTACCTTCAACTATTTGTAATTTTTGAGAAATATTATGACCCGTTGTTGGTTCTTGATAAACCAGAAGAAACTAACATACCTACTATCATTGTAAAAAAATAAAAATAAATAATGCTGGACAATCCACACAGCATCATCTAGCCCCAAGCACCTAAACCTGAACCTGGCGTTTCTATTAGGTAGAGAAATAAAACAAAATTAACCATTGACCAAAATATATTGAAGAAGCAATTTGCATTAAACAGTTACATCATACAACACGAAACACAGACTTCCATTACAGGAATGTTATTCACTTCTAAACTGCAAAACATTTCACTAACAAACATTATTGCTATATAGAAATTCAATGATTATTGCCATTTCAAACGGTGCATTAAATTAATATGGTGAATAATAACTGATTTTATAATGGTAACAATAAAAGCTTTTAAATACATTTGGCAGTAGCAAACTAAGCGAAATATTTTAATGTATTAAAAAATAATATAAGAAGTGAATACACACAATTTTCAATAAGTTCAAATGGTTGACAATTGAAAACAAAATCGCAATAAAAAAAAACAAAATGAAATTGATAGCTGTTACAATTGATGATACATTGGGAAAGGTACAATTTTTATGTTTTACAAATACAATATTTTTGATGTCACACAATAAATAAAATTCACTGTACATACAGTGTACATAAATGTTAATATATAATAAATATCGGGCGCCTACGTCTCACCAAGCCAACAATATACATAAATTTAAACTAATACAAGATTCATCTTATATTAAAGTCATTTATTTTACAGGATATTTACCATGATTAGAGTTTTGAGTTTTCCAATATTTCGGCACAGTTTCATGCGCCATGATCACTGAACAAAACTCTTATCATGGTAAATATCCCGTTATAAATGACTTCAGTGTTAATAACCATGATAGTTTCAAAAGTTTTATCATCTTATATTATATGACAAAACAAATTATTTTCAAATTTTATTATGAATAAACCTGTGAACTTAAGAAACAATATCAGATCTTTTGATAAATGAAAATAAATTCATCAAACGTAACGTATTTGATTAATCAATATAGTATATATCTATAATTATAATTGAATATTTCACACTTAATGGATCTTATTGGCTTGGTGCACCACCCCCTTAACACTGGCTCATCGAATCCAGTAGTCATGCCTTAGTCGTCCCTTAGCTCACCAATGTTTAAATAGAAGCAGCCGTTTAGTTCATTGTCTAGGGTAGATTTATTAAAGAATATTTTTAGCGTATTTATCGCGTACCTGTTTTATTTTTCTTACGTTTCCATCGCGTTGCAGCGATCGTTGTCATGGGGCGACCCGATAAATATTCTTTAATATGTCAACAAATAGTGAAAATTTAAAGTTTTATGAAGGCAGATTTACAAAACATAATTCTTTGTCAAGATATCTAAACACGACTGTTGATTTCCTCGCGTCAACATTACAATGCTAGAACTTAGAGCGAGTAGATACTGAAACTGGTTAACTGTACTCAAGCCATTCCAAGAAATAATGTTTGCAAACAACTCGCTACACAAAAATCCAATTTCTTTTTAATTGCAAATTCAAATTCTTGTCTAGGTGGCGAAATTTGAGATATAATAGGCAGCACTGACCATTTTATGAAAATATAAGTGTAAATTCTGGCAAAAATGAAACAAGTGATGTATATAACGGTGACGTATCGAAATGTTTACAAACATTGTATTTAATTATTTGGCCAGAGTATATGAAATAGGTCTTAGACATTGGATCAAGTATTAGATAGATTAAGACCTAATTTTTTTTATAAACTTTATTATTAAAATTTTACTAACTTTTGGTGAGCCTAAGTTTTATGTTTCGCCGCATTTCACGTTAAATTAGTTAAAGTCACATGAGCCATAAGCATAATGCATTTATTATAATCAAACAAGCATTTTTTTTATTAGTAACTATTCAAAACGAAGGTATCAATTATATTTTAGTAATTTGATTAAAATATCAAATCGAAAAGAAAAATTACCGTCACCAAATCAAAAAGTCTTAGTCAATGCATTTGAAATCTTATGACTGTGACTTTTGGTTTATTTTTACGCTTTGTTATGTTATGTAGTTAATGATGTGCAAAATAACTGACTATTTCGGCACTTTTATTTTGTAGCTATTCAATTTCTAGATCAAAGAACCTCGTGTCCCATCTGACAAAAGATAAGGTGGTAATTTCAATGACAAATTAATTAATAAAATAATTAATTCTTCTGTTTTAAGCCAGAAAAACCTCTGGTAAAATGCAATAGCAGCGACTTTTTTTCAGAACAGGTATTAGTTTTCATAACATAACAAGCGTAAATAACAAAACCATGCGAATCTGTCTGAAAAATCTACTGCATTCAGACCTCTTCTGTTTACTCCATATCCGTCAAGAACAAGGTACAAAACAAGCTAAATCTCTGGCCACGGTCGTCTGCAGTACGGTACATTGAACGGAAGATGAGCAACCAAATATTATTATACAGACTGCAATCGTCTGGTTGTTTGCGAGCTACCGAAGCAAACAGGGCCATAATTGCCATAATTTAATTTAATTTGGCTATAATTTAATTGCTTACCCATATTGATGGTATCGACTTCATTATGATTACTTCGTCATGGCATATGTCTGATTTCATATGTTTGGAAATTTCATCTATTTGAGGCCTGATTGCAATGAGAAGTCATTTTTAGAACAGTCAATGATATCATCTCAGACAGTGCATTCCGAATTACGCTAAAATCGATATTATCGCGCTCACAAGCGTTCCGAATTACTGTAAGCGCGACAACATCGCGACAACGATGTCGCGTCAAACGTCATTACAGGTCGCCATTTTGTCATATCACCAATGAAATCACTGAGCGCTCTGTCAAAACTGACACTCCACTGTCAATATCGCGATATCTAATTCGGAACACAAAATATCGTTGAGATCGCTATCAGCGCTGTAAGCGTAATTCGGAATGCACCTAGAATAATACTTTATGTCAGTTTTCTGCCAATGTCCAATATTAACAATTTATGTTTGATGAAATAAATTGTCTTTTTTAATCCATGGACGATTTAGAAACAACACCATAAAGCGAATTGCCTAGCAGATGCCTGAGATTTTGCGACTGTAACATTGTGGTAAAGCTATTATTTAGAATTGGGACCCATCAAACGTAGCTACCATTCTGCAGTGCGGCCGCGGCCTATCGCATAGTCTGCAACGTTGCTAATTTGTATGAACTAACAAAATTCATTCTATTACATTAGTCTACTTATAGTCTTGATACCCTGTGATGTTAATTCAGCTATTCCAAGATATTATTTGTTTAAGTTTTGTCGATAGACGCGAACCTCCAAGTTTTTACCTTTACTTTCTACGAGTCGCTTTATAAGCTCAAACGACATTATTTCCTCGTAATTAAGTTTGTGTTATTAAACAATAAATTAAAGAACACCGAAGTGAATGATCAACTCCAGTAACTCGTTACTTTAAAATAATACTGTGTTTATACTTTATATGAGACATAAGCTAGGCTATTTATTGTTTTAAAGCTTTCTCTTAAGGCTCCGGTGACACGGGTGAATTTCCTAAATATATACAAACGTAATACCAAAATGATATTATGTTCACCAATCTGCTATTATAGGTTTGAAATTATATTTATCTAGGTTCCTACCACAATTTATTTCAAAATACTTTCCTAACATTAAATTATTATGATATCGGATTTTTACAAAGACACGTTTTCATATTATTTGTATTTCAAAATAGCTTGTGGCAAGAAATATTGCTATTATTTATCTAGGATAAATACTAATCTAATACAAATAATAGCAGATCATGGTTATATAGGCTTAAATTACAAATCATTTTGGCATTACGTTTGTATGGGAAATTCATCCGAAGCCCTAGCCAAAGGTTTATGTATAACATGCCGTTCAAAGCCGGGTCGCTAGTTAGTTAAAAGGCAAAAATTTGTCAAGTCCGCGCCATTCGTCCGTCATCTGAGAAACTTCAAAAACAACCAAACTGATATGAGCTCTACTACCAAGACTATACGACTTATATTCAGCTTGTCAAGTACCGGTGTACGCGTTTCGTTTCATTTGAGGGCGCACTCGATGAACACCCCCGGGTGCTCCACGGGGGGCGGGGGGGTCACTGGGGGCGAGTCTGGCGGGGTCGAGGTCGGCGAGGGGTCGTTGCTCTGGGAAGCGGGCGGCGGGATCGGTTCGTAGACTGCGGATGTTAGCGGCAGCATGTCTTTGAGTGCAGACCTGTAATACAAAAGCGGTTTTGATTAGAGATCGGAAGAATCTGTTTATTTATTTTATTAGGTACACCACAAACATGTATTAGCCACGATAGTGATAATTATATGAATGTACTAGTGGTTTCTTTTTTACTTCTTCCACCAAGTGGAGAATAAATTGAAGTGAAGAGAATCGCGAATTCCCTAGGGAGGTCTCTAATTCCTTTAGCTAAAAAGATGATGATCATTCATAATTTATTCTTTATTGCACGATAAAACAACATTAAGATGAAAAAGAAATGGCAATAACGCCCAAATGATAAATAATGCCATCTACGGGCTCATTAGGGGAAGTCTACATATATCCAGCAGTGGACTATTATAGGCTTATGATAATAATGATTACCTTTAGGTATTGATGGTGCGATAAGTATTCTATTTTTGAATAATTTTGACGCGATACTTATTGTTCAAGTTACTTAAGTTTTGTTTTTCTCATTTAAGTGAACTATATTTTCTATGACAATTTTCTTCCTCTTTTTCTGTTTCAGGAAACTTTTGCCAACTTCACGTACTTGTTTACGGATCGAGTCAAAAATACAAAAACAACATTTAAGACTTACTCGTTTAGGATTTATCAGCAGTTATTTTACAAAAAAATAAACAAACTAAGACAACTAAACACTATGTTTGTACAAAAAAAGAACGTAATTAAAAATATTTACTTTACACAGCTTATTATCACTACAGCTTAATATCTTAAAAAGTCAAATATTTAAACAATGCACTAGTATTTTCTTTAAAAGTAAGGGAAAGGAGAGATGATAAATGATATGGAAATGCACTATTGTGTGTTCTTTGAGAAGTAAAGAATCCATAAACCGAATACTGTCCGTCCACTCACCACATCTTATGATCGAGCACATAAACCACCTCCGGTACGGGGAAGCCGTTGAAGGGCGACGCGACGGGCAGCGTGTAGGCGCCCATGTCCGGCCAGCGAAGCCACGCGCCCGCCGCCAGCCGCGCGAGCCGAGCCGCGGGCAACACGCAGTCTAGCCCGTCGCACGACGGACCCCACACCGAGCAGGGGAGCAACTTGCCGGTCGATGGCTGCAATAAATATACAGGGTTGAAACTATAACCCTTCATTCTGCTCAGCACCTTTTACCTATAATAAACTGCCAGAATCTATACGAGAGTTGCCTTGCACGTTGTTTCGAAGGAAAGTCACTGATCTATTGCATGTAAATGCTACTATACCGTTAATGAATATATGACTGATAAATTGTAGATTTATGATATTTGACATCGAGTTATTTTATTTAATTTGTTTTTTTTTCTGATCATATTTGGTATTATTTCTTTATAATTTTATATATTAAATGTTTATTGTTAATTTTAAGACATTGCACGCCCAATAGGGCAGAATACATTGCAACATTCAATTACAGTGCAAGACCTTTTATGACATGTATTTCTTGCAATAAATTATTTGATTTGATTTGATTCATCATCATCAGCCCATGTTAGTCCACAGCTGAACATAGGCATCCCCTAATGAGCGCCATAGCGCCGTCTTCAGCTATAACCCTTGAGAGGGATCAATAACCTCTCAACGGATGAATTTCCCATACAAAGGAAATACCAAACGATTTTTAATTTGAGGATATTTTCACCGTGTACTGCTATTATTTGTATTAGAATAGTATTTATCTATATTAAAATATCTGTAGTAAGCAATCGAAAAATGACAATAATTTCCTCATTATTACCATTCACCTATGGTTTGTTATAAAATAATCCTTCAAGTCATAAAAGCCACCCACCACGTTTTTAATTTAATTTTAAATAAATCAGATGACAGTTTTTTATATGCCTGATGATAAATATTACGATTGACAAGTTCTAAATTTTGGTACCTACATAGAGCCTGTTTTTATACTACTCAGTTATTAAAGTTTACTGTTGTATTTACCACCCCCTTGTGGTAAAACTCATGTTGTTTACCTGCAATGGCACGGCTCGCACGTGTTGGTGGTCGTAGAGGATGCAGTTGAAAGATCCGTAGACGCCGTCGTTGATGAAATACATCGTGTGATCCTCACCACTCTCTGATGTCACCTGGGAAACCACAGAATAAATTAAATACATATATGTAATTATTTTAATTTATTATTTATACACCCCTGCCTTTCTTCGTCATCATCCTATAATGGCCCACTGCTGGACCTCTAGGCCTCCCTAAAGAGCGCCATAGATGGCATTATTTATCATTTTTAAATGGCCTTTCTTAAATGCAAAATATTTTTTTCATCCAAAGGTTTCCTGGAAGATCGCTTAGAAGCGATAAGACCGCCCATTGTAATTGTCTTATGTAATGTCTTCTGTTGTGTTCTTTTACTGGTGTACAATAGAGCATTTGTGTATTGTATTGTATATGTTTTATTTATTTCTGGCAACATTCGTCGAGTAGAAGATGTAAAATACTTAGAAAAAAAAGGAAATATTTCATTGTTTATTTGAATTTAATAGGCTCCGAATCTACTGTGCTGATTTGAATAATTCACCTTTAGAATCCTATATTATCCCTGATGAACATTATGCTATATAATATTTTCAAAAACGTTACAGATCCGTATGAAAACTTCAATAAAATCCATGCGCTATATTTCAACTTCTTTTTTTAATGGCCCGCTTGGTTTTCGCTCTAACTCTGCCAGAGTCACTTATGGAGTGTCATAAACATCACAATTCGTTACTGCGGTGCGGGAGAAAGTCAATATCAAAAAATAAAATGCTCCCTGTTTTTCAATATCTATACAAATATTATAAAGAGGAAAGATTTAATTGTTTGAATTTAATAGGTTCCGAAACTAATGGACCGATTTGGAAAATTCTTTCACCATTAGAATGATAAACATAGGCTATAGAATATTTTAAAACTTCATTATAACATATAACTCAACATATGTATAGTGCCATATTTGGCGCTCATTATGGGAGGCCTATATCCAGCAGTGGACTATTATAGGCTGGTGATGATGATGATGTATAAAACCTTTTGAAATTCTGTTAAATACCCGTGCGAAGCCGGGGCAGTTTACTAGTTTGAAAAGAAAAGACTTAAATAATAATTAGAATAAATGGAGGGTAGTTTACCTCGCGCGTGGAATGCACTTGCGTGGCGAGCGTACAGCAAGCGGCAGCGAAGTAGCGCCCCGGCTCGGCGATCACTCGCACGCCGCCGCCGCTCGGGAAGTGAGTCGCGAGCGCAACGTTGATCACCTCCGCCACCTGCCAACAACTATTTTTAGTATCGACCCGTGGAGGATGTTGTAAAAGCCATTTTGGCCAAAATTACTTCTTAAAATTCGTTCTAAAATAAAATCTCCTTCTGGTCGTTTTCTATATAAAATAAAAAATATCTATCAATTAAATCTATTGTATTATGTATATCAGTCATCTAGCACCCATAACACAAGCTCTGTTTAGCTTGGGGCTAGGTGATGGTGTGTGGATAGTTCAGCATTATTAATTATTAATAATTTATCATCTCTTTTTTACGCCTTAACTGTAATGCTTGTGATTTCAATGATAGAATATCACGTATGTCGAGCGCAGCGAGCCGCGCTACCCATACTGTCGTGTCTCGAGCATCATAACATCTTTTACCTTAGGAAATGAAATGTATGATATGATCCCGCAATCTCCTCTCAATTTTGGAGATATTACGTAGAGATAGTACGCGGCCGTGTGGTGCAGGCATAGAATTTCACCACCACTCTTCCCGTGGGTGTCGTAAGAGTGACTAAGAGAGACACACCGGGGGGCGGGCAGCAGCGCCCTCTGCAGAACAACTCCACCGAACTGCGATCCACAACCCGCATGAACAGCGTGGGGATTATGGGCAATAACTCCAAAATTATAAATAATGCCATCTATGGCGCTCATTAGGCCTATGTCCCGCAGTGGAGTATAATAGGATGTTGTTGTTGTACCCCGAGTGCAACGGCGTACGCACTATAGCTCTGACCGTATATAACGGTATCTTGTCCGGCCGGGTACCGTTCCCTGGTTCTCAAGTACTGACCTCGCATATATCGGTGTCCTGCCCGCCCGGGTACCCGCCGCCGAGGTCCAGTAGACGCATGTTGTGTCCCAGCTTGTTCCCGCGAGTGAACAGCTGCCGACAGATCGCGATGGCCCTAGAGTACACCTCGGTCTCGCCGGCTCCCGAACCCACGTGGAAGGAGATTCCGATCACCTGTCGAGAAGGAGATTTTAGTCCTGTAATGTAAATTGAATTAAGGTTGACTCAATCAGCCGTGTGGTGCCGGCATAGAATTTCACCACCCCAACTCTTCCCCTGGGTGTCGTAAGAGGCGACTAAGGGAAACACACCGGGGTGGGCAGCAGCGCCCTCTGCAGAACAACCACCGTACTGCGATCCCCAACCGCCCAGCGTGGGGATTATGGGCAATAACCCCCAAATGATGAATAATGCCATCGAGGCCTAGAGGTCCAGCAGTGGGCTATTATAGGCTGATGATGATTATGACTCAATGATTTTGTGCTATTTTTCTGTAATATTGTATAATGATCTCTAACTTCAATATTAAATGTAATATTTTACTCTATTGCATTGGGTGTCCCCGTCAAAATAGAGGTACGTTTTTAAATAAATAAATATGCATTTTAGCTGCGCTAACCTAACCTAAACCGCTTCAGTTCGCGCCGGAACGTACCACCGACAACGTGGATTAATACCATTTCTACCATAAAGTAGTTTAATTACAAGAGTGTCTCGTGAATACAGTCCGCACCATAACTAACCAGTGACTTTCCTTCACCACCTATCATATGCCAATTTACAAAATGGCAGTTTGGTGGTCAACCTTCGACATATACCACAACCCCCAGACAAAACCCTTTTCAACCTAAGTTGATCATTTCGAGTCGCCGCGACGTACAAATTATTTTGTTATTTATAGTTTTTTCTGCGCGCTACAATGAACAAAATAGCGGAAAAGTAATAAAAACCTATATAAAATAAAATGTAAATCCTGTTTTGGCTGTAGGTTATATTATAAGTTTATCTTTTTATTATTTAGAACTAAGAGCTGTGGATTTTGTTTCATAAATAAAATAAAATAAAAATAAAACCCATTTTCTATTCAAATTAAAATTGGAATCTTGCGCCAAGACGAACTCATCCTTAACTTATAACCATAGACAAATATTGTCTTTGGATGATATCGTCAGTACAACTCACGTTCAGCTGATGTAGCGCTGCTATCTTCAGGAGGCGCGGCGCCTCAGTGATGGGGTTGCATCCGAACTTCATGCCGAGCGGGCACTGCGCGCCTGTGGCATCGCAGCGGATTCGAAGGACCAATCTGCAATTATATTATTAGATTTATAAACTAGCAATCCGCCCCGGCTGCGCACGTGTATTCAATAAAAATTATGCGGATCCCTAATTTCTTTAAAAATATTGTAAAGCCTAATGTTTATCACGGGAAATTTTTGATTCGAATGGTAATAGAATTTTTCAAATCAGTCCAGTAGTTTTGGAGTCTATTCAATTCAAACTACCAAACACTTTAATCTTTCCTTTTTAAAATATTATTATAGATATTCCGGTGGAATATATACGGGACGACACCGTCGGAATTCGCCGCCCCGTGGCAAAACGACTTGAATGACATGCCATCTAGATAACGACATAGCTATTTCACCCCAAATAGTTTGTTATGTTTTGACACCACATCTGCCAGCCAAGAGCGGTGATTAAAGCACGCCTGGTTTTGGGAAGGGCTTCAGCAGTGGCCGTAATGTGTGGAGCAGTAACGGAGATTACATCACTTGGACATCGACAGCCAAAATTATTAGAAATTATGTCCTTCAGCTTCAGTAAGTTATTTTGAAAATATGCACTGTCGCTTTATTTTATTTGTGATTAAGTGAAAAATACCGAACTTTTGTACTGTTGCAATAAAAAAATTGCCTGAAATATCAGTTTACTTAGTTCAGTTCAGGCTCACGTCTTGAATCTAAGTTATTATTTTTCTTTTCTTAAATGAATCATTTAAATATTTTATAGTATCTATTTTTTTTTTCTTTAAAATACTGTATGGCGTGGAGATGCCTTATCATTATTGTCTAGTCTATTTGTCTATTATACTAGACAAGCCACCCCGTGTTATGAAGCTGATAAGCTATGGAATGTTAGCTCACTGCGCGGTCGGGTAGAATTGCTTGATCTTCATCAGCTCTGTCTCCGAGTCGAAGGTCATCATGTCGACTCCAAGCGCCGACGCGCGTAAGATATGGGACTTCATCTTAGCTGGGTTGGCGAAGATTATGCGTCTGTGGAGAAACATTCAATTAGCATTACACCCCGTGGACTGCGTATCATCTACAATTTGTTTTTTTTAATGTTAAAACACAGGTGTTAAAGCAATATAAATAAAAAATAATAGAAATGAAATTTTATCGAAACTAACGAATAGATTTCCTCCGTCCACATTATTGAAATTATTATCTGTATGTAAATAGGTTTTTATTTTTATATATACGGCTACATTCAATAATGAAAATCTATTCCATTATCCTATGTTAGTCCGTTGCAAAATCTATTTACATACAGATAGTTAATTCAATAATGTGGACGGAAGAAAAGTAGCAGTCTATGTACAGTCTTTCACCAATTTTGAAGTGAAGAATTTGATAATAATTTATACTTTATATGTGACTTTTATTACTAATTTTGTAAGCCTTAAATAGAAAATATATATAGAAATAAATTTATCAAATTCTGATTGGTTTATGTACACCATTTCATGGTGTTGCGATGCCGGTAGCCACATAGGCTTTTTTGTCAAGTATTGAAATGTATTTAATTTTATTTATTTATTACTGAACTTAATGTACTAAATGTAATGTTTAATGTCCTTATTTTAAAAACTAGCAGTTCTAGTACCTACTGTAGTACTTATCAGACATATAATACCATTATGCTGGTAACAATAAATTGCCACTTTAAATTGTACACAGAAAAACCTTTGTTATTAGGTATCTCTATGAAAATTTAGTACGAAAAATAGAATAGAGCTTTGTACGGGCGCGTTCTTTCGATGCGCACGGTATGGGCAGTTGATGCGTTAATACATACTCAGGCGCGACGCCCAGCCCGGTGCACAACTCGATCTCGGCCTTCGAGGCGCAGTCGAAGCCAGCTCCCAGCGCAGCGAGGGTGCTGACCAAAACACGGTCGTCGTTGCACTTTACAGCTGCAACAACATTACATTTCATTTATTTCCTGAAAAATCTACAATTATGTCGGAAATTTTCATTAAACAAGTACCTAGTAGTAAGACTTAAGCATAACTAATAACTAGAAAAACGTTGATACAGCGTGATACAGGTAATACATATAAAATAATTCTAGTAAGTCCGTATCCAATTTCAATGTCAAATAAAATAAAAGATTTTTTTTTAAATAGTAACATTATGAAAAATAATATATGCATGTAACTGGAATATGTCAAAAATATTCATAAAAATAATGTCTTATAATGTAATAAATTATCTTTACAGGTTATCGGACTTATATATATTTGTCGGCGCAGTACTCATCCAAAGAAACTTTACTGTTAATAAAGATTTCAAGGAATAGATGAAGACATTTTTTTATTTAAGTTAACTAAGAATATTACGATATAATAACCAAATTAGAACTAGTATTAACAATTGAGCTAACTGCAGACTGGCGGACATAATTCACAGGTATCTCAACCGATTTCGAACTTTGTTGTAAACAGAGCTTGCATTTATTTGCCAACCATGTTTGCAAATAAATGATTTAGGATTCGGAATTCATATGGGTCTCTTATACTACTGCATACGAGTAGAACAAAAGTTGTGCGCCTTGATCTACCCAAGCCGCCTTTAAGAGGTTATTGATCCTCTTCATATAAACCTACTAGAAAACGACCAGAACACCCGGAACAAATATCAGCAGATCGTACAAAATATTTGTCCGGGGCGGGAATCGAACCCACAACGTGGACGTCAATCAGTTGACAGCTCGCGTCATAATACCCAGTACATACCGTAGAAAGGCTCAACGTTGGGCATGAGCTCTGTCCAGCGCTGGTAGCGGGCTACAACCTCGCCCAGGTCCATCACATAGAAGGGGTCCTCCTGTACCCCATTCGCCACGATGTCTTGGATCACGGATGCCGGCGACCAATCGCCTTGCATCACGCGGATGCTCGAATTGTTCTCATTTTGTGGTACCTGATTCAACGAGGAAGCTTTACAAATCAAAATCAAAGTGCTTTATCTCCTTTAGACTTTACAGGACTCTTCGACACGTCACAAAACACAAATTACATAAAAGTAATACTAGGAAATAAAGTGATCACTTTGATTAATTGTTCACTTCAATCTTTTAAAGATAAAGTAAAGAAGCGAACAAGAAACCTTTACCTTGTTAGATTGTTAGTTTTGTAGTTGGAGCAAAACTTGTCCCAAACTTTTTTATCATCTAGCTAGATAATCAAGATTAACTAACTATATTTCTATAAGTTATTCTGATATATTTCTATCCACCCCATTAACATCCCCATCAATGGGGTGGTTGGGAAAAAAAATCCCATCCGCCCCATCGTTCAAGTCAATGGGGTGGATGGGATTTTTTGCCCCATTGACTTTTTATAATATAAAGAATAAATCTCACTATTCATATTCAGATACTCTTGTTCCTATTTACATAATTAACTGTTAGTAGGAACAATAGGAAATAAAAAGGCCAACTTATTTGAGCTAATCAAGTTCTGGTTTATTGTAAATATTTATTTTCGTAAACTACGCTAATTTAAAAATCAAATAATAATCTTAGGAAAAACAGTGAGAAATCAAAAAATCATACGAAATTAGTTTTTTAATCTTGTGTGAGTACCTGACTCTGGGACTGTTGATTTTAATTGTGAGTCGACTTGTGAAATTAAATCATAACAATAGAATAGCTGCACCGATTTTCATGAATCGTAGCTACGATAGGATGGACCTTGTATACTATAAAGTAAGTGAATCAAAAGGGTTCGTTTAGGATCTACGATCTGAGATGGGCTTCTTACAAACTCGGCCCCGGGACATTTTGGTCCAGATAAAAACAACAAATGGAGGGAAACCTCTCCTAAACGAGGTCTGTTTTCCCCTTATGTAGCTTGTTCAAAAACAAATAACTTGGAATATTAATTAGTATAGACACACAGAGTAGATGGGCAATGAACCAAAAAGGATTATCCTTTACGGCAACAATTCCATACATCCTCCTTTCCTGTAATACACAATTAACTTAATAAGTAAACCGCAGAGAATAATTACCTTCATCTTGTCGTCAAATATGTTAATCACTGTAGTCAAAGCTGTTCAAGACCCGAAATTCTAGTCACTTTGTTAGTCCAATTCTTCACTTAGTCTAATCCAATTCTCCGAAATCCGTGTCACGTAAGAGTTCACCCAAAGAAAGATGTTAACTTCTCTTCTTCACCCGTAGGTAGCGCCACTGAACCACCCGAAGGTTTCCGAAGTTTCCCGAAAGTGCTTCACAACGCGAAGGCTGCGCAAGCGGTGTTAGGTTCTTTCGGTAAAGGCCCGAGGCCCCGGCAGTGCCGAGGCGATTCGGGCGCTATGCCGCGAAAGGGTCAACGATCTGAATAGATGAGCCGGTGTCAAGTGGGGGCGCCCAGTGGTGGGGGCCCACAAGCGCTAGTCCACGGGTGTCAGCTGGAACAAGTTCACAATAAAGGATAAAGATCAGCTTTCCGGCCGTATAAGGACAAACCCTTCTCTCTTCATCTTATAGAGCTAAGCTAGGTCCCCTGGTTTACCAGATTCTCAGGATGCTCAGGTATACTCGACTAAGAGTCAGCAATATTGACTGTGTATCAACCAGCTGAGTAAGTAGGTGGTGGAGTTGACTTGTGGTGAGGGAGATCGATAAAGGAATAAATGCAGAACGGCTTTTAAAGAGATCTACAAGTATTATCAACTTAACGCAGTGAAGGATACTGGTGAACTTTATAAGAGAGATGGAAAATCACGAAGACGGTAGGCATTTTTGAAGAATTTCCTTCAGGGATAGAGGGTCTCGTCTACTGGTCTGTCGCGGTCGTCGAGCTAAGGGATAGTTAGAGGGGAGTCACTCACGTGTAACGCAGTGAAGGATGCTGGTGTACTTTGTAAGAGAGAACTCTAGGTATTTTGAAGAATTTCCTAGAGGGATAGAGGGTCTGGTCTACTGGTCTGTCGAAGGCGGTCGTCGAGCTAAGGGATAGTTAGGGCAGTCACTCACGTGTCGGTCGTGATGTGGCGTCAGCGGGGAGGCAGGCGGCGCCAGGGCGGGTCTACGTTCAGGGCTCGTCGCCAGCAGCGCGTCGCGGGGCGGGGCTCGCACAACGGACTGGATCGTCCGTCACGGCCGGCACTGAATGTCGCGCCGGACTCGTCCGGTGCTCCCTGGAACAACGGAATTGGGACTTAACGACTATGTCTTTCAAAAGATGTATGAAGAAGGCGAATTCTTCTAAAACATAATAATGGGATGCTTCCAAAAATATATTAATTTTGGGAAATAAAAGTACATAACAATAACCAAAATAATTTCCTCCTTTAATAACACATAAGTAGAGCTAAATGAAAAGAACTTTCAAGAATTATTTTTAGAATTATTGTTTTTATTCTCCAGAAAATTCCAAGTCATCAATAGTTTGAAAACAAAAACAGTAATATACAGACTAGGAGCGCAAAATTTAACTAAAAAGCATATTTTAGAATAAGTAGTAGCTTACACCCACGACTACGATGAAAAAGAAATTTATACCTCTTAGATAAGGTCATCACATCACAGACGCTACATATACATACAAACACACAACAATATAAACTATCAATCAAGCACATAACAGTTAGTTGGGCGAACTTTAATCAGCTGTAATTGTTTTGATTCGGCATTGTACTTCAATAATAAATAACAATTAAATGAGGTCAAACTGAAACAACCTGTTTGTTTAACAGAAAGAATTTTAAGAAGTCATCAAAGAAGATCAATAAATGAAAATCATGGATTTGTTGCATGGAGTTAGAATATTGTAAGCGCGTATATGCGATATGGAAGCAGTTTTAAATGATGAAGACATTAATAATGCATTATATTTATTGCGCAATGTGTCCCTTTGTTTATGACATTTGCTTGGAAACCGTCCTAAAATAGAATTAGTCAAACACTGATGCTTCGGGTGACCGATTGCCTATTTTAATAATTTTGTTTGTTATGAACAAATCGATGAAATAATGTTGTTGAAATTGAAACGTATCTCATGTTATTTTTTTCGATTGCATTAATTTTTCATCATCATTTTGAGTTGACTTGTTTTGTTATAATGTGCAGTCAGTGTCGTTGATTTAGGTGAGTTTTTTTGGATTTCCTATAAAAAATCTAAATGTTTTTATTTACAAACATTTCGCAGCATGAGGCTCGACCGTAATAATTACTATGTACTACATTACTTTCATTTATTGCAAAATATTTAACTTAAGTTAGTTCTTGCCCAAATTATAATACACTTCTAGGAAATTCTTAAACCCTTTAAAAAACCAATGCTTGTACACAAAACCTTATCGTTTATAAACTCTATTGTAAAAATACTTATCATTCAATTACTTTAATCGTTTTTCTACAACTATACACCCGGGTCATTACGTAATTTTTCATTAAAAATATTTTAACTGTAATATTATTACATAATCAATCAATTTATCATATCAGTTACACTGTATGCATAACACAAGCTCTGCTGTGAGATTACGGTAAAATATCACTATCCGGGTATAAGCGATTTTGTTTATTAAAAAACATAAATAAAATATGTAATTAAGAAAGTACGTGGTAAGTGGAACCGACCACGAGCTGTCAACGTCTAAATATGACAATTGTCAAACTCAGTTGTTATGTCTTATTTTTCAATGAATTGTTACTTATCGTTACACCCCACCCCATCCGTATTTAACTCAACACTTGACCTGGTTTAGGCCGATTATGTTTCATTACTGCAATGCATTTATAGTTTGTAACTTTACATCCAAATATCTGTAATCGAGCAAAAACTTCAAATCTGAACATTGACTTTTAGGGTATTATTTTGAAGTGAACGTTAACAATTCCATCGTACGATCCTTAAGGTACGATCGGTTCCATTCCACCTGAAACACCTACGTAATGTGTACCGGTACCGTAAATCCCAGTCTCCTCGGATGGCCTATTCAATAGAAATGGGAGATTCAGCGTAATCGCACAACTGCTTAGCTTATGGCTAGATGGCTATAGAGATAATGGTTTACCATTATTTAGTCTATCTGCCTTTTGGATAATTGTGTGATTGTATCCAAGTTATAATAGCGATAACTGTTGCTGTGCGGAATTATCGGAAATGCCTTAACTTATCGGAGCACCACTTTAGCTCAAGGTTTAAGATAGGAATATATTATATATGTTGAGTTTATATGAAAGCATCCGTTCAAGCATGAAGAGGTAAGAAACAAAAAGAGAGAACAACATACTCCCATAAACATTGTGTCCACCGCGAAAGGGTAATGAGCGGGAAATGAGCGATGAGGGTAGTTTTTAGAATGTATACGCTTTACTACATCACTCTTTTCCGCTCGACTACATATCTGTTAGTAGAAATACAAGTATGCAGTTACTCTTACGAGTTAAACGGAGCCCTGAATGGAATCGAAGCCAACCTCCTGCGTCGCAAGCGGACCTTCGCCAACCGCGCCACTTACAGAGGTCGTCAAATGGTGGCTAAAAATACCAAAATGGTGAAA
This sequence comes from Eupithecia pulchellata, assembly GCA_963931895.1. Taxonomy (NCBI): domain Eukaryota; kingdom Metazoa; phylum Arthropoda; class Insecta; order Lepidoptera; family Geometridae; genus Eupithecia; species Eupithecia pulchellata. The sequence continues at coordinate 3,499,757 of OZ007542.1, read as the reverse complement.
CATTCACCATTTACTTGATTTGGACAAACAAGTAAATTGTGAATGTTAATAATATGCAATAATTTATCCTAATAACTTGCCAAACATAGACTTTATCATGATTGAATCATGTTTCCAGTAGGTACTACGTATAAGAGATAAAACAAGATATCGATTCTTAAAATACAACCTACACACTGATAAGTGATAATGATAACAGACGTGTGAGATTTCAATTGAGAGGCACACGATAAAATGTCTTGCTCGTGTTCGTCTGATTTGTCGACTGGATAAATTAGTTGGCGACATTTACAAGTGCCTTCCGCCCGCCCACCAATTGACAAGGATTGTGGGCGGGAGTTGCGTACAATGCGTACGTAACTACACTAACTCTCAATTAGTCACAGAAAGAAAATAATAACGACACATACAAATCAAATCGTTTTTATCCTATTTAGGAATTACAATTTGCAAAAGATACATCGTCTACAGATCATACGTATGTGCTGATGGAATGTACCCGGAACCAGGCTGAGCGCCGCAAGGTTCTAGCTGAGCTCAACATCAATACGCTCAATATTGGTGCTTTCCATCAAATCCTATCATACCCAAATAGTAGTGAGGCCAAGTTGCTATTTAAGAGCACGACGCGCTCAAATGACAACTTAATTTAGTTATAAATTTAGGTAGGTATAGTTAAGTTAGTACCTAAGGATAGGATTATCTAGTAGTTTTGTTTAATTTCCTTGGAATGTTATTCTCCTTTAATGAGTATACCAGAAGTTATCTCTCATTTTGTTTCTAAGATTTTTTCTATTTGTAATATGTACCAGTCAACTGGCATGAACATGTTGTTCAAAAGTTGTAAAATATGAATAAAAAAAAAACAGATCATACGTCGTATGAAAACTTCAATAATGTTAACAAAGTGAGTAAAAAATTATAATATCTGTTTTTTTTGTTAAATACCCGTGTGAAGATGGCTGTTGTATAATAAATGACTTATGTAACATGGCTGGAGTTAAGGAACGGAGGGAATAGCTAGAAAATATTATTCAAAAAAGAATCATTTTGATTTTAAAAAAACTTTAACTGCGTTCAAAGATTTTTGAATAATCGCCTGTCTGAAACCGCCAAATTGAATAAAAATATCACACCTAATTTAACGATACTTATCAAAATCATCAATCGTTATTTTTTTTTTCAAAGTATTAGAGCATCTTATATAAAAAGAAAACCCTGAAATTTAATCGAATAGAAAGGCACTATATTTTCTATAACTAAATATGTAGGAATACCTACACTGCATGACTTATTCAATGCAGTCCTGTTTAAAAACAAAATGTGTTTAACGCATTAAAATTAAGATACAGGTTAAAAAAGAAAACAATGAATTGATCAACACTATGATTAAAACTAAAAAAAATATGAAGTTTTAGGTACGAAGTTCACGGTGTCATCTTGTGTTAGAGGTACCGTGGAAATGATAACTACGCCGATACCAGCTGGTTTATTGATTAAATTTAGGTTTACATGAAAATTTGATAAGGAACAGGAATTTAGGGGAATTAAACATTGTATGTACTTCCTGCGAACAAAACAGCGAAGCGAGTTATTTAAGTTCCCATTCAGTGACTAGAAATGGAAAGGAGATTTCCCTTTCTAGTTACTGAATTTATTCCATTTTGTGTCTCTGCCATTGATAGCATAGGATACATTTTTCAAAACGCTCCAGTAGTTACGGAGCCTATCTGCCGTGTGTTATCTAAAAAGCGGCTAAGTCGCAAAAGCAAGTTTTGAGAAAAACGCAAAAAACGCGGCGAGAATTTTTAAATTGCTGCCATTTGGTTACTCTTATTCGTATGATAGATTTTTTGCCACTGAAAGATAGAATGACGTGAGGACTATCAAATGGTTTTGGCTTACACTCAAATTCCTAGTAAAATCTATGCATAAAATAATTTTTTGCATTTAACTTTAGCAATGATTTAATGAAAATGTTAAGTTTACACCACTATAAAGCAGCTATGTATACCTTAACGGCGTTTTAGTTAAGGATTTGCACATAACTGCTTTAAAGCGTAGGATAGTTTATTTTTACTTGTTTCTCCGAGCGTAGATAACGGCTTTATAGCGAAGGAGTGCGACATAACCGCCTTGTAGTGTTGTGGTTGTATCAAAATCAAAATGAAAACACAAAGCTATAAGGTGGTTAGGAGACTTTAACTTCTTTAAAGCGTAGTAACTTGGACATAAATTGAGTAACGGCTTTTTAGCTGTGCATCTCTGGGCATGATTATTTCAGTTCCAAATATTTATAAGACTTTAAACGGTTTTTAGCTAAGTATTTGCAGATAGCCGTGATTTAGCGTTGAAATTTTAATATTCTGCATCATTTAACCGCTTTCTTCCCATCGCTAAATCACACTATAAACGATAGGAACACGTATCCTAGACAGATCGATGGAGAATTTTAAATTGTATTTCATGGCACTTAAAAGTGAAAATTGACCAAATGTCACTTAGCCGCATTTTAGGTAACGGACGGCAGCTATTCAATCCAAACAAACAATCAAATCTTTCCTCTTTATAATATTAGTATAGGTAGATAAATAATTGTATGAAAATTCTGTACTGGTTCAGAATTCTAGCTGATATTTCGCGATCGCGAATGTCCATTATCAATCACTCGGTACGTGACGTAACAAGTAACAAGCGCCATGTTGATTCAGCGAGATCAAGGCCAATGTTAAATATTCCATGATAAACTCAGGCGGTCTCCATGGCAACGTCGTTCGATACTTCCATACGAATTGTTTTGCAAATTATACATGAGCAGCTCTCAACAAATGTGAAAACAGTGTTTGTAAACAACTCACATCTCAAAAATTTAATATTCTCGTTTTGACGAGTAGTTTGAAATATAATTATCAGCACAAGCATTTTGGGAAAAAGCCAAATTCATCAAAATCAATAACGAGGAAGTAATTAAATAAAATAAAATATAGGTTAATTAAAATAATATAGGTTAATTAAAAAATTGTTTTTGAGTTTGGTTTTTGTTGTTCTCGGTTATATTGTCAAATGTTTTATGCGTCTCAATAAACATAACTTTGCAGGGAGGTAGATTGTATGCCAATAATAAATAAAACAAGTACGACAAGTGCGAGTGTAACTCGCGCGCCGAGGGTTTTGAACTTTTGTCGTTTAGGTAGGTACGTATATGACAACCTCTTGGCGCGGTGGGCTTACAACGCAGGAGGTGGAGGTTTGATTCCTGCCTCGGGACTAATATTTGTAGGATCTTCAGATTATTTGTTCGGGTGTTCTAGTCCTTTTTCAGTACACAAAAATAAATCATCTAATGTGATACTTATACTTCATTAAGTATAACAGCTATCGTAGTAATACCAATAACACAAGCTTTGCTTAGCTTGTGGGTAAATGATACTGTGTGGATTATCTAGGATACATACCTATCTCTTCTCAAAAATTTTGAGAACAACGGTTTTGGTGCGCTGTGGAACTCCTACTACAGTTACTACAGAGGTTAGTGGGTAGGTAAGTGGGTTGGTACCTACAATATTTTTTCGGCTTTTTTCAACATATTTCACTAAGTATGAAACTTAGACAATTTTCAAAACCTGTTTTGAATTGTCGAAATCCATACCTTTGATTTGATATTACTCTCAATGAAATAGCCCCCATTGTATGAAAATTAGTTTTTTGACCATATTTCAAAAAGTATTATATTTACAGACTTCTCCATATTTTTCCTGTAAAATATAGATCTATATCTACAAACGCTTAGTACATTTTACATCAATCACTCTGCAATCTTCGGAGATAAGGGGGGGGGAATGGTAAATTTTTTGATCTTTTTCAAAATATTTCAAAAAGTATAAAACTTATCGAAATTTCAAAAACTGTTTTGAAATGTACAAACCAATACCTTTTATTTGATACCCAACTCGGTGGGGTAGTCACCCCTTTAGAAAATTTTCCCGCCCTTTTTTGACCTTATTTCAAAAAGTATTATTTTTACAGACTTCTCGTTATTTTTCCTGTAAAATATAGATCGATATCTACAAACACTTGGTACATATCACATCGATCGCTCTGCAACCTTCGGAGATAAGGGGGGGGTACCGGTAAATTTTTCGACCTTTTTCAAAATATATCAAAAAGTGTAAAATCTGTCGAAATTTCAAAAACTGTATTGGAATGTACAAGCCAATACCTTTCATTTGATACCCAACTCGGTGGGGTAGTCAGCCCTTCAGAAATTTTTCCCGCCCTTTTTTGACCATATTTCAAAAACTGTTATTTTTACAGACTTCTCTATATTTTTCCTGTAAAATATAGATCCATATCTACAAACACTTGGTACATATCACGTCGATCGCTCTGCAATCTTCGGAGATAGGGGGGGGGGGAACGGTCATTTTTTTGACCTTTTTCAAAATATTTTAAAAAGTATAAAATCTACCAAAATTTCAAAAACTATTTTGAAATCTACAAACGAGTACCTTTCATTTGATACCACTTTCGACTTTGTAGGTCCCATTTAAAATTTCGATTTCAAAATTTGTATGGAAAATCTTCATTTTGATTTTTCATTTATTTTTCTATAAATATGTGCGGGCGCACAAAATGTATTATTATTTCAAATTTCAAGTCAATAGCTGCAGTAGTTTCTGAGATATTAAGGATTCAAAACACAAAACAGACCCAAAGCGATTTCATAAGGGTTTTGCAACCGATGTCAAAACCCTAAAAAGAATGCATAACACAGCCTCTACCTATCAATATCTAATAACATGATGTGGGAAGGGAACCTCCACACATTTTAAATCCACAAGACAATGTATTTAACACACGCATAAAACACCAATAAACAAGGACATCTTTAAATTACCTTTAATAGCGTAATTCTCGAAGCTTTAAAAATCCGCTAAGCAACAACCCTGGGTTGTTGCTAAATAAACCAATGCACGAAATCACTAAGGAACAATGGTGTAACACCGAGTCTCATAGATATCAACTGTCGCACGGAGGAGTTCAAACTAGACTGATAAAGAAATGCGAGGGCCGTGCTACTTATGTGCGCTGTTATCAGTTATCAGTAGGATGGCCCAGTTATCAAGTAGTAGTAAATGCCTAATGTAATCCACGGACAGTCGGTGAGAAAAAGCACTGAGCTATATTCTTAGCAGTTCTCAACTGATCAGATTTATAAGACTGAGTAAAATTTCAATTATTATGTAACGTGTTCTCTTCAACTGTGATATTTCTGTCGTAAACTGTACCGAAGCTACCCAGTTCTGCACTAAACCGCTTAGATCGTGTGACGAGACACGAGCCCGGAGAGTGCAAAGTTAAATACATGTTTGTTTTCGTTTATGATACGTCTCGTGCGATAGGTGTATAGGGAAATTGTTTTATTGCTTTTAATTATCAGTTTACTGTTGGCTTAAACGCAAGGATGAGGTTACAGGTTGATGCTCTTATTGAGATACGTATTGTACGTACCTCTATATTACCAAAGGTGATTAAAACAGATTTATAGGTGATTAGGTGAGACCACCTCTGTGGCGCGGTGGGCAAAAGTTCGTCTGCGACGCGGGAGGTAGCGGGTTCGATTCCCGCCTCGGGACAAATATTTGTACGATCTGCAAATTTATTTGCTCAAGGTGTTCTGGTCGTTTTCTATCTATAATAAAATTATGTATGTACTCGAATATTATATCAGTTATCTATTAAACCATAACTAGATAATGCTGTGTGAATTGTCCAGCATTACTATAATTATTATTAATCAATCAAATACGTCAGAATTTCACGATCAAGGGAGTTGACGACAAAAAAATTAGGTGGAAAAGGTGCCAAACGCCATTATTTTAATATGAGCAAGTACATGACGTGATCCTAGTGTTAAAAACTGTTTAAATGTTATTTTGATACGTGTCATTTTTGATCTCTTAATTAAAAAATATTTTCTTGGCTAGTTTTAATGTCATTATTTTGAGTTGATTCATGTTTCATAGCGTTTTTATATTTTTAATCGAAATATAAGCAATTCTTAAATTTAAATTAGATTTTTATTTACCAAAACTTTTTTCCTCAAACTATGTAGTCCCAGGCTAGCTTTAAGAGTATATACTTTAGAAACACTTTTCTATCGAATTGTACCTTCCATTGTTAAAGGGATTTAGGGACTGGGTAGTCAACGTGACAAAATGTTAAAGGGTTGAAAAGACCTAGTGTCAAAATGTACATACCAATAATGGTCATATTGTTTTAGTGACAAATGGTACACATCTCAAAATGCAAGTATAACAAAAGGTGCGATAGTCAGAACGTTCGATTGATATATCGTGTTTAGGTCTAAATGAATATCTGTCAAAAAGTTCAATGTTCTAGATAAGTTATCCTATTACTTTAAATGAGCTATTCTTATTACGTAATTCGTTTCTCAAGAACGGCTATGTTCCGCTTTTCAAAATAATCTACATAGGTGTCATCTAAAATAATAAAACATCAAACATGTTTCTTCACAAACACCTATAATTATTCTAGGTTATTGGAAACTAGGTACCCTATAGAATTTTGGTCCAGGCGATATTTTATTGTGAATAAACTACCAAATTACGATTTTCAGATATTTCCCTTTACTTCTGCTACAATAAAATTTTCTATATCAAAGGGCATTTTTGCCTGCATGAGATTTCGTAGAAAATTTAGAAAAATTTACATAATTGACTATAATTTTTGATTGCGTTGACTTAGAAGGTTAAGTTAGATCACGGCTCCAAGAGGCTACGGACTTGCGTATTTGAAAATTTAGAAAGTTTCGGAGCCTATTCAATTCAAACAAACAAACAATCAAAATCTTTCCTCTTTATAATATTAGTATAGATGAAGACATAACACTTGTTGGACCCAAACACATTTTAACTCCTCCATGCAGGTTCATATTTTTGCCGCATAGACAGCCGGTCCGAATAGACATTTTGACAACTGCACATTCCATGCACGATTTAACGTTCTTACTTTTTGCCGCATAGACAACCGATCCCTATGGACATTTTGACACCTGCACATTCAAACCTTTTAACATTTTGTCACGTTGACTACTTGACGTTCATACTTTTGGTCACATAGACCACCGATCCATATAGACATTTTGACCCCTGCACATTTCAACTGTTGAACATTTTATCACGTTGACTACCCAGTCCCTAAATCGTTAAAGGTAGCACTGAGAAATTCAGAGCAAAGCGGCACTTTTTGGTAGGTATTTAAAGATCAGTGCATAGCGGGAATCGAGCATAGCGAAACTAACCGGTGTAAACGTGTACTAAGATTGCCCCATCCTCTTGCATTTAAGGGAGACGGGAGCAAACTCAGAAAAAAATATTATTTGACTCAAGGTAATTATTACCTTTCCAATTATTATAAAAGACAGATAGCAATTTCGCTATCCTATTATTTTAAAACAACAGCCAAAAACTTGGCTATAAAAAATGCTTCTTTTGAGCATTCTTTTAATTTGACAAACAATACCTTGGAAGTTATTCCAAGTAATTTAAATTAGAAATAACGACAATAGAGGAAGTCTCTAGCCCTATAAAGTCAAATATTATTAATCACAAGAAAAAACAACAAAAACAAAATTGTAAAATAAATGCAAAGTTTACCAACTTGGTACACCAAAATATTCAAGGTTTGAGAAGTAAATTATTAGAATTAGAATTATACATGAACTCATTTGATATTGACATCATCTGCTTAACAGAACACTGGCTGAAAAGCTATGAGATCATGTTTAACTTTAGTAACCATCAGGTTGGTAGTTCTTTTTGCAGATCACATGCTATTCGTGGAGGCTCTTTAATATTACTAAATAAACTTATAAAATTTAAGGAACGTAAAGACATAGTTTGTTTATCGATTGAAAGCCACATTGAAGTAGCATGTGTTGAGTTGGAGCAAACTATTGTAGTAAGCGTATACACCCCACCATCAGCCTCTTTTGAAATATTTGAAAAAATTATGGATGACATCTTATTTAAAATATCAAAATCAAACAAAAATCTGTAGTATGTGGAGACTTTAATATTAATCTTTTAGAAGTGTACTCCTTAAGTACTAGATTAATTAACTTATTTAACTCTTATAATCTAAAGCCACTATTTTTGGAACCCACTAGAATAACTGAAACTTCAGCAAAATGTATAGATAATATGTTTGTTTGCTTAAATGATAAAATTGTTAGTAAAAATATAATAAGTAACTTAAAATCAGACCACTTAGGTCAAATAATCAAATTACAAATTAAAGTTAAAAATAATAATGTAAAAAAAAAAATAACATACGAGTACATACCTGTGACCACAAGTCGATTTGAGCGGTTGAAATTGGATTGGGATTCTAAACCACCACCTTGTCACTCATATAACAACCCCAATGAGTCATATTGCAGTTTTTTTAACAAATTCACCATTGCATTCAATTCAATATTCACACCCAAATCGATTGTGGTCTCAGAAAAACTTACCTTTAGTGAGTGGGCAACTGTAGGTATACATAAGAGTAGGCAAACTTTATATGAACTGTATAATGAAAAACGATACAATTTTAGTCTTGAGTTCAAAGAAAAAGTAAAAAATTACTCAAAAATGTTCAGAAAAGTTTGTCAAATGGCAAAATCAAATTATATAAGCTCGAAAATCAGAAATAGTTAAAATGTAATAAAATCGACATGGAAAATAATAAATAGTGAGACTGGAAAGGTCAGTACTTACGATAATGATTATAACTTAAAGATTAATGATTGCTCAGTCAAAAATGACGTTGACGTAGCCCAAGCATTTGAAAACTTTTTTACTGACATTCCAATTTCTACTACAAAGTGCTTAAAATCATCTCAAGTTATCGCTGAGTCTTTGCTTATAGAAAATGTACCCAAATGCAAAAATAAATTTAATTTCAATCCTGTCAATGCAACTGATATTAAAAAAGCTTTTAATCTATTAAATGTAAAAAAAACTGCAGATCTCTGGGGCATTTCCGTTAGACTTATTAAACCATTGATTGATACACTTGCACCAGATCTAGCTTTTATATTCAATGAATCCATTGACTGTGGCGTATTTCCTGATCTAATGAAGCATAGTAAAATAATTCCATTGTTTAAATCGGGTAGTAGGTCTGACCCCACTAACTTTAGACCAATATCAGTATTGCCAACGTTCAGCAAAGTTTTTGAAAAACTTATTTTACATCAATTGCTAAGGCATTTCGATGGCAATGACCTGCTTCACTGTAAGCAATTTGGGTTTACTCGCGGCAGGTCAACTACTGATGCCGGTGTAGAGTTAGTATCGCATATTTTTGATGCTTGGGAGAAGTCGCAAGATGCTTTAGGCGTTTTTTGCGACTTGTCAAAAGCATTTGATTGTGTACACCATGAAACATTAATCAGGAAACTGCATCATTATGGAATAGAAGACAACTCTTTGGATCTTCTTACTTCATACTTGTGTGACAGGATACAAAGAGTTGACATTAATGGGGAACGGTCTTCGGGATCTGTAGTTACAATGGGTGTACCGCAGGGGTCTATCCTCGGTCCTTTCCTATTTCTTGTTTATATTAACGACCTCCCTCATCTCGTTAAGAATAATCACGAGATTGTATTGTTTGCTGATGATACTTCACTAATTTTTAAAATTAAACGTCAAAACACAAATTTCGACGATGTGAATAATGCAATCTCAAAAGTAGTCAATTGGTTTAGTGTCAATAATCTTCTGCTTAATGAAACCAAAACGAAATGTATTAGATTTATTCTACCCAATGTAAAACAAGTTAAGGCCGATGTAAAGGTAAAAGAGGAATCTTTAGAAATAGTAGAAAGTACTGTATTTTTAGGAATAACTTTAGATAGTAAACTTCAATGGGGCTCACACATAGATAAGCTATCGAAGAGACTTAGTTCTGCAGCGTATGCAGTCAAAAAAATCCGTCATCTTACAGACGTTGATACTTCTAGACTAGTCTATTTCAGCTACTTCCATAGTATTATGTCTTATGGCATACTGCTGTGGGGGAACGCTGCAGATATTAACACCATATTTGTGCTGCAGAAGAGGGCTATTCGTGCAATCTATAATATGGGTCCCAGAGAATCCTTGCGTGAAAAATTCAAAGAAATAAACATAATGACAGTAACATGTCAATATATTTATGAAAATTTGATGTACACTCATAAAAATATCAATAAGTTCATTAAAAATAGCGATATACATAATTTAAATACTAGAAATAAGAACAAACTGGCTTATTTCTAGTATTTAAAAATTATTTGGAAAGATTAATGTATCTTTTAAAGGGCAATGTATACGCTTCTACAACAAAATTCCAAGTGAGTTGCAAAAATTATCTATAAATAAATTCAAACGGATTGTCAAAAATATACTTTGCAAAAAAGCTTACTATAAAATATCAGATTATCTAGACGACAAAAAAGTTTGGGACGAGTTATGCTCCAACTCTAAAACTAACAATCTAACAAGGTAAAGGTTTCTTGTTCGCTTCTTTACTTTACCTAAAAAAGATTGAAGTGAACAATTAATCAAAGTGATCACTTTATTTCCCATTTTTATTTCTTATTTAACTTGTATTTTGTGACGTGTCCAAGAGTCCTGTAAGGTCTAAAGGAAATAAAGCACTTTGATTTTGATTTTTTTGATTTTGAATGGAAATGATTTTATTGCTCAAAGATAAATTGAATAAAGTCTGATGCAATATCTATGCAGGCTGTAATAATTATCATTGTTGATACATCCGATAATTCTGAGAAGTCATAAAGCAAATCCTGAAACACTTGATCTGGAAAACTTTCCTCGTCTCTTGGCAGTAAAAATCTAAACCTCATTTCATACGTAAGGAGGTTTTGCTGAATCAGGGGAAAGTGATTTTATCGCTATAGAACTCTGCCATTTTCACAGAACCACTAGTTGATTTCTGCCCTTAAGACTTACTGTTTGTTATTTTAGTTAATCTGTCTATAGTTGGTTGCATCGAGTCCCTGCCAAAGATTATTTATAATAGTTATAATTCGACAGTCTAGGTGGACTATAATACAATGTTATACTTTCAACACCCCTAAAGGTATTAAAATTAGCTTACTTAAAGCATTGGTTATGTTATTGTTTCATCTACAACAATTTTTTAAATCTGATAAGTATTTCCGAAGGTTTAAGGCGCTAATACAGACAGTGTCACTTTCGTACTTTCAACTTTTTAATATTTTTTAACAACTAGTGCATGCATTACAAGCTTAAAATTCTACCTACTTGCATAAATATCAGATAATGTCTATTACTTAGAAACAAGATAGGCTTTGTGAATGTTTTACGACACGCAGTGAACAATAAACATAATCTATTTACTCTTAAAGGTTGTAAAGATTCATTTTTGCGAGAATAGGTCTCTTAAGTTGTATGTTTTTGGATAATGCTGATAATTCTGTCGCAGTTTGATAAGGATTGTGTAACAGTACCAGTAGGTATCATACTGTAAAAGCACCTTGAGGGTATGGGACCCACAAATTCCACCCTCAATCGCCCTATTTCAAATTAATATCAAACAGCTAGTACCTATAACATAACTAACATAAGTTCTGCTTCTACGTGAAGCTATGTGAATTGCCCAGCATTATCTATTTATTTATTAAACCGTATATCAAGTAATTCATTGTTTGTTTTGAAAAAAGTAATGCCAATTTTAAATTCCTTTGTATGTATGTAGTTTTTTAAAGTTTTGCTGGATAATACTTATCATCGGGATTAGAATTTTTATTGGACCATCTCGCGATCATTTATTTATCTACTTAAACATTAGCAAAATGATTCAAATCGACCAACAATTGACGGAGTAATGAGGGTCTTTCATTGCGACTTTCAAAAAAAGTGGTCGACATAGACTAAGCCAGATGGTACTGTATGAAACTGAGTGTCTAAAATCTGCCAAAAAAGAAACTGAATATGATGAATGATTTCGTTATTTATTTTATGACACTTGACTTTGAGTTTTGTGCAGCTATACCTAGTGTCAAAATAAAAAGCGAAGGTTTTTTTTAAAGATCTAAAATATCTGCCCTCGCCTCTCATTGACGAGCTCAAAAAACAGAGTCGAACCTTAATACCTAGCATCCTTTTTTTAAAATCAGTTTAAAAATGCCCATTGCATCATCACAACGCTCTAGCAAGTATTATGCACCAGTTTCCGCAGTGGTTAGAATCTACAATTGGCCAAAGTCCAAGTAGAATGACTGCACTAGTCTACGTCAATCTTGCATAGAATGCGTCGCATGAAAGTCAACAATGTCGCATTCTGACGATGCAGGAAGAACTCGTCAGTTTCAGTAAATAATGATACATCTTCACATAACATTATCTAGCCGCAAAGAAAGTAACCTACGAGACTAACTACGACACTTTTAAAATAGCAATAACTTTATAAGAGTGTGCGTGCAATAAGCAATGTTGTAGTTCGAAATCGTTATTTATCTCAGAATCTTTAAAAGACACCTTTATATTCAGGGAAATATTACTTAGAACTTTTATCTTGGCTTACTTGATTGGTGAATGTTTTAACTATAGTATTTTTTTTGAAAATAGATGTTTTGCACACATTTTCCTATTTATCTCAGGAACAGCAGACTTTTTTTTGTTGGGTTTTTGTTTTGTCAAGAAACCTATAAGTAATTCTTTAGTTATGTCTTTTAATTTTTCGATTGGTAAGTTAACTTGTAATTAGGTAAAAACCGTTTCGGCACTAGAAAATACGGTACGCGTCTATCGCTCTGTACTACTCACTCACAAGAAAACCACATCTTTTCATCCCGCTCTGAATCCATCCCGTCCACCTTAGTAACTACACAAGATATACTTATAAACTAATATTATAAAGAGGAAAGATCTGATGTTTGTTTGTTTGAATTGAATAGGCTCCGAAACTATTGGACCGATTTGAAAAATTCTTTCACCGTTAGACTCCTTAATTTTCCCTGATAAACATAGGCTATAAAATATTTTCAAAAACGTTACAGATCTGTATGAAAACTGCATGTTTAAAAAAAAGTTATATGTGTGCATGAAAAATTATTTTTTACACAATTGAGCAGGTCTCGGAGGAGATAGGAAGGCTCGTCAGAAGCAGACCACCATCTACCACCCACAGGGCGCTAAAACAGGCTCATCCCATAACCCACATTTTCATTTATCAAAACAGCTTCAGCCGTTTGGATGTTTCCAGATATATTTTCATTAAGATAATTAAGTCATACATCATAGTCAAGTTATCTTGGGAAGAAGCTGTTCGCCTGTAACATAGCTACATTGTAGCTACCGCAGGAGACAGTGTTCCAACTACATGCGTACTCACTCTTTTATAAATAAACGATTTGTATTTGTATCATACTCCTTGTTATTCGCACATGAATGAAGATCCTGTCCTATTTCAAAGGCTGTTACGGTTGACCAGAGACAATGCCGTGCAGTTTGCCAGACCATGACATGCCATTGTAATGTAGACTTATACCTCCAGTCCTAACATATTGTGTCTAAATAAGTTGGCCTTTTTATTTCCTATTGTTCCTACTAACAGTTAATTATGTAAATAGGAACAAGAGTATCTGAATATGAATAGTGAGATTTATTCTTTATATTATTAAAAAGTCAATGGGGCAAAAAATCCCATCCACCCCATTGACTTGAATGATGGGGCAGATGGGAATTTTTTTTCCCAACTGCCCCATTGATGGGGAGGATAATGGGGCGGATGGGAATATATCTCTTTAACATAATTGTCGCCTGTAACATATATCACTGTGTTAGTTAGTACCTATGTCTATTTTTAAGCAGCGGATTTCGATGCGGTTTTTTAATAGACAGAATGATTCAAGAGGAAGGTTTTTGTATCAGCATTGGACCCGTGAGAAGCCGGAGCGGTTCACTAGTAATATATAATGAGGAAAGATTTTATTGTTTGTTTTAATTTAATAGGCTCTGAAACAACTAGGTACACCAATTTGAAAAATTCTTTCACAATGGTGAAATAATGTGTCAAATTATTTAAGATTGTAAAGCGAATCCTACATTACCCCCCCTGATGATGATGAATCTTAAGGCTATTGTTATTGTATTGCGTCAATCAGAAAAAAATGACGGACGTGTCTCGCCGGGCGGGGCGGGGCGGCGGCGGCGCGGGTTCGTGGCTTAGGCCCCCAGTGGTGGACGCACCTGTGGTCGACGCCCCCGGTCAGTTTATTTTAATCCGAATATTTTTTTTATCAAATGTACTTGCAGGCATAAAAGGCATAAGCTTTTAATATATTATATCATAACCATAACTATTTTTATTAGAAATGTTTTTATTTTGTACTAGCTTGTACCCGCGGTTTTGCCCGCGTGGAATATTCCCAAGGGAGCATTCAACCCAAGTCAGCTCATACCCTGTCTGTATACCAAATTTCATCAAAATCCGTTCAGTAGTTTTAGACGGACAAACATCTAAACAAACAAACTTGTAATTTTAAACTTTTTAATAATAATTATTAAAAATAATCTACTATGAAAAATATAAATAAAGACACATGAACTAAAATTGTCTACTAACAACAGAAAACAACCAAAATCATCTTATTTACTTCGTTAATAATTACCCAAGTAGCAAAATAGATCCTATAACAGTCTTCAAGACTACATTTCAACACTCCTATAACATTCTAGTAGTAAACTACAAAGCTGGATTTGGGCGCATTTATTGGAGCACAAGTTCTTGTTATGAGCTTACAGCATGCTAAGTCTAATTATTGCCTTGCGCTAGTATTTGGAGGGACTTGAACTCCCTATAATTGCCTTAGAGAAGATTACTACTGGTAGCAGTATTCCTTTTGTTATCTACTTCTAGTTCGTTTTGTTAATATGTATTTGCAGTGTTTAATAAACACTAATTTATTTTATCATTATTTTCTTTGATAATATTTGAATGAAAAATGCTTATCTAGAATTAAGTACGAATGCAATTTTGTATGGCAAATCTATTTTTAATGTATAAGTGTACAGTGTTTGCGCTAATTTTCTTACGCGCTTACATAAATTGAATGTCAAGCCTGTTAGTGAAAAAATATTATCAAGCACTTCATAATTGTTTTTTGATCATTCGCCATGTTTCAAAAATAGCTCTTTATCAAGACATTTATAAGACTGTAATAGGTAAAACTACGCTTGATTTACTCTTAGTTAAGATTACCTAACCACCATGTTGAATCAAATTAGAGTTCCTCGATTAATATTTGAAAACCTGCAATAGCTACACATTTTTGACGTAAATATGTGTATGTGCAACTTATAGTTATGTAAGTATGATTAAAGAGAGAGATTCTTGTACAAAAAATACAGTACAGGATAATGATCTGTTTTATTTCACAACGTAGGTATGCAATTAGGGTAATAAGGATACCACATTCGGAATGTACGGAACATTCTAATAAATTACTGGTTTCTGCTTTTTCAGAACTTGCTTGAGACGATCGCTTTTGCGTTACCGATTCTGCCTGTCTTTTATGTACAGTTCTTCAGTAACCTCCATTTTGTTTAAAACGCTTCTAATCTATGATAAATAATAATTTACAGTAAGTATCTCAAATCGAACGACTTGTTAAACTGTTTTTTTTTCTTTAAAAGATTATTTACTCTCAAAAAAATCTTATAAGCGTCTTTAATAAGACTACATCGCCTCATACCTATAATGATCTCAGCTAAGTATTTTATAAGTCTTGGAAATCTTACACAAAGCTTTTATAAGACTATAATTTTCGCAGGACTATTAAGACTTTGTCAATACACTTATGAGATTATATGTCTTGTAATTATCCTATAATATAGTATAGTAGTAAACTACAAGGCAGTTTTATTAGTAAATTTGCTCTGGAGAGTAAGAATGCTTGCTATTATAAGCAAAGTATACTTGAGAAAAGCCATTAAAAGCTTTATAAGTCTAATTTAAGCTTTATAAGTCTAATTTCACCTATTGTATTCTATTATAGGATTCCCTTGCTAGTTGGGTAGCTATTACTTTTTTGCTCGGATTTCCACATATGGGCAGATTTGTTCTAAAAACATGATCGTAGTAATTTTTTTATTTTTATACTGCTCAGTCAAATTGGCAATCATTTTTGCATTCTTTCTTGACGCGTTTTTTCGCCTGCTAACAGGAATGTTTTTAGCTTTCAGTCTGAAATAAGATATTATCTATAATAGTTGCATTATTTTACCAATAAATATAATTGCGATTTTAAAATAAATATATTGCCTTGCTTGTGCCGTGCCGTAGGTAGAAATATCAATCGTTATCATTTCCAAAAATGATAATAAAGATGGGTTCTTCCCCAGGTGGCGCGTAAGTCGATGATTCCAAGCCTCTACTAAATTTGTAGTCCTATGTTTTTCTTTATAACAACACCACTTAGCAATTTTTTCCGTGGGTTCAAGCCACTGCTCAACAAAATAATCATTGAACTTTGTTATTTGTTCGTCTGGAATACTGAAATGAAAGTCTTGGATCAAATTGGTCTGCAAATGTAAAAATACCAGGAATGTACAAGTTTTGAAGCGTAAATACTTATATTACCTGTTTTCCATTATGGAAAGCCATCCGTCTTCAATGTCTTCTTCAGGAAGATAGGCTAAGCAGATGCACAGTTTAACGTACTGCGTGGTCTCTTCATGATCTAATAAACGAAGAGACTTTGCCCGCCTGTATATGGCATTTTGAAAATGTACAAAACATCCATGAATTTCAGCATTGGGAAATTCGTTAGTTATTGCGACCATTGCTGATATTTCGAAATCCAGAGTGAATTTTAAGGGCTTGAATTCTATCAAAGCTTCTTTAATTTTTCTGAACATTATCTCATATGTCTTTCTTTCTTTAGTGACCAGTAGCGCGTAAAATATTGGCACAATATTGGTGTCATCTGTATTGTCTCCTATATCTCCATGTATCGTATAAATCTGTTTGAATGGACAGGGGCAGCAATCAAATGTACCGTCACAAAAGAAGTGGTGTACATTTTTAATATCTTCCAAAGCTTTTTCTGATACAAAGATGATGATCCTGTTACCATCCTCATTATAATCGACTAACATGTGTTTTCTAAAAATCTCAGGTATAACAACTTCAGCTGGATCCGTAAATCTTGTTTTTTTTACATTCAGGGATGTATTACGACTTCTGTAGATTGCTTTTTTAACATTGTTGTAGATTGGAATTTTCTCACTGTGCCCTTTATTCTGTAATCTTTAGTACTGGGCGTTTTTTTCTAAAACAGTTTCATGAAACACTTTGTCTATGTGAAACGACAAAACGCTTTCTCGTTCAATCATAAAACACTTACTAAAAAAACTGTCAAACGTCACGAATCTAATGCTGACTGAAACCAGTCTGTCAAACGAACAAAACTAAGGTTCGCTAGAACGCTTTTTGAACGAACGAAATGATTGGAAGGAACGGCGCGCCAAAACAGTTTCAAATCTGTCTGACAGGTGCGAACAATAATGAACTCTAATCCTTTAACGATAAAATATAAAATAAAAAGAGTTTGTCCCTGCTTCTCGAAAACGTTTTTATACAAGGCAGGCAGGAACAGGCAAAACTGATCCTTATTTTATAGAGCATAAAATTTTGTTTGCTGTGGGATTACAGAAAAACGTGTTTTTGAAGAAACCCATGTCGTTTTTGGATAGAATAGGAACAGGCAAAACAGATCCTTATTTTATAGAGCGTAAAATTTTGTTTGCTTTGGGATTACAGAAAAACGTGTTTTTGAAGAAACCCGTTGCGAAGTGGGCCTACGTAGGTATGTCGTTTTTGGATAGAATAGTGAACTCTATTGCGATATAGATAAGATACAAAACGACCAAATTAAAAAAAAAACTTTAGGAGTGAAATTCGAGTGGAGTTCAAAGGTAAAGTTTGTTTTGTAATAATAATAACACGTGCGTGCGTCATGTGTGTATTGTGCATTGCTTTCGCTCATTGCAATTATTCGGTGTTTTTGGAATAATTAGGTACTTCGGATCGATTTGATAGTAATTATTCTGTGACTTCAAGTGTAAATTAATTGTTAAGTGACGATTACTGTTGAACAAAAAAGTGTTTTAAAAAAAACTGTTTCATGCAACTATTTTTAGTCTTAAAATAAGCGTCTCGTTTCGTTTGACGGAAAATGGAAAACTTCCCAGTACTAGTAATCTTGCAGTTTTCACTTCAAACATTTTCTGTATAGGACTAAAATTTGTTGTAACTTCTTGTTTTAAATCGTTCATAACAACTTTTATCTCGTTTTTTAATAAATCCGGCTTACACTCAGGCTTATGCCCTTTTTGCATCTGAACATTATCGCTTTCATTAGTTAACTTCACTAAACCACCACATCGGCCATGTCTTTTATTTACACATGTCCACACACTATCGTGTTTATTATTTCTATGAAAATTATACGCAAATCCAGCATGTAGCAATGTTTTTCCCCCTAGTCTATTTTTTACCATTTCATAATTACTTCGCACCAGCCCTTGCGAAGTACCTTCGCTCGACATTGTGAGATGGCACACTAAACTTTAATATCAGTTTTCAAGTTCGAAAGTGTTCAGTTCAAAACCGTGAACATAATGTTTGGATTTATCAATGAAAAGATTACATTAAAAAAATATTTTACACGGAAAACCAAAACCATATTCTTCTGCTAAATCTGTCAACGAAAATTTGATTGCTGCGTGCGCCGCATGTCAGGATGTTTGGAACGTAGCCTTCTGTTCAAATTCTGTTTTAGAGGCCAGTACGTTGTTAATCTTCAATAAATAAAATATCTAAATGTCTAAAGGACAAGTAACCGTCAGGCCGTTTACCAACGTCACGCAACAGACCAATCGCAAAAATCCATTCAGTAGTTTTTACGTGAAAGAGTAACAAACATTCATCTCATCTTTCATCTCTACATCTATCCCTACTTTCAAACTTTTGCAGTTATAACATTAGTAGGATTAAAGACAGAAGTATTTTATTGGTAAAGTACAATTACTTAAAACTATCTAAAAAAAAATCTCTAAAACGGTATGTAAGATACACTTTTGGCATTTACTGTACTAAGTGCAAAAGTGCAAATAATAATAATAATACAATTAATAGAATCGGGGGCGTCAACCACAGGTGCGTCGACCACTGGGGGCCTAAGCCACGAACCCGGCGGCGCGCGGCGGTCGAAGAAGTGCGGGGGGAGGGGTAAGCAAATTTAAATGTATAAAATTCAAGCTGGAAAATATGTGTACAGTATTTCAGGCAGAAATGTACTCGCTACATAGAGCTATACAGTGGATTAAAACGTATAATAAAAGTAACAAATTTACAGTACTGAGTGACTCCAGATCATCCTTAGACCTTGTCAAAAATAGAGCAACATTTCTTCCCTTAGCGTTTTCGATTAGAAAAGAAATCAAAGAAGTAATAAATAAAGGAAAAGACGTAAGATTATTCTGGGTTAAAGCACACGTAGGTATAGAAGGCAATGAAAGGGCAGATGAGTTAGCAAAAGATGCGGCACTAAAAAAGAGGACACGAGCAGACTATGATAAATGTCCAGTGTCGTATGTCAAAAGATATCTAAGAAAAGAAAGTATTGAAGAACTTCAAAGACGATACAATCTTAGCAATACAGCAGAAATAACGAAAATTTTTTTCCCTAATTTAGCTAAAGCTCATAATACGTTAAAGAAAATTAAGAAAATTAAGAAACTATAAAATAACTCAACTTTTGACAGGTCATGGAGGCTTCGCACATTACCTAAACAGGTTTAAATGTAAATATGCTTCCGGGTCGTTCATACCAGCCGGATGTGTGTGCGATCCTGAAGTAAACGAAACAATAATACACCTCATACTAGACTGCCCAAGGTTTTGTTTACGTAGATATGAACTTGAGATGAAAATAGACAGAGAACTCAAAAAAGATATAATACATGAAATATTAGAGGATAAAAGCACAAGAACGATTTTTTTGGAATTTTGCATCTGTATCGTGGAGGACGCTATTGAAAGAAACAAGTAGAATTCCTTTAAAATTTGCTTGTTCTTTTATGTAATTATATTATATATGTTTAGTAATTTGAATGCTAGAATTAGATAGGATAGATAGAGAATAGGGACTTTGATAGTTTATTGTTAAAAAGTCATAGAATATTATAAAATAAAAAATGAATATGTTAAAACGTACAAGAATAAGAAACCTATTATATATAATATATTATTGAATATATTTCATATATATAGGATAAGTAATCTAAAAGTTAAAAAACCCGGGAGGGAATCCAACAATAGGTAATTAATAAATTAACATAAGACACCATGAGCGCAATATATTTATAATAATATTTGTGTGCATGAAAATAAAAATACCAATGTAAATAATATACTAAGTTAGGTATGCTTAAATTAAAAAATGTAAAAAAAAAAAAAAAGAAAACAAAAAAATATATATATACCTATAAATAAAAAAAAAAAAAAAAAAAAACGAAAAAAAAAAGAATTAAGAAAAAAAAAAAATAACAAAAGAAGAAAAAAAAAAGAAAAGAAAAGAAATTATATATATATATATCGATGTAACTAATAATGTATCATATTAATATCTTAATCATAAATGTATATGTACCTACCTAATAATAATTCCACGACCAGATGTTTATTTGCACTGATCGCTTACATATATAAAATTAAACAGCCGACCTAAGCAAAATGTTAGCCTAACAATGTCTCCGATCCATATCGGAGGAAAAAAGGCGGAACAAACAATAAAAAAAAAAAAAAAAAAAGCAAATTCGGGTCGGACGCGCGGATTCGTCAGTCGCAATCGCAATGCCGGAGTGGTCTGCCGAGCATCGCGCGTTCGCCATAAAGGCATTTTTCAAGGGGAACGACTCTTACGTTACCGCTCGTCGAAAATTCTGCTCACGATACAATATCAAACGGCTGACCGATGCGCCGAGTGTAAGTTTGATTCGCTCATGGGTGCAGAAATTTCGAGCAACTGGATCGGCTTTGAACAAGCCCCGCCTGGGGCCGCGTTTGTCTTCAAGGACGCCCGCAAATATTGAACGTGTGGCAAGCAGTTTAAGAGAAAACCCTGAACTATCGATACGGAAAAGGGCAGCTTCGCTGGGACTTACAAGATCAACCGTTCATGAAATATTGAAAAATGACCTAAAGTTTCATCCACATAACATTAAGGAAGTTAAGGAAAGTCCTAGTAATACGCGAACTAACGACGATGAAGAGTTCCAAAACTGTGAAAACGATACCCAATCAATAGATGCTGTAGAGTCACAATGTGAATCACTTTTATTGGAGAGGCGAGAATCATTCGTATTAATTTAAGCGGGCACGTCAAAAAACCGTTATTGGTTTCCGAGAACCCGTTAACAACACATCCCAAGCCTGGTGCGCTTTGTGGGATTATTACAGACAGAGAATGAACAATGAATAGCGAGAATAATGGAAGAATGAACGAGGATTACTTGGTCGACTTCTGCGAACTCATTCATCTTTCGAACTCGAACATTTTTATGTTTTCTATCTCACAAGCAGTTTTTATTTAATTTATATCACTTCTAATTTTAAATTCTGTCTGACAATTTAGACAGGATGGAGCCATACGCCTGCGAAGTTTCCTACGGGCTGCATTTAAGCATTCACTATTTCACTCGAAAACTGATCAGTCTGTTTGTAGACGTGCTATAGCTACAGAGTTTACTCGATTAGCCAGTTCATTTTAATGGGGTTGTTTCAGGTAAAATTTTACAACACAGTCGAAGCATTGTTTTAACCCTAAAACAACACATTTGCCGCGAACTAAACATTCAACCGGGATTATTGAAGCGCGTTTCTCAAAACACGATGCTCCGTTTTGAAGTAGGTACTGCGCTCGATGGAAGGCATTGAAATGATATTGTATTTAAGAAATGTTATGTACGAACGAACTAATCTGAGTCTTTGTAAATGAGTCTTTGTTAATAAATTTTAATAAAACGTAAAGCAAGGTATTTGTTATTTTCTTCGTAAAAGAAACAGATAAGGTAGATCCTGTAGATATTGAGTTTCATCAAAATCCGTTTAGTATTTTTGCGTGAAAGAGTAACAAACATCCATCCATCCATCATACTTACAAACTTACGCGTTTATAATATAAGTAGGATTAGTTCTTTCGTAAGGATGAACTAAAGTACCTATCTATTATCTTAAAGAACTTTCACCTTTATAATATTACTACTAAGCATGAGTTCTGTTCTGTTGAAGGTTGGAATTTAAAATACTTTCAAACAATTTTCAACTATTACGCGTACGAAGTCGCGGGCAAAAGCAAGTTTTCTGTATTCTTAAGGTATTTTTACTAATCTGTGTGATCCAAATAAATTAGTTTCTTAAAAACACGAAATCCTAAGGTTTTTTTTATAAATCAGTGTGAGCGACACTTTCTTTCTTAAAATCACGAAATCCTCAGCTGATTGATGAGTTGGCTATTGACCAGGTCCTCTTGGCACCAGGCTGGGCAGGTCATCTGTTATCAGAAGGTCCCTGAACATCGCCCCTGGTCACCCGGGTCATTTCTTATCAATGTTTTTTTTTTCTATACTAATATTATAAAGAGGAAAGATTTGATTGTTTGTTTGTTTGTTTGTTTGTTTGAATTGAATAGGCTCCGAAACTACTGGACCGAGTTAAAAAATTATTTCACCATTAGAATCCTTAATTTTCCGTGATGAACATAGGCTATATAATATTTTCAAAAAAGTTAGGGATCCGCATGAAAACTTCAATAATTGAACCGTGGGCTGTATATTCAACCTCTTTTTCTATTATGGCGCGTCAGAATAGAAAAAGAGGTTGTATAGCGCACGGTGCTTGCTTTTTCTCTACGGCCAGTGTCAGTTTTGGAATGTCGAGTCAATGTCAAAAACCCCAATGCTGTTAAAACAAGTAAAGATCCGTATGAAAACTGTGAAACCCATCGTTTTAGTGTGTATAATTTCTGAAATTTTTGTTTAATACCCGTGCGAAGCCGGGGCGGGCCGCTAGTATATTATATTTATTATTGTTTAATTATCGAATATGCGTACAAGATTAAGTGTAAGATTGGAATTATCTCTCTAGTACTCACTCTGTACCTACGTTTTTTGTTTTGTCACTTTATTCTGTTTTATATTATTTTGTTACTTCGTATTTTCTTTCCTAAACTGTTTATCTTTCTTGTGTTGTTTGGTTCTGAATTTTATTTCCTACTAGCGATACGCCCCGGCTTCGCATGGGTCTCTAAACAAATATTTCAAAAATTTACATTTTTACACACTTTCAAATCAGTCCAGTAGTTAGTTCCGGAGCCTATTCAATTCAATCCAAAGAAACAATCAAATCTTTCCTCTTTATAAGTCGAGCTCCATCAGAATCTATATTTTTAGTTTTCAGGATTTTCACTGTTATATCATTCGCTATTATATTGCTATTGTATTTCGACAGCGGTTCTTGGAGGTATGCAAGTATCTTCGGAAATGACCACAACCACATCACCGATGTGAAAATCAGGCTGACCAACAAAATGACGGTGAATTGTTAGGTTTTAGGGCGCCTTCAAATTAGACGCAAATTGTCGCTCGTAGGCAGCGCTGCAGCCGCGCTGCCTCCGTTAGCCCTTACTACGGTTTTGACTATGTTGATTTGGTTGAGAGCTAACCGCTCCTTATCATCATGGAAAACAAACATATCAATTACAGACCGGAACGATTTTGCACTATTATTTAAAATTATTGACGACCGACGACGTTACGCGGCGGGCGAAGGCACGATTCAGGTTCGATTCCCGTCTTGGAACAAACGTTTGTATGATGCAATGCGATGTAATTATTGTCTACTAGCGGTCCGCACCGGCTTCGCACGGGTATTACACAAAAAATTTTGAAATTATACACACTAACACGATGGGTTTCACAATTTTCATACGGATCCCTTACTTATTTTAGCAGCATTGGGGTTTTTGACATTGACTTGACACTGCATAACTGACACTGGCCGTAAAGAAAAAGCAAGCATAATAGAAAAAAGAGGTAATATATATATATAGCGCACGGTTTCATTAGTGAATTTTTCATGCGGATCCCTAACTTTTATGAAAATATTATATAGCCTATGTTCATCACGGAAAATTAAGGATTCTAAATGGTGAAAGAATTTTTCAAATCGGTCCAGTAGGTAGTTTCGGAGCCTATTCAATTCAAACAAACAAACAAACATACTGACGAGAAATCGTGCAGAGTACAAACTATTACTTTTGTCCCTGGTCTCCCCTGCTAACGGGTATTTTTATAAAACGCTGTTTGGCTAATTGCCAGACTTCTAGGCAGATTTAGATACTAGTAGATTAAATCTACGAAACTTTAACAGCTTGTACGGATTGTATGATAGATTACTTGGCTTATATTTGAGTTGACCTATGTTGATTTGTTAATTTCAACAACTAAGTTTAGGTAGGTTCAGACTCGGTAGGTAGGTATTTTCAGAGCCCAAATACAAACAACATTTTAAAATAATAATGCTGGACAATCCACACAGCATCACCTAGCCCCAAGCTAAGCGGAGCTTGTGTTATGTGTACTAGATGACTGATAAATGTAATACTTACATAAATAGATACATAGAATATTGTAGAATCGTACAAGTATTTGTCCCGAGGCAGGAATCGAACCCGCACCCTCCTGCGTCGCAGGTGGAGCCCTAATATATAATATTTTTATAAATATTTGAGTATGTACGGAGGGATGTACCTCAATGCTTTTACCTTGACCCTTGTTGCTTATTCGCCACAGTCAAAAACCAGAGAAAATAATTTGGAAGAAAACTGGGGAAAAATCAATTCAGACGGTCAAATGAAAGTGATTAGATCACAGTCAATAGTAAAATTATCCTTTCTGTAGTGTTATATGGAAGGAGATTTAGACTGTAGGATTAAACACTAACTTTTATTTAGTCTGAGGTTTCAGCACTGGCTTAAACCTCAGATAAGGTAGATAGATATAATATTCATTGCTAACACGACGTTTAAATGAGCTAGATAAAGTTACCGAGAGTATAATAAAAGGATGGTGAAGATAATGCATCAGTCAGATATCTACATCCTTGTGGGGAATAGCAGCATAAAGCACCTATGAGTTTAGTGTAATTACAATAAATAAAAAGAAAATAATTCTATTTGCAAATGCACAAATCGCTTAACCATAACTAAATTTATGTTTGCTATTAAAAAAATGCTAAAACCACTATCTATAAAAAATAAACTGTTTACACCACTATCTATGTGTAAAATAAATCTATTGTTTACTAATGATTATTGTATACCTGGTCAAAGGAAGCTTAAGATGCGATGTAAAGAATTATTAACTCACAATTTATAATTCACTATTTATTGAACTTAGTAAGTACAGAATCAATACTAGAGAATGACTGCTTTGATCCTGAATCAATCTTAATCAACAAATCTATAAATGCATAGATAAGAAGTTCATGGTCATGGTAATTTAAGAGTGAAAAAGGTGAAACCAGATGCACAATTGTACTTAAATAGTTAGTAGTTGTGATAACCATGGAATTGAGACACTGTGAAAGAAATATGTGCACAAAACGTGTGAGACTCATCGAAGGAGAAATTACTCATACATCAATACTGTTACATATAAATGGTGATTTGATTAGGTATGGTTCAAAATTCATCTTATTTCACTGATATTTGTACCACTAAAGGGATCAATAATTTGAATACGGATAAAGACCTATTTAGCTGTGTAATAAGTGCAGATTTATTTCTAGAAAAGTTGTTCAGAATTCTTTATTGTATTGATTAATTAAATTGTATTGATTAATTGTTTAAAGCTTATATAAAATTGAGCGACAAAAACATGAATGGAATCACTAAGAACTACTTGATCCCTTCTGGATCTTCTCTAAAAGCAGCTCCATTCTTCCCGTCATCATCGGCTGGCCCTTTTTGGTTTTCTTGCTCAACTTCTTGTAGCGTTCATGCTTGATCTTCTTATACTCTTGCAGTTTTTTGTTACGTTCCGCATTTATCTTTTCCTGCTCTTCACGTTTCTTTGCTTTCTCTTCCTTCACTTTATTGTAATACTCTTTCGCTTTTTTCAATGGATCTTTTCTAGCTTTGACATTTAAATTTTCTTTCTCAATTATGTCTGGGTGTCGGACATATTTGCCGAAAGTTTGGCTGTCAGTTGTGTCCTCGTCAAAGGATTTTGGCTTGTATGTGCCGGCAGTAGGTTCATTTTTGACATCCTTCTGGTACTCACGGATGAGTTTCTTTTTCCTCTGCTCCTCCCATTGTTCAAGTTTATATTTTTTGCTGTATTTCTTCAGTCGGTATGCCTTCTTGTCAAATGGTTTTTTTTCTGGGTTATCTTTCTTCTCTACATTTTTTATGCTGCGGTTCTTGTCAAAATTGTCTTGCCGTTTAGTCTGCTCCTGGACTTTGTCAGGTTTTTCATTTTTGTGTTTCTTGTTAGCCAAGAAGAATGAGTCCCGTTTCCTTTCCATTATATCAGAGATATGGTTAGACCTATAAAGAAATGAGAAAGCGTGTTTGGTCATGACAATTACAAAATGCTTATTCCATTCTTCTAGGAGTATAGGACGAGCTCTTTAGAATATATAAATTAAATCTACATGCATACATCATTTCCATTCTATTGAAGAGAACGAAAAGTCAGAAAATACACGCTTTTTCATTTCTTTACAGACTAAGAATAGAGAAGAATCTACTTCCACAGAACTACTGGGAATACTAAAAACCTATTATTAAAATCGACAAGTACCTAAAATCTCTAGTTTCACCTCATCATTGGCAAAATGGTACTTGTTTTATGTTTTTTACCAAATAGCTCAGTATAATGAATAAATGGAGAATGCTAAGTTTCAGTGACATACCTACACCCTGTTTATGTAGTTGGTGGCTCAGATTTCAACAATAGAACAGTAAGACAGACATATTGTACTGGTATGGCAATCGTAACGTGGACAAAACGACTTAAATAAAGAAATAGCACGTTGTGACCTTTCGTAATTATTGAGTAGGAAATGAAAGTCGGTGATTGATAGGAGCGTTATAGCCGGTTCGCAGTTTTGGCGACTATAAAATTTACAGAAGGCAAACATGCATGACTAGTAAAATGCTGAAATCATGAAATTGACGACAATAGCATTGAAGACTCACCAAGACTAGCCACCCACTGGGTAGGCTTCTATTTATCGACGGAATCTTGATAGTTTAATTGCACTTGGCACTAAAAAAAATCGCGCGGGACGAATTTGTTTTGTGACTTGTGGAGCGAAACACTTTACAGACCATGCCCTTTTGTATTTTTACGAATTTTCACGAAGAACCAGATAGACGGTTCACAAAACGTCACCAAAAGGGCATAGAAACACGGATGACGATTACGGCAAACGATTTCGCCAAAAGGAGAAGAGCGCCCTCTATAAGTGGCCTCTAATTACACTGGAACTAATTCCCATTGCGCGTTGAATGGAACGGATGGAACAAACGAGCTGCAATGCAACCAAAATAAATATCCAAAAAATTGTGATATATTATTATGTCCTTAATTTACAGTTTCACTAATGTATAATGTAGTTTAAAATAGTAAAATTACTCTTTGAACGAGCAATATATCGTTCCAATTTTTTTTTAAAGCCGTGGTGAAGGTTTTGTAGAACGGAACGTCTTGAAGGAAATAACTTCGTATTTTTTAAATGTCAAAGTCTGCTGTCTGCGCTTGTCTTCTTGTTTCATGGTTTGCTGAGTCTGTACCTACTGGAATAGACCTATTTAGATTGTTCCGGGTTCGATTCCCGAATTGAACCGGTGATATGAATCACTTGAGCTACCTGTAGATTGTTTGCAACGGTCTGCATTTAGCTGAATTGTTTCAATTTTAAATAAATAAATATAACACAGCATCTACAATCCCTAAGCAAAGCAGAGCTGGTGTTATGGGTAGGTACCGATAATAATTCAATATATTACACAGATAGATATTTTTATCATGCATTAAGTAGGCTCCATCACAACTTTTTTTTTTCAAAATACTTTACTGAAATTAAAATAAACCTTATCGTGGTCATACCACGATCTCTGCAACGCGATGGAAACGTACGGGAAAATCAAACAAAAGGTCCGCGATAAATACCTGATAAAATATTATTTACCCTCTGTGGCGCGCTGGGCGAAGGTCCGCCTGCGACGCAAAAGGTTGCGAGTTCGATTCCCGCCTCGGGACAAATTTGTACGATCTGCAGATATTTGTTCAGGGTGTTCTGGTCGTTTTATGTTTATTAAAAATATTTCTCTATGTAATATTATTGTATTAGGTATGTATATTAGTAATCTAGTACCCATAACACAAGCTCTGCTTAGCTTGGGGCTAGATGATGCTGTGGATTGTCCAGCATTATTTATTATTATTATTTATTTATTATTTATAATGTTACCAAAATTCAGAGTCCGCTGATTCACTAACGTTGTACAGCCGAATTGATCGCGTTGTCTATACTAATTTCTACGGATGAAAGATTTTAAGGTTTGTATGTTTGAATTGAATAGAAATAAATTTTCCCTGATGAAAATAGAACTTCCCTTGAACGTCTGTAATACCACCTTCCTGTATAACAAATCTATAAATCTCCTTGAGGAATATACAAACTGCTTTGTACAGCTTTAATACGGTAATTAACCGTACAACAGTAATACAAGTCGCTTGTGTGCTGGTTGGGAGCTATCTCGCTATTGCCTGCTTATTGCCCGCGACTACAATGACTAAGTAAGTATCAATAGATCTTTCATTGGACCTAGGTTCGTCGAACGCGGTAACTCCAGACGACCGAGTTCGCCGGCGAGGCATCAAATTACGGAAAGTACACTCACTGCCAGTCACTTTTACAAGAAATATATTAAGTACTTTAAACTGGGATTTAGCGTTTGGGAACTAAATTAAATCATACAGTCCGGAATATGTTTATACCTATATTTATTTGAAATAGCAAAAGGCGACACACACAAATATTAACTCTTTCTTGAATTCTTTGTTATGTCAATATGAAACTGGTTGCCTCTATTCTGCCAGTTTAGGAAATTTAATAGTCATGGAAAGGAGGCGTGGTTACAATACGTAAGAGTCGTACCTAATTTTGCAAGACACCAATATTTTTTTATATTTAACACAAAAAGCTATAATTATGCAAAATCATATTTCCGTCAGACCTAACAGGCCTCTTGGTCACGTCACAAAATATAATTTACTTATAAAGTGATCACTTTGATTCTTTGATCACCTATATCTTTAAAAAAATATCACAAGATAGTAAACACTCTAAGGCAACTTCGTAATTAGGTAAAGCAGACATTGAACTTTCCGCATTCTGCATATCTAAGCCACACAGGTCGCAATACGTTGACTGTCAAAATTATGCCCTTGAACACGGCCGTAGCCAACGAAAGTGGAGGGGTCTTTATAAATAAAACATAATGATTAGTAATTAAATGATAATGCCTCTATGGCGCTCATTAGGGGAGGCCTATGTCCAGCAGTGGACTATTATAGGCTGATGATGATGATGGATGATTAGTAATTAACGGGTATTTATCGCGTTTTTTTTTCTTTTTTTTTCTCGACGTTTTAACAGGTTTGCACTCTGTCGTGGTCACAAAATGTCTTACCGCGATAAATACCTACCCGTTAATTACTAATCATTAGTGTTCAGATCGCGTAAGTTTCAAAATAAAACATACATACTATTCCCGATTAATTTCCTACCGAAGTAAATGTAGTTTTCATGAAATTCCCATATTTTTTCAAATTCCAGGAAGTTGTAGCCTTAGTTACAATTTTCTGCTCCTCTGTACCCCAGTACATTGATTAGGGTAGCCTACTAATCCCTACGAGGACGGCCCGGTCGGACGCATCGCTTGTTTTATTCATTTTTGACGACATTGGCTGACACATAAACAGCAATTTGCTAATTTATACATACCTACAAGTTTGGCATTTTATTAAAAAAAATATCAGTATTATTTAGGCATTGAATCAGTGAAGACTTATCTAGTTCATTGTTTGTTTAAGTGATTATATTGAGTGAGAAGTGGAAAGTGCATGTGTTACAAAATTTATGCAAGTAGGTAATTTATGCAATATTTTAAATGTGCATTGTAATTTTAAGAAATAGTGCCATTTTTTTTCTAAACTAAAAACTATGCAATCTAAATTTGTTTGTTATGTGAGGGCTAGTATAAATATTTTATATTTATTGAAAATCTAGGCACCTACCTACATAAAATTTTGGGTGTAAATTATTACCTTATCCAGACTAATATTAAAAAAAGTAATTCTGTTTTCGCGGTTAAACAGCTCTACAAACATTTATGCGGTCATTTGACCCCTGAAAAAAAAGCACGCAAAACCGCGGACAGAAGTTAGCTACCCATAGGTAACTATTTATAAATGCCTAGCTTTTTGCAAAAGTGTTAAGTATGGGTCAATGGGTGGACTAGGTCAATGCTCTATCAATGACGTCCTATTTTATAGAAGCACTGGCTTTTAAGATACATAATAATTATAAAAACAACCAACTGAATGTCTCAGGTATTTTATATAGGGTAACAGTTATAATAAAAAATTATGGGTTTGTTATGTTGAAAAGAAATAATAAAGTTTCAATCCAGAAAAAAAAATATTTGACACTAGTGTCAATAAATTATAAAATAAAAATAAAAAATTTACGTCTGCATAATGATGATGTAGGTACATTAAGACTCTTCGGATTAGTATTATCTCTCTAATTAATTAGGTACTTAATTAACGTACAGGCAAACCATTTCAAACTTTAATAGATTTCAAATGTAGTTTAAGAATATATATGTATGTCCTATATGTGGAAACTTTTAAGGTTTAGTTAATACCACCTTTTCAAGTTATTTAAGTGTTTATAACTTGAAAAGATGGTGGATCTGTTTGTTTCTCACTCAAATAAATATATTTTTTATGACATTGTATTTATATTATCAGAGGGACAATGAAGATCATCCGCCAGGACTACTCCGAGATCGGCGATGGGGTGTCGAAAGCCCCCAGCCGGTCGAAGGGAGGTCTTAGCGTCATATTTGCGATCATGTGCATCATAGACCTCTTTGGAGTCTTTCCGATCATCGCTCTCCCAAAAAACGTTATTTCTTGTGGTAAGATTCTCCTTATATTGAAGGAACACTGAATTATTTATTGATTTTAATATAGGTTACTTTATACGGGAAAACGCGTGCGAAGCCGTTTCTAAGCTAGTGATTCATAAAGAGAAATAATCAGGGATTTTTTATTTTTTTTATGTGTTATACGCCACATTATTATTTTATACATATTTTTATGTCATACTAGCTGGGTGCCCGCGGTTTCACCCGCGTAACTCCCGATCCCGTGGGAATTTCGGAATAAATAGTGGCCCATTATGTTGTTCAAAGTAGTTTTTGCTTGAAAGAGTAACACACATCCATCCATACTTACATACTTTCGCGCTTACAATATTTCAATTTATTTAGTTTTTCATGACATGCTTACTTATTATTTGGTTTTTAGCTAGTTCCTATTATTTTTTATTTTTATTATACGCATGACATAACGTAGTTACTTAAATATGTAGAACGTGAAATGAGACAAAGTGATCGCTTTTATAAAAATATTAGTGAGCAAACGTAAGTAAATTGTAAGTAAACGTAACTACCTTGTAAATTAATAAAATAATTTTCATAAGATAGCGTAAAAAACACAATTTTTAGTCTTCATTGTAGGAAGACAAAATCGTTATTTTGCACTGGTTCATTTAAACTAGCATGGAGATACCGCGGACCTAAACAAATGCACCAACGATTATCGTCATAATAAAGAAGAGAGAAAGAAAGAAAATACATTTATTTTACCCATTTTAAAAACAAAAAATACAAACAGTATATAAAAAAAACTAAATAAGATTAACACAAAATACAAAAACGGAAATAAGAAAAATCAAATAATAGCTAAAGTAGGGTAAAAAAGGGTCTCACACCTCAGCATTTGTAGCATTCGGCTAGGCCTGAGTTACGCTGGTTTTCAGGTCGAGCCCGGACATGGAGTGCTACGATAATAAAATTAATACTAGTTAGTAATAAAAAGTATTTATTGCCTCCTTTCAGGTATATACGGCGTTCCCTTGGTACTTGCAGTGATAGGGCTTCAGCTGTACACGGCAGTGCTCCTCGGAAGGTGCTGGCTTCTGGCACAGGAGATCACGCCTCACATCAAGGAGAAAAATAGGTTTGGCACCTCTCTACCACAGTATACTCGTACATCCATCCATATGTGTACTGTGTCTATACCCTCTCTATATGGAATGCCACATTATGATCCGCGATGATAATCTTATATGTTTAATTACTACTACCATCTAACTATAACGAACTATAACTACTAACATCTAACTAACTATAACTACTAACTCTCTATATGGAATGCCACGTTTTGATCCCCGATGATAATCTTATATGTTTAATTATTACTACCATCTAACTATAACCAACTATAACTACTATCATCTTTCCAAACATTATCAATATCTGTACTTACATTATATTATAATGACGAAAGATTTGTTTTTTTGTTTGTTTGAATTGAATAGGCGTCGAAACTACTGGACCGATTTGAAAAATTCTTTCACCATTCAAAATTTTTCCTGATGAACATAGGCTATAGAATATTTTCTAAAAAGTTAGGGATCCGCATTAAGGCGCATACAGTAGCTGATTGCTCCTCTTTGGAGGCTTTCTCCTCCTAGAGTAGTCAATTTTATGGGCTGAAAAAAATATATGTTATACATTGACCTTTTATCTGTAAAGTGAACGTACAAAAATGTTCTACGTGCTCGTTTACTGGGTGAAAAAAAATCACAAAGTGGAGCTGTTTCTGACTGAAAAAGTGTATCTACTTCTAAACTACTTAGAATTTTATACTTTTTTTTTCACCATCATGTCGGCAAAGACTTTATCTTCAAACTGAACGTATGATTTTGTGATACGACGGTTTTTCACATAGAAAATCATTATTTTAAATTTTTGCGTATGATTAGTGGGCGGTAACCTTTGAAGGTAGTCTGCGCGGGCGACGGGCGGCAGTGAAACCCTGACTGTCGTACGGGGAGGTTGTGTTCGTCTGCCTCGCGCTCTAGGTGAGCGCGAGGCGTACTTTTGCTTTTTTACTATAATGCTATATTGATGCACATAGACGCTTTATTTATTATTCAAAGTTATCCGCGCATGGACGCTTTATTTGGTGTAAGACAGTTTGTAAAATATTGAAAATTCCGAAGATCAGTAAGCTGAAGAAAGCCAGAGCTCTGAAAGCTCGTTATTTTAGATTTATGCTATTGTAACTACCTATTAGCAATCTTATGTAGATTTTACATATTTGTATATTTATTTTAGGAGATCGGGTAGGTACTAAACTAGGTAGGAACAAATGAACGACAATGTAAGTAAATACTCCTTAGACCTACCCATTTATTTGTTTTATTACTGATCTTACATTATTATTTATTTATAGATTTACAGTGACCGGACAAGTTGAAACTGGAGTGAAAATGTTTTGCTACAGATAAAACATCCATTACGCTTAGGTAGGTAGCTAATATTAGGTAGGTAGCTATGATGTATTATGCGACGAAATAAATTATGTACGTACGGCATTCTTCCTAACGCGGTTCATGATCGTCTTCAGAATTCTAGTATTGCTGCAACAGTTCTATGACTCTCCGAAGTGAAGCACTAGGTAGGTACACCCCCACCTTACTTGCTGTTATGAAATGGGAATGGGATTCAAAATGTAAAGGAGACTGGGTAAAAATGGTACATAGCCTTTTTTCATCTCCTAGAGCTCGGATATTTTTAAACTTACGCGATCTGAATTCATAATTATTATTACTATTTTAACGGGTAGGTATTTATTGTGTTTTTACGGGTATTTTTTATTTACGAGTATTTTTTACGGGTTTTCTTCGCGACGGCCACCCTTTGTACTTGTACATAATTATCTAGAATTCTAGATAAACAAGTACGACAATTGCGAGTGTAACTCGCGCGCCGAGGGTTTTGAACTTTTGTCGTTTAGGTTGTTACGTTTATTGACGACCTCTTGGAGCGGTGGGCTTACAACGCAGGAGGTTGCGGTTACTACAGAGATTAGTGGGTAGGTAAGTGCGTTGGTACCAACGCACTTATTTTTTTTTTATGTTTTTCCTGTAAAATATAGATTTACAATGTGTCTGGTCACCGGTGTCGGAGACTTTGGGGGGGGGGGGGGGTGAAATACGGTAAATTTTATCGACAAATCACTATTCCTATTTTTTTTCTACCTCCATGACAAAATGGCAGCCATTTTGTTTTCTTTTGCCTCGAAGCACGGGTGCTTATACTGATTTAGCTATAGCAACCCATGTAGAGGTCCTAGGAAGACGATAGAGGGCTTATTTGATAGACAATAATGTGAATAAAACAACAAAAATTTTGTTAAATAACCGTGCGAAGCCGGGTCGGACAGCTAGTCTACTTGATATTAGCTCGTATGATTAACGTTACTACAATCCTCAAGTCAACGAACTTTTAGACTGTCATGCATGTTAGTTATTTTATGTGTACCTACCTACATATTTCTATTATTTACCTTTGAATACACCAGTCAAATAACCAATAATGTTAGTTGCAATACATAATAACCTTGTCACCCGCAAAAATTTCGAAAACTCCTATTTTTCCTATTAGCAAAAAAATTACAAATCCACAATTTTTTTATATGTTCATTATAGCAATATTTGTTTCATGTTATAACTTTGTCTGACGACAAAATAATCGTAATACTGGACAATCAACTCAGCATCATCTAGCCCCAAGCTAAGTTGATGATAATCTGTACGATTAATCAGCCTTTCGTTTCCAGGTATCCATATGCAGCGGTTGCAGAACTTGCTTTCGGTCCAGTAGGTAGACGGACAGTGACCTTACTCCTCAACGCAACGGTATTTGGCTCTGGAATACCTAACTTTATTCTTGGTAAGTGACTGTCGTATATGTACTAATGTATAAAGGGGAAAAGTTTGGTTGTTTCTTTGTTTAAATTGAATAATCTATATGAAACTATAACTATAATGTATATTACTATAGCAATTACCCCCAAATGATGAATAATGCCATCTATGGCGCTCATTAGGGGAGGCCTTATGTCCAGCTGTGGACTATTATAGGCTGGTGATGTTGTGATGTGATTTCATATCACATCACAACATCACTATTGGACCGATTTGCATGCATATTAGTATAATGCATGCAGCAAAAGCTAAATTTGCTGCTTTTGTTTTAATTTTAATGTTAATTTAAGCTAACATTTAAATCACAAGTCATTGTAAATTAGTATAATCAGGACAATATTTTTTTTCTATTCTATTCAAAAAATTATTTTATTAGAATGCTACATTATCCTTGATGAACATAGGCAATAGAAAATATTCAAAAAAGTAAGAGTTCTGTATGAAAACTTTAATAATATAAACCAACGTGCGTACAAATTCGTAGTTTTTGAAATTTTTGTTTAATACCCATGCGAAGTCGGGGCGGACCGCTAGTAGAAGACAATCTTTTGCGAGAATCTTCCTCTACACTACACAATAATAGTGAAAAATGATGTTTGTTTGACATACAAAGAAAAAAATAATACGCTCTTTATATTTTTTTTTATAAATAAGTGTCTATGGTAGGGGGGGCATTCAAATATTAACCTAAACCTGTCACTGAGTGCATGCACGTATCCCCCCCCCTATCAGCAAAGTACTAACATCGGCCAATTTTTGTTTTTAAAGACTACAAAAGGTCTAGACCTGAGGTCTAGACAGATCTATAAAAGACAAGAAAATTAGGTTAACTGTATGTTAAAAACTTGTCCAGCCTTCATTTGACGACCTTCGAAGCGTGAGTGACTTTTGCTAAAATATTCGTATAAAAAATATTCAGGCAGTAAAGTTAATTAGTTGCATAAACATTTGAAAATTATCATATTGATATTATTAAAAAACTACTTCCCAGAACAAACAGGTTTTTAAAGAGCTCTAAAGCAAATTTCGGAAAATTTGAATAACCTTCAAAACATTTTTTTCTTCCTAGTTTGCAATTTAAATAGTCTATTAAATCGTGCGATGGCGGTTTTATCAAATAAAGGCTTCGGCATACATATAGTAATTTTACTCGCCCCGTTGTAAAAAAACAATAAATAGATCAGGTACCTACCTATCCAAATATATAGGTATTTAGATACCTGAGGTTTTAGTTATTTTATGAGATCAAAATTATTCCTGATAAAATCGAACGCACATACATAGGTACATATCTTACGCTTTCAGTTTAAAAATAAACTTTATTTAGGCCTACATAGTGGTTATAAATAGAATTATATAATTAAACATTTATATTTTATATTATAATAACATACCTTTTTTTATAAATAATAATTTAGTCTAAGCATGCATGCATAAGGTTAGGCATGCACGGAGTCCCGTTTGATGCTAAACGACGAGCATTTTTTTATGTGATGTGAATCTTCAAGTTCATTCATAACGGGTCCGGCTACAGATTATTTTTCTATACAAACGTAATAGTAAAATGATTTGTAATTTGAGGATATATTTTGCACCATGATCTGCTGTATTATTATTTAGGAATTTAGGATCCTGCTACAAGCTTTTTTCATAATACTAAATAAACACAAATTATAAGAAAACATATCTTTGTTCATTTTAAAATGCAATTAGATTTAATTTTATTTCCCGAAACGTATTTTGAAAAAAGTTTATGACAGGAACCTAGAGTTATACTATTTTAATACACAAGATAGCAACTCGCTGAAACCACCGAAACAAATACACCAAATACAACATCTAATTCACCTGTCCACAGCTTCGCAGAGCCTCCAGCTGTTCTGGTGGAAGATCACAGGCGGCGGCGTGGGCGTCACCTACTGCGTTTGGATGCTGCTACTCGCTTTACTGCTGTGCCCTATCATGTGGCTAGGATCGCCCAAGGATATGAAGTAAGAGTTCTGTTTGTTTGCGAGCGCATTGAAGCGATACGGGCGCGACGTGAGCCGCACTCACCCTGATGAAGTCCCTCGTTAAGGGATGAAACGTTGGTGATCTTCTAACACAAAATAGGTTCGTTGTTAACCCGCTTAGTGAATTCGTCAAACTAAGATAGTTTTTATTCCAAAATAGTATTTTTGTTTTCGTGAGTCTTGTTTGCGCAAGAAATTCGAAAACGATTTTTGCAATAGGTATATAAGTTCTTCTTGGTATTTTCTAAATAAAACAAAAATGGTTATGTATTTTGGTAATTTACCTATTGTATTAATTATGTACCTACCTAAGTATATCAGATGAATGATGAATTCTAATGGCGCTCATTAAGGGAGGCCTATGTCCAGCCGTGGACTAAAATGGGGTGATGATGATGATGTACAATCATCTAGTAGGTATCCATATCACAAGCACAGCTGAGCTTGGGGCTAGGTGATGCTATGTGGAAAGTCCAGCATTATATACGTACCTATTTAATCATCAACAAAGCAAACTTATTGTACATATTTATTTTCGCTTTATCTTTGTATACCTAATTCGTAGTGAGACTACATCGCGTTACGCCTAGTCAAAACGCGATTAAGACCTTTTGAGAGATAGGCCTTTTGCGATGTAGACATTTTGAGAGGTAGACTGTCATAGAGGTAGACCTATATAGAGGTACCTACACCTTTTCGAGAGGTAGACCCTATTCTTACTGAAGAGGTCCGCGTAGGATGACTTTCCCATACAAACGTAGGTAGGTAATTCAAAAATAAATCAACATCGAGCATAATTTTAAAATATTTTTCTATTTGAATCTTGAATAAATAAAATTACATTTGTATGGGCAAGTCGCCCTCCGCTGGCCTCTTAAAAAATTAAACCTTTTAACTTGGATGAATATAACAAGTGAATATTAGATGAAATAATAAAATTAGGTACTTATAAACTTAAAACTTAAAACACAACTTCACAAACCAAACTTAACTTCAAAACTTAAAACAAAACATTTTTTTAATTTTGCAAATATGTATTCTCAAAAAATAATGTGCTGCAATATCTTCTCGCAACTTTTTTAGTTCTTTTTTATATCTTGCATTAAAAACAATATCTCCTTTTTTTCTTGAATTGCCTTCAAATAGATCATGCTCAATTTGAACAGGAAATGCGTTAATGTTAGATTGCCTCATTCGAGCGTTTAAACGCCTGTGCCAACCCTCTAGGCTGTTATTCGTACGATGAACTTCATAAGAAAATTAAAAAAAAAAATTATAAGAAAAATTAATTTTAGGCCAAACGCGATTTAGACTTATTAAGAACTCGGTCTAAAGCTATCTAGACTAACGGCAAATTAGTCTTAACGCTTATTTGACTAACGGCTAATTAGTCTCAATGCTTAATGAAAATGATGTTTAGTCATAACGCGATATAGTCTCACTACGAATTAGGTATACAAAGATGAAGCGTTTATTTTTAGGTTTTGTTTCGCTAACTGAGGTGCAGATTTTGTCCTAAATTTTAATAAAACTAATTCACCGTAACACGTTCACTGTACCTGTCTTTTTGCTGTAGGTAATAAATACTTTAATGTAAAGTTCGTGGAGTTGTTGTCTCTTTTTTACCCATTAAGGTCCTAAGTTCGACCCAGTATTAGGTACGTCAAATGATGATTACCTGATTTAGAACCCCTTGATTGAGCAAGTCAATTATATTTATGAAAATTTGATGTATACTCATAAAAATATCAATAAGTTCATTAAAAATAGCGATATACATAATTTAAATACTAGAAATAAGAACAAACTGGCTGTGCCCACTACTAGACTACATAAGATTAATGTATCTTTTAAAGGGCAATGTATACGCTTCTACAACAAAACTCCAAGTGAGTTGCAAAAATTATCTATAAATAAATTCAAACGGATTGTCAAAAATATTCTTTGCAAAAAGGCTTACAATAAAATATCAGATTATCTAGACGACAAAAAAGTCTGGGACGAGTTATGCTCCAACTCTAAAACTAACAATCTAATAAGGTAAAGGTTTCTGTGTGCTTCTTTACTTTACCTTAAAAAGATTGAAGTGAAAAATTAATCAAAGTGATTACTTTTTTTCACATTTGTATTTCTTATTTAACTTGTA
The DNA here is from genome assembly GCA_963931895.1 of Eupithecia pulchellata. NCBI lineage: Eukaryota > Metazoa > Arthropoda > Insecta > Lepidoptera > Geometridae > Eupithecia > Eupithecia pulchellata. The sequence goes on along the minus strand of OZ007542.1, from coordinate 3,460,289 downwards.
TTTCGTGACGTGTCCAAAGGAAATAAAGCAGTGTCTAAAGGAAATAAAGCATAACATTTTCCATCATCCAGGCCAATAGCATTCGTATCAGTGCTGATCGTCTCGACGGTGGCCATCGCTACCTGGACCTCCATCGCGCTGGACGAGGTGACTCCCCGCGGGCCCCGCGTGCTGGCCGCCACTCCTCAGCTGAGGGACTTCCTCAGCGCTTACGGGGTGTTGGCCTTTCAGGTACGCATCGCAATAATATTTATTTATTTATTTGTAAACATGCACTGAACAATGAAATGATAAAAATATAAAAATATAAAAATTAATTATAAATATAATTAATTTATTATTAATTTAATTATAAAAATGATAATGCCATCTATGGCGCTCATTAGGGGAGGCCTATGTCCAGCAGTGGACTATTATAGGCTGGTGATGATGATGATGATGAAACATGCACTTCTATCATTACGGGCACACCCAATTCAATAGAGTACCTTACATTCTAGGCTTAGTTTAGCTTCCATTATACAATAAACGAAAAATAAAAACTAATATACAATTTCACCGATAAATACAATAATAAAATGTCATACATGAGGTATAATGTCAAAGTACTAATATGAGTAGGAACTACACGTCAACCACCCGCTGATCTGTGTCGGTGGCGTCGGGGGTTTTTGTGTGGAGAGGCCATGACACATTGATGATAAAGAAAATAAATATGTAGTAATACAGTGTCTGTGCTTAATGCACCCAGGTGAATTAAGTCTACCGGGTGGGTGTACTTTGATCACCCAGGTGCGTTAAGTCTACCCTGCGTAGCACTTAACTCACCCAGGTGATTTACTTCAGGTGAATTAAGTCTACCCGGCCGAGCTCTTTACATTAAGTTATTTAGACTTATTATTTTGTATGTATGTTAGTCTGTAGGTATTTGTTGATATGAGCCCTAGAATTAGTTTTTTGCCATCCTTAACTGTTCTTAGGTTGCCTGAAATAAATGATTTATTATTATTATTTTACACTGTGACTCAGATTTTTGGACTGGGTAGTACGGAGCATATCTTTTGGGTTGTGCGGGGAAAATTATTGGGTAGAAAAATTGTGGGTTGAACGGGTAAGCACTCTAATTACCGTCGTACCTATTTGATTCAGATTCAGATTATTTATAGATAAAGCTTGTCACATGTCATAAAGTAGGTTTAGGTACTTTTTACGCTGCTTAGCAGAACGCACGAATCGGCACTCATTTGGTTTTTTACTCCAAAAGACGACGCACGAATCGAACCTAATCCAAAGTAAGTAAGTAAATAAGTAAGTAGGTAAGTAAGTAAGTACCATTTAGTTATTAAGACTTTTGTATGTATGTATGAAGGTATGTCAACGTGTAAGGTATTTGTTGATATATAACTCCTAGAATAAGTGTTTTACGATCCTTAACTGTTTTTATGTTGTCTGAAATAAATGAAAATACATAAAAAAAAATTAAAAAATGTACCTACAGCCGAATATTGTATGAACTAAAGTTGTGACAACGTTTAAACTAATATTATAAAGAGGAAAGATTTGTTTTGATCGAATAGGGTCCGAAACTACTGGACCGATTTGAAAAAATCTGTCTCCATTAGAATCTTTAATTTTCCCTGATGAACATATACTGGTATACTTAATGTAGAATATTTTCAAAAAAGAGATCCGCATTAAAACATAAATTTTTGTTAAATACCTCGAAGCCAGGACTCTAGTGAATAGATAAAGATATAGTTTAAAAGTATAGAAGTAAAAGGAAAAAATCATGCCGTTTTATAATAACAACAGAAAATTTTATGAATTGAAACTAAAACTACTGCAATTACTAGACTTTGAGCCCGCCATGTGCGTCGTAACGAACGCTTACTACGTGCAGTATGTACAGTGCGCGTCAGAATTAAGTACCTCCTATGATAGGGGGGTACTCCCACATACATTGAGATAGGGGCCCTATCTCAATGTACCTATGTGGGACACGATAGTTGTTATTGTTGGGAATTTCAGACTTTGAGTATTATGGAAGGGTTGTTCGATCCTGAGCGGCGGCGTGATAAATTTTTGCATATGAAAATTTGTGACAAGTTACACGGGAATTAGAAGTAGTTGAAAATATTTTGTAGACAAGGGGGATACTTAATTCTGACGCGCACTGTACCTAACTTCCTGGCTAGAATGATAAGATCCAAACCGCAATGCCTCATTTAATTTTGTTTCATTCTTTTGACGCCTGATAAGACAAGTAGGTATCCTACCCTACATATCAGATATCAATGATATTCGATATTGGCCGTTTTGGCCGCCGCCGCCGCAGTTCCGTTATGTTATAAACTAGTGGTCGGCCCCGGCTGCGGCTTCGCACGGGTTTTTAACAAAACAGGTATATTAATATTAAATTATAAATAATAAATTTTTACGGATCGTTAAATTTTTTGAAAATATCCTATGTTCATCAGGCATAATGTAGAATTCTAATGGTCAAATATTTTTTCAAATTGGACTTCCTAGGAGTTTCAGAGACTTTAATCAAACAATCAAATCTTTTCTATAATATTAGTATCTTATGTTCTTCGAATCTTATGTTTTCTGTCCCCAGTTCGACATCCACCCAATGCTGTTAACCATTCAAGTGGACATGCGCGACGCTCGTCAGATCAACAAGGCGGTCGCGGGCGGCTTCACCGCGACCCTAACGCTGTTCACTGTTACCACGGTCCTAGCGGGGAATAGATACGGCGTTGATGTCGACAATAATGTGCTGCAAGGTGATTTTATTATAAAGTTATTTCAATAGGTACACTGCCGTGTGGTGCCGGCATAGAATTTCACCACTTCAACTCTTCCCGTGGGTGTCGTAAGAGGCGACTAAGGGAAACACACCCGGGGGCGGGCAGCAGCGCCTTCTGCAGAACAACTACACCGAACTGCGATCCCCAACCCGCATGCCCAGCGTGGGGATTATGGGCAATAACCCCCAAATAATGATGCCATCTATGGCGCTCATTAGGGGAGGCCTATGTCCAGCAGTGGACTATTATAGGCTGGTGATGATGTTGAATAGGTACAGAAATTACTATAATTATAAAAATGCTGGACAATCCACACAGTATCATCTAGCATCAAGCTAAGCTGAGTTTGTGCTAGGGGTACTAGATGACTGATATACTTAATACAATATGCATAAATATATATTTTTTACAACCCGTAGGTTTACTGCTTGCTAACAAAAATGTATAAGATGAGTTTGGAAAGAGAAGTGTACCTAGTACATATTTTTTGAATTTGTCGGATCTCGTAAGTTGCACTTTTTAAATCCACCTATATTTTTACAGGGATGCCCCCCTCAATACCTCTGTACGTGGTAGCTCTGCTGGTAACACTGCAACTGTGCCTGTCGTCTGCTGTTGGCAACTCCGTACTGTTTCAGCAGATTGAAGACTATTTCCGGATTCCAAGAAGTAAGTTCAGACAGAACGCTACATAGAAAATATGTTTTCGACCATTGCTACTAAAGTATTATTTTTACAAAATTCTCTATATTTTTCCTGTAAAATAAAGAAACGACTACTAGTTCAGATGGTCGCTCTACATATTTTCGGAGATAGTGTTAATGATGATAATGGCTTATGCAAAATTTTAAGACCTCGCTTAGAATATAAATCTTAATTTCCATTTTTACTTTAAATTTTTACAGGTGGCGCACGAAATGTATTATTTTTATAAATTGAAGTGCATAGCTGCAGTAGTTGCTGAGATATTAAAGATTTAAAACAAGACAGAAAAGTTACCAATTAAAGCAAAAAGAATAGCAGCACTTTAGGTGCTGCCAAACACAAACTAATAAAGTTTATGTCACAACAGAATCAGTACCTACAATGTTTAAGAAACCCTTAAAACTTAGATACATACATAGATGAAAGCTACAGATTGATATCTTCTTGCAGACCATTGACCTAAAGCATTCCAGAATCAACGCTCGCGAAAACCTTCGCATTGTTATAAGTTTAAAATGTTCTTTTCAGACTTCTGCTGGCAACGTATCCTGATCCGATCAACAATAGTGGCCCTCGCAGTGTTCTTAGCAGAATCCGTGCCAAGATTCGACCTCGTCATGGGCCTCGTCGGTTCCACCCTAACCGGCCCTCTCATGTTCATATTTCCCCCCATTTTCTTCCTTAAACTCTGCTACATAAAGTCGCAAATGGTAAAGAGAGATCCGCTAAAATTCGGCAAAAGAGTGACACCACAAAATGGCGTCCATATTACAAATGGCGACGGCGTCCGCATCACACATAATGATGACGTAAATATTGCAAATGGCGAAGATGCATTGTTGATTTTAGACGATGAATTAATTATCAACGGTTCTTTACAGAAATATAAAACATTTACGAATAAATATTACAGAAAGATATACGCTGACACAGACGACGATTACACTATAAAGTGGTATGACGTTATGTTTGCTAGTATTGTTATGTCTCTTGGTATACTTGCTACAGTTGTTGCAACCTACTCAAGTTGGGCAACCAATATACAATACGCATCATACTCCCCACCTTGTTTGGTCAATGCTACTATAGCTGCTAGAAGTTTCTTGAGTGATCTGTGATTTGGGAACCATTCATTATATACTTTGCGCCATCTTGTTTTTCAATGTGGCATTGAAATTAAAGATGGCGCAAAATATTCGTAAGCCGCGAATGATGTCCAGAATAAATAAAAAAGCTTATGCAATAAATCAAGGAAAATAAATGACGAAGTTGGGTTGAATCAACATGATTGGGGGAATATTTGTCGGCAAATTTTCGATGTTCGTTTTGTATAAAAATGTTTTGAATAGATGAGTAAATAATATTTTTCCCCCTCCTGGTTATTTATAAGTAAATCGATGATCTTATATTGAAGACGTTCTTGTTACAATGTATCATATCTTTCTAAGAGTTATAGTAGTTCCCATAGATTTCAAAATATGTTATGAAATGTTATAAACTTAATTTATAAGTATAAAATAAGGTCCTTAATCTAAGAAATTAATAAACTGTTTCATATAACAAAAATTGTATTCGATAAAATTATTAAAATACACATTTCTACGTACAATAGATTGAATATTGATCACAAACGCTTCTCAGTCATACATAGTAAAATAAACTTAAATTATTCAAGCGTTCAGTACATTAATTTATTACACCACACATAACTTGCCTTTTGCTACATTAGAAATACTTAAATAAAAATAATGGTCTAGGTAAATCTTAGTTCGGACTTATCAATTAAGATAAAAGTGGACCTTATCTACGATATATTGGTAAGTAAAGTAGGTACAACATTTTCCCATACATTTCGAAGACGCATCAGACACTTTTTACATTAAATTTAGGATACGCAAAAAACATTTAGGATACACATATAGAATACATAAATGAGATTAATTATACACCGATAATAAGAAACATTCTTATAGTATTGACTTAGAAATGGAACACGGACGTTTAATTGATTGATTAATGATTTTCAGTGGATTGCGATCTTAAAGCTACAGAATTCTGATTATGTTATGTTTGACTTTCCAAAGCGAATCTAAATTTTTAGATAACATAGAAATCATTTACACGAGCTGGAAATACCCTTAAAATACTACTATGAGTTGCTAACACAAAATTGCAATAATTGAGGTTTAATCGGTATTCCTATGAGGGAGTCCTTCTTAAATCATTAATACAGTAAAACTAAACAATTTAAGTTAAACCTCTTTACCTCCGATATCACTCACTGAGTCATCCTTAATTTCATTGGACCCATTTAAATTAACATTTAAATGATTACTATTGATATCAGTATCATCAATCGTAGTCAAGTTAACGTCATCAAGATCATCAGTAATAGAAGGAAATGAAGGAATATCATCAAATACTTTATCTATCTCAGAATCTTCATCGAAATGGCCATCTTCATCATAACCATACTTTTGTATTTCACTTTCTAGATTCTCGTTATCATTTCTCAAATCATATTGTAATTTATCATAATTTATATAATCAAAGTCATCATTATTAAGCTTATTTCCATTACATTGTTCATCAAAGAACATCAAACCATATTTTTCCATGTTTTTATCATCGAGCACATAATGGTGTGCCCTTAATATAATATGTTGTGTTTCTTCCGAACTATTTATTTGATCTTCACATTTGAAACAATCAAAGATTTATCATAATTAAGTATATTCTTCAGAATATAATCTATATCAAAAGCCGGAGCAACAGGGAGCATTAACAGCAGTGCGATCAGCATACTCAATAGGTATAACTTCTAGGTCACGTAAAGCATTCAGTTTAACCGAATCGGTATACGCAACTTGATCTGCGTCAACAAACTTATTGACTTCACTTGTAATGTCATTTACACACTGATTTTGAACATCATCTGGATTCATATGATCTACAAATTTATTATCATCGTAAGCTTGCTTAATAATATTTGATAACAGTTTTTTTCCATCTGCATGATTCATAATATTGTAATCTAAAACCTGATTATCATCACCGGTTTGATTCATTTCATCTAAAAACTGATTACGAACACTGACTCGTTTCAAAACGTCATCTGCAAACTGATTTCTATCGCCAGCTTGATTAAGATTATCTAAAACCTGATTTTCATAACTAGCGTCAATCATTTGTCCTGTAATGTGTGGTAAAAGATTATACTTGCGACTATCTAGATGGGAAGCGCTATGATCCGTCGTAACGACGTATCCACACGTCGCGGGCGGGTGTTATAGAAAGTCGTAGTTATTGACGTCGTCGAACGGTTGGCTTTGCGACGGTGGACGGGCGGCGGTCGCGCCTGGTCTATATTGCGGCTGCTGAAACGGGTAATTTTGTATCATACTAGCGGTCCGCGGCTTCGCACGGGTATTTAACAAAACTTCAATTTTTCATGCGGATCCCTAACTTTTTTGAAAATATTATATAGCCTATGTTCATTAGGGAAAATTTAGAATTCTAATAGTGAAACAATTTTTCAAATCCTATTCAGCTCTAGTACGACCGATTTGAAAAATTGTTTCACCATTAGCCTATTAAGTATAGATGAAAAATATATGTTTCCAAAAGACGCTACACACATAATTTTCACCAAAGATATGTCTTCTGCTGTACACGAGACAACCTTAGATTAACATTACGCGGTACTTTGGAATACTCTAAATACCAGTTTTAATTTCGATCTTGATCTTTCACCAAATGATAGAAAGTCGGTGGTTCCAAATTAGAAGGTACGAAAGTCTTTATAATGTTGCAAAACAAAATCGTTGCTAATCGCGCGCTATCGTCAAGAGAATGTATCAAATTCTATAAAGATTCAAGATTGATATATGATATGGATCAGTTGATCTACCTGTAGTTTGTTCGCAACAGTCTGCAGTTAGCTCAATTGTTTCAATTGTAAATACTAGTTTTTATTTAGTTAGATAATTGTAATTTTCTCTGTTAATAAAGGCTTTTTGCCCTGTTAAAAAAAATTGATATTAAAACCATTCTTAGGGATCCTGTAACGGATGGATTTCCTATACAAACGTAGTTTGTAATTATAGAATATTTTCACCGCGTTTTGCCTTTTGTATCAGAATGCTATTTACTTAGGTTTGCCACAAGCTTTTTTCAAAATACTTATCAACTCAAAAACTAAGTAAACAAGATTTAATGTGATTTCAGAAGTATTTTGAAAAAAGTTTATGGGAATCAAGATGAATACTATTTTAATACAAATTAGTACACTATGGTGAAAAATATGATCTAATTACAAATTTTTTTGGTAACACGTTTGTATGGGAAATTCAAACGTCGTCATCGGAGCCTTAAAGGCGCGTGTCCAAATATGTGCTACACAGCACATTTACAGTTACTATAAATTGACTGATGAATATTTAAGAAATATGAAGCAAGGACAACATAAGCAAATGGCGACAGTGAAAACGATAGATTTAGCTATCATGATCCTGATTTAACACATTTCTAAAGGACCATGGTAACTGAACCTGTATTTAGTGATAAGTCTAGTTGTGATGCTTTATAATAACCTATTATTGTACTTAGCTATTTATTTACATTTAATAGGCCGACATTTTGCGGCAAATTGCCATTTTATTTGAAACTTTAAACAATGTGTGAAGTAAAATTTTACAAAAATTGTTGGTAACCTCTTGGAATATTCCACCAGCAAACTATACGAAATTATTTTTATTTTATTTTCCCATTTTTCTAATACATAATGATATGTAAGCTTATATTGTCTGATTTATGGATATGGCATTAAATATTTTTTTTGCCATACATCATCTTACGATATCAAACGATATTTAGCATATCAGATGATAATTATATGGAATTTTTTATTCAGTTTGCTTGGCAAAATAACCCAAAAAAATATACCTTCCATAAAATTTTACCTCATTTGCAGTTTCTATGCAAGGTTGTACCACAACACAACTAGACTTAAGAAAGTGAGAATGTGAGTAAAGCATTACTTGTGCGAGTGAGATGAAGGTGAGTTCAGTTGAAGATGAGATGAGTGTTCACATGTGCGGGTTGTGCGGCCGGCCGCCGCGCGGCGCTTGCTGCTGCTAGAAACAGTGGGCGGTGAGTTTTAGTACTGCTAGGAACATAGTGGACAGTGACCTTTAGTACTGCTAGGGACATAGTGGCCAGCGAGCGAGTAGATAAACAGCTGGCAACTTTGGATGATAGTTTAGAAAAATATAAAAATTAGCTTTATTACTAAGCCAAGAATATTATTTCTATACCGGTGTACAATGAGATTGGAAGATTTTTGTTAGAAGCCTGGCTTAGTGCCGCCGGGCCGACATTTTGATTTTTTTTCAAAATGGTGTCGCTTCATGAAACCTACATAGAGCGATTAGGAATATTTATACAAAAAAAAAATATATGATCACAATAGTCCTAAAGCGTCACATTTCAGAGTTATGTGCAAAAAAGATCGAAGTTGAATAATTATCTTGGAAACTATTTCAGAAGAATATTGTGCGTAAGAAATAAAGAACAAATGACTTTTCTTTCAGTTACGTGTAATTACCGTTGATTTCAATTTACAAATATGTAACTTTGTAACGTGACACTTTAGAAATATGATGACCATATCTTTTATTGTTTATTTATTTGTTTAAATATAAATGTGAGAATTAACGAGACCGCCATTGAAATCTAAATGGCGGACGGTTCACTAAGCCAAAATCTTCGAACCACTTTTGGTCTAAGTTTGTACGCTATGTATACATACTGCTCAAGTGTTAGCTTATTGCGGAAATAGCCTTTACTTGCATAACTAATAAATAATGTATAAGATTATTCAATAATTAGTGGTATGAACTAAGTATAAAGGGTTATAGGCTGTATATAAAAAAATATATATACCTAAAGCAACTTTGAATCACTGACGTAGAGAAGTTAGAAAAATAGGAGTTTTGTAAAGCTGGTATGAAAGGAAGCTATTTACAAATATTGCAAAATGAACAATGTGAACATTGTATCTAGAAATAGGCTATACTAGTTACCTACCAAAGACGTTAAGAGTCGATCTTGTTGATCGAGTACGTATCCAATAGAGTAGAAATGTCTGATAATTGGTCACCAAAATATTCTGCCAAAAATTACACAGAATAATAAGAATACAATGTTGCAACGTGTTCTGATTGGCTGAATCAATGTCATTTGATAAAAATGGGGTAAAATGATTCTTATATCGATGTTTTAGCGAGTGTCATGCTAACGATTTTTAATTCAATAATGCCAATTTTTTTTTTTCTACTTTGCTTATTTTATTTAATATCGTACTAATTATAGTACTTTAAATACTATGTAGATATTATACATTTCCTTTAAAATATCGATATCGATAGCCTAAACCAGCTTGTTCCTTCTCTAAATATGTAAGTGCTAAAACACGGACGTGTGGCAGAAATTCGGTTTTAAGTATGGCGCCTCTACTGGATACGTACTCGATATGTTGATTTAAGATTCTTGTTGCTGCAACAGTTGCTGTAATAAAGGTTACCTGTTGCAACAGATGCCGTAACCCGGGGTTGGAAGGGAGCATGGGTCGCATCACGCGAGGTGGATGTCCGCCGACGCCGACGCCGCTACGCAACTGTTGTTGCAACTGTTGCTGCAACTGATGCTTACGCTGTTGCTCCTAAAAATAAATAAAATACAATTTATTCCTGTAACTATAAGTAATTCACATGTCTTATGGCATCTCATTGTCTTCTTCCCGCCATCTCTAAGCCGACTAGAGGCCTAGCTTGTCTGGACCATATATTCATAAAGTCCCGTTTCAAGTCGGTAGGAACAGTATGCGTAGCATCTATCACGGATCACTACCCTGTTCTAGCAGGGCTCTTGGTCTCGAAACATACTAGTAAATGCACTTCACGTTGGCGACTTAAAACGGATATTAACGCTGCAGCTTCTATATTGAATAAAACAGACTGGTCGGAAGTTATTACTGACACAAACATTAATACATCGGTTTCATCTTTCTATACAATAATTAATAACAGTCTTAAGTCTAACACTAAAAAGGTACAGATAAGCCGCAAAAAGGTAATTTTAAAGCCCTGGATAACGGCTGGCCTTATCCGATGTATGAGGCATCGCGATAAGCTTCACCAAGACTGTAAGGCATCACCCAGAGACACTGTCTGTCGAAAGGTCTACACTAGATACAGAAACTTCTGCTGTAATCTCCTACGGAAGATGAAAGCAGATTATAATAGCCGACTTATTACCGACAGTAAAGAGAATCCAAAGAAACTTTGGAAGTCAATTAAGAACATCTGCCAACCATCGACCGGCACTAATGAAGCTGAAGAGTTGCTTAAATCTAATGACGATGCGAAGGCGTCACTTAACAACGCCAATAGCCACTTTGTCACAGTCGGAAGCAAGTATGCTGAATCTATCTTAACTAGGCTAAAGGAGACTGAACAATCTCTGACGAATTCTTACAGGTCACGTACGGCGAGCGCTCCCTCACTTTTTATGTACCCAACCGACCCATCTGAAGTTACTGCAACAATACTGAAACTTAATCAGGAAAGCGCTCCCGGTTTAGATAACCTAACTGTTCCATTATTGAAAGCGTCTCTTCCCGCAATAGCTGCTCCTCTAGCTCATATCTTTAACCTAAGTCTTGAGAGTGGCGAATTCCCAGATGTCTGGAAGACTGCAGCAATATCGCCTATTTATAAGTGCGGCTTGAAGAGTTCTCCCGACAACTATAGGCCGATTGCTCTTCTGAGTATCCTATCAAAGGTCATGGAGAAAATTGTAAGTAGCCGCTTGGTTCCCTTCTTAGAATCACAGAAGATCATATCTGAAAGGCAATTTGGATTTAGAAGAGGTAAATCGACCGAAGATGCGGTTGCACTTTTTACTAACTTAGTGTCTTCTCACGTCGATGGTGGCAGGTACTGTTTAGGTGTCTTTATCGACCTGGCGAAGGCATTCGATACCGTGTCGATTAAGTTGCTTTTAAAGAAGCTTGAAGCAGCCGGAGTACGGGGAGTCGCACACAACTGGTTCAAGAGCTACTTGTCAAATCGTAGGCAATGCGTTAAAATATCAAATCAACTAAGCTCTGAGCTTCCAATTAACTACGGTGTGCCCCAGGGTAGCGTCTTGGGACCTACCCTGTTTAACCTCTACTTAAACGATATCCTACAACTAAAACTAAAACAGGCCGAAATTGTTGCATACGCAGATGATACGGCAATTTTGTTTTATGGTGATAGCTGGGAGAACGCGTACTTAGCCGCAGAAGAGGGGCTGTTGAAGACAGTAACGGCTCTTAACAAAAACCTACTAACAATGAATGTCAAAAAAACTAAATACCTAGCATTCTCGAAAACTGTAGTAGCCAATCCCCCCGCCTTCCTAACTATCAGTGTCCCCGATGGATCCACACGTACTGGCGAGAATTATCATAGCACTGTTAATGCTATCGACCGCACCACTAGCATAAAATATCTAGGCGTTGTGCTCGATGAGAGTCTTTCGTATAAATATCACATCGCAGACATGACAGCCCGAGTTAGGAAACTAATCTTTGTCATGAAACGATTACGCGACTGCACCCCTAGAGATGTTTTGAAAACTGTGTATGTGTCGTTATGTCAGTCGATAATACAGTACTGTATCTCAGTTTGGGGAAGTGCTGGTAAAACTCTGTTCATGAAATTAGAGAGAGCCCAAAGGGCATTAATCAAGGTTACTCTGAAAAAACCGTTCCGTTTCCCAACAGACGACCTCTACAGAGAGTTTAACGTACTTCGGGTACGACAGCTCTTCATCTTAAGTGCAGCTATTAAGACACATAGAAGCATCAAAGCCCTCCCAAACTATGACGATATTATGGCAAAACGTGTGTACAAAATTCCTACACCAAAGACGCATTCACTCATGGCAAGACGCAGTCCAGCCTTCTCCTTACCCTGCACATATAATAAATTATGTAAGCTCTGTGACTTGAAAGATAAATCACTATTCTCATGTAAATCACTGATTAAAAACAAGCTCCTTGAACTGACCTATTCCGAAACTGAAGCCCTCATTTGACTTGGTACTCGCAGACCGAACACTCACACTCACATACTCTACATTTCCACACATGACTCACACGCCTGTGTTGCCCAACCTCTTGGAGGCTTTGGCGCCGCATGAGGCCTAGTACGCGCACTCATTACACTCACACACAGTACACAGACAAACACTCTAGGTACACTATACACTCGACACACAATCTCACAAACTCTCCGGCACACAATCCATTCAAAATCAATCTGTAATTAATTAAAATTATACTATTTAAATAATACTATTTCATGTAATTCTGCATGTTAGTTATTATAATTAATCGCTTATTTATTCTTACACGTATAAAACAAAACATAAACAAATATTGAAAGGAAATCTACTAGTGTTCTAAATACATATTGTTAACGCACTCACGGACCTCAAGACACAAGCATTCATGCTTAGTTTGAGATCCACCGGCACTGTACTAAACACTTATACAACTGTTTTGGTAAATAAATGAATTTTATTTTTTTTTATTTTATTTTTAATTATAAATAAATAATTAATGCTGGACAATCTATATAGCATCACCTAGCTTCATAATAATAATAATAATAACTCATTTATTTCAGGCAACATTAGTCTAGTACAGGATGGAAAATACTTAAAAACTACGGCCCATATAAAATATATACCTTAAACTAACATACATAAAATAAACTTAATTACTAACACGTAATGTGGCGACGTGTGTGACGCGGTATGCTTCAAGCTAAGCAGAGCTTGTGTTATGAGATATAATAAAGGTAATGTTTAAGAGCCGTGCAGACTAGTTACCTCGAGTTGCTTGTAATGTTGCTCTTGCTGCTGCGCCGCGTGTAAATGCCCCATTATATCCATCTGGCTCTTGAACTGCGCCTCCTGGCGGACAACGGGATTACGTACTTAAAACATCTCTTCTACACATGGTATTTTCAGATTTCAATAAATTAAAGAAATAAAGTTATTCAAATCTGAGTTATCACCTATTTCTTTTCAATTTCGGCAAGATAACGAATCGGCCGCATCATTCTCATAAAAATTCTCATAAATCAAAAGGAGTCCAAAATCAATGATTGTCGCTTATCCAAGTAACCAGCAGCTTTCTGCCCATCGTTGAGTAGAGTCCGCGCAAATCTTTATGAGCTCTGTTAAGTTGGCTTCAACGGCTGCGCACCGCACCGTAAATAAGGCGTTGAGGGGAAAGAACGGGTTGAGAGGGGATCTGACTGTCAAACCAGGGCTTCCAGCAAGAATTGTGGCGTATTTTTATTTTGTGTAGCACATTTTGTTCCGCAATAATTTATTTTTCAATTCAATATTTATGAATATCCTAAACTCAATGACGGATTATTTGAAACCTAAAATGTTAGAATAAATTACAGTTTTTATCTAAGGCAATTAACCCTAGTTTGAAAATAAAATAATTACAATGTAGCAAATTTATAGTTCATGTAGTTGGCAATACTGTTAAATGAATGGTTTTGGTACAATGTCACAGCAAAGTCTTTGACGGTTGTTCGGTGTTTGTTTCGTTGTTTTGATTGTTTGTTCTTGCGATTTTGTGGAGTATTCCCTGATACTAGCTGTTTCTCTTTATCGATAAATATGCCTCGCGGGCGTTTAACGTACTGCGACGTCAAACACGAAAAATGGTGTTCCATGTCATGAATTTCATGAGAAAAGAAGCCGACGGAGGTCTTCAATTCAACCTCAAAATGGTACTTCAACGGACTGCAGCTGCGACAGGTGTGTCTATTAGCACCATAAAAAGGATTTCTGCGACTACAAGAAACCCCGATTCGCCAGGAGGCAGCATGGCGCCAGTTTTTCGTACGCCTGGTAAGAAGAGGAGAGGTGTTGCTCGAGTGACTGGCCTAGATGCTTTCGACCGCAGTGTTGTGAAAAGGTGCGTGCATAATTTTCATAAAACAGAAAAGGAATTGCCTGACAATAAATTCAATATGTCTTTCATAGTAACTATGTATGCATTGTTTTACTCAAAACTACAACACCACAGACTTAACGTTGTGAGATACCACTTTCAAAGTCTTATCTTTCGCACGGGTGTGAAGCCGGGGTACGTCGCTAGTTGGTAGATATGACTTTTCTGTTTGATAGTACATGCGCACTTTTGCTTCCGTGACTACGTTAACAGGGCTCATAAAGATTTGCGCGGACTCTACCTGTGTCATCATCAGCCTATAACAGTCCACTGCTGGACCTCTAGGCCTCTTTTTATAAGCGCCATAGACTGATCATTTGGGGGTTATTGCCCATAATCCCCACGGTGGGCATGCGGGTTGGGAATCGCAGTACGGTTGAGTAGTTCTGCAGAGGGCGCTGCTGCCCTCCCCGGTGTGTTTCCCTTAGTCGCCTCTTACGACACCCACGGGAAGAGTTGGGGTGGTGAAATTCTATGCCGGCACCACACGGCATACGAGACCTGTGTAGGTACTATACAGTCATCAATATAATACTGACCTGCTGATGAGCGGCTTCCAAAGTCTGCTGCAACTGCTGGATCTTATGTAGGTTCTCCTGCCGCGCCGCCTCCAAGCCGTCTAGCTGGTTGGCGCGAGGGCCTTTCCCCCCACCCACGGAGCCCTGCATGCCGCCTTGACTTTGCATACCGCCCTGTCCTGGCATACCGCCTTGACCTGGCATACCGCCCTGACCTGGCATACCACCTACACAAAGAAAAAATATGTCTCAAATATGTTTACTTAAACACTTGAACGACCTCTGTTATGCAGTAGAAGCTCTGCCTGCCAACACATCCAGTTTGATTGCCGCAGAGTATGGATTATTCAGTTAATATGCTTACTTATTTTCTTTTATTTGCTGTAAATGAATAATTTTTACTTTACTATAACACAAGTTCTACTTAGTTTGCTTGCTGGAATGATGCTGAGTAAATACCCACATTAATTAACTTCTACAACAATATATATGAGTTATTTACTACTTGTATTCTGAGTACTCTGCCTTTCTGGTGACGGTTTCGATGTTTAGGCAATTGATATGAGTGTAAATACTAGTTGTTATTATTTTATTCTGCTATGTACATTATAACTCTGTTATGTATATATATCAGAACAGAATAATGAAAATGAAGAATGTAAGTATTGTAGATTTTTTGTTTATAAATTATTTTATACATAAAAAAACTGTGTCAATTAGACTATTAGGCCCTTAGTATCCGTAAGTACCTTGTCCTTGCATTCCGCCTTGTCCCGGCATTCCACCTTGTCCCGGCATTCCGCCTTGGCCCGGCATACCGCCTTGACCCGGCATACCGCCTTGACCTGGCATACCGCCTTGGCCTGGCATACCCCCTTGTCCTGGCATTCCGGATTGTCCCTGCATGCCACCTTGACCCGGCATTCCAGATTGGCCCTGCATGCCTCCAGATATCATCATGCCCTGGAAAATGATTATCAGTTGTAGTTATTGACCTGGCCTAAATTACTTAGTCTAGAAGTGACGTGACAGCTCTTGCACTTGGTTTAGCGTTTGAACCGGATCAACTATATCGGTAAATGCGCTGCACTGAATATATTTTATATTTAACGATTTTGATAGCAACGGTAAATTTGAACCTTAGAACTGCTGCGTGGTCATTATGGCATTACTTATAATAAAATTATAATAGCCAATATGACACTAATCAGCCTCCCTAGCACGGGGATTCTTGTCTAGGGTAGTATATTATATGTCATATAATGCGTTAGTAAAATTGGAGGAGCGATGTTATTCTACCGTAGAGAATAATATGCGGCATTGTTCTCTATGGTAGGTATATCAATATCATAACAATGAGGCAAATGTCAAGCAGTGGTCTAGTAATAATACTAGCTCACTGTTGGACATAGGCGTCATGAATAGGTGTTTGTGTGAACAAACACCACGTAGATCGCAGTTCGGTGGAGTTGTTCTGCAGAGGGCGCTGCTGCCCGCCCTCCGGTGTGTCTCCCTTAGTCGCCCCTTACGACCCACTTACGCCTCACAGGAAGAGAGGGGGTGGTGAGATTCTATACCGGTACTAAACGGCAAATAATGAGCCTAAATGAGCCCAAATGGGGAAATAATAGTACCCGTAAGGCTTTGCCAAACAGAACGCGTTATAACGCCGCGTCAGGGCGCTAAGTCGACGCGGCGTCAACCGCGCTATAGCGCCGAACTGTTTGTACTATGACGGTACTCTACTGTCATACAGACCGGCGGCGCTAGCCGTACGCAACGTTTTGTCGCTGTGTGACAGTGGAGTACCGTCATAGTACAACACAGTTCGGCGCTATAGCGCGGCGTCAATTAGCGCCCTGACGCGACGTAATAACGCGTTCTGCTTGGAAAAGCCTTTACCTAGACTGCTGATGTGACGTGAGTCGACAGATCTCTCAAAGTATTACCTGATGGCTTTGCGACTGCATCTGTGGTTGTCCCATGCCTTGCTGGCCCATCTGCCCCATGCCTCCCATGCTGCCTGATGGCATGCCTGACGAACCTGGAAGTCATTTAAATTAACAACAATTTATTAACTTGTTATACTATTGCAACATCAAGACAGACCTTTAGATATCACTGTTACCGTTACCAAGAATTCATGCAGTTTTCGTAACGCTATGACCACCCGGGCGCGGTAACACGAAAGAGACAATGAGTGCTGATGCGAGTTTTAGCTATAATGAGTGTAGCGGTATCTTTTATTCCCATGGTTATTTGTAATTCACCGACTCACTTTCAATCTAACATCGATGGAGTCAAATAGTATAAGTTAATTTGTAATTTCATTTATTTTAATTAAATTTTTGCACGAAAACATGGTCTTTCTGTACCCTCCATAGCAGTCGTACATAATTAACTGAGAAAATAAATAATAATAAACAAATAAAGCTGGTCAATACCATAATACACAGATGATTATCTAGCCCCTAGCTAAGCAGAGCTTGTGTGATGGTACTATGTAACTGATATACATAATAATATACGACATAAATAGATATTTTTTATTATACATAGAAAACGACCAGAACACCCTGATGAAATATTTGCAGATCGTACAAATATTTGTTCCGAGGCGGGAAACGAACGCTCAACCTCCTGCGTCGCAGTCGTACCTTCGCCCACCGCACCACAGACGTTGTCAAATCATCCGACAATCCATAGTGTTAGTAGCACATAATATGTAATGCACTGTTCATTATTATTTATAACTAGCGGTCCTCGCCGGATTCGCACGGATATTATTATTTATTTTATTTATTACCTGCCATGGTAGACTGAGGCATGTTAGGAGGCATCCCTCCGGAGCCGCTCACAGCCGGCATCTGTTTGTTTATCATCTGGGACATCTTCTGCTGCTGTATCACCTGATAAACAAATAAATAAATAAAATAATAATGTAATAATAATAATAATGTTGGACAATCCACACAGCGTCATCCAGCCCCAAGCTAAGCAGAGCTTGTGTTATGGGTACTAGATGACTGATATACATAATACAATAATATTAAATAGATAGATATTTTTACTATACATAGAAAACAACCAGAACCCCTGAACAAATATCTGCAGATCTTACAAATATTTGTCCTGAGGCGGGAATCGGACCCGCAACCTCCTGCGTCGCAGGCGAACCTTCACCCACCGCGCCACAGTGGTCGTCGTAATAAATAATGCTGGACAATTCACACAGCATTATCTAACCCCAAGCTAAACAGAGCTTTACCCCAAGCTATGTTATCTTGGAGTTATTTAGTTCATTATTTATTTATTATAAGTAACCTTTCAGAGTCCTGAGTGCTAACCGTTACACTTGGAGGCCGTGTGGTGCCGGCAAAGAATTTCACCACCCCAACTCTTCCCGTGGGTGTCGTAAGAGGCGACTAAGGGAAACACAGCGGGGGGCGGGCAGCAGCGCCTTCTGCAGAACAACTACACCGAACTGCGATCCCCAACCCGCATGCCCAGCGTGGGGATTATGGGCAATAACCCCCAAATAATGATGCCATCTATGGCGCTCATTAGGGGAGGCCTATGTCCAGCAGTGGACTATTATAGGCTGGTGATGATGATGATGATGATGAACCTTTCATACTTCAATGTTAGCAATCGAATCTACTGTTTAATTTTTCACCCAGCATTGCGCCACACAGAGGTCGTCGAATATCTTACCTTTCTCAGTCGATCGACGAAGGTGGCCTGGTTGTTGGGTATAAAACCGAGATATGCCTTCTTATCGGGTGTATAGAGCAGGATTAGCACTTTGATATCGCATTGCGGAGGCGATGACATCGGGGAGAAATGGACGCAGCCGGCCTGGTAACAAATATTCACAAAATCAATGCAATAATAATGTGCGACGTTGATTCAGCGACCACCGCTCCGATAATAGTTTCAGTTAATGGCGTAATAGCGAAGAGTCTCGATCAATATCTCAAGAGACTCTCGCTAGGAAGTTGGATCAAGGGTCAGATCCAAAAGACGGTACTGCTGGACTCTACTACCACTTATGCCACACAGGGAAAGTACCTTAAATATTGTAGATGGAAAATTTTACTGAAAGAAGACATTATTTTAATTTATAAAACAATTTAGAACAAACCCGCAACACGAGAAAAATAATTACCCTTTAGCTTTATCATACCGACCGCTTCATCATAAGGATTATTTTTAGCTAAATAACATACCTAGTACTCGTATCAGTAATACCTTTTCTACAAATAATTTGGAGGATTTTTCTTAATGAATGGGAGATTTATTTGATTCTACGAAAGCATTTTTTTCGATTCATAGATATCATACCAATAAACGAGATCAAAAAGTTCCCATTTATAGGTGTTTCACAAGGTTCTTTATGATTCTCCAATTTTTTATTTCTACACAGTGCACACTAACCATGCTTTGTCTAAGTTAACAGAATGGCACTTACAAAGCCGTTGTCTACATCTACATGGTGGCATTCAAAGATTTGTTATGTTTTAGAACAGACTATACTATCCATGAATGTCTTTTGATCTTACGATCTAAAAACGTCTTATTAAATATTATAACTTTACCTTTGGGAAAAGTAGGTAAATAGACGCAGGTTACCCGTGTATATTAATAATAATGCATTGCATTATGTATGTATGTGCTTTATTGCAAATCAGCCAGATGCTAACTTCCATCTCACCTAATCTTATGCGCGGTTTCACTATGATCGTTTTTAGGTCCCATTCTATTGATTATATACACAAGCTATATTAAACAGTACTTACAAATCCGTTGACCATGACCTTGGTGAGTGCATCCAGGGCTTCGCTCGGCTGCAGGTGGAAGAGCACAGACTTGCTGTCTTTGAGGTACTGTCCGCCGATGCTGCTAATCAGCTGTTTTGGCATCAGCTGCATGAGTAGTTTGTTTGGCCATGTGTCTACTTTAAGCTCGGGCTCGATGTCTTTTGTGCTTGCTGATACCTGGAAGTATTTAAGTGTAATTAAGAATTGAGTGAAAATAACCACAGCCACATATGTATAAGACACCAGCAGTGCGCTCAGGCTTCCCACGGGTATTGAGAAAAAATTATAATTTATTATGACTTGGGTTGCATTGTTGAAGTTTTCATACGGATCCCTAACTTTTTGCAAATAGTCAATAGCCTTTGTTCATCAGGGATAATGTAGGATTATCATGGTGAAACAATTTTTCAAATCAGTTTAGTAGATTCTAAGCCTTATTCAATACAAACAATCAAATCTTTTTCTTATCTATACTAATATTATAAAGAGGAAAGATTTGATTGTTTGTAGTTGTTTGTTTGTTTGTTTGTTTGTTTGTTTGTTTGTTTGTTTGTTTGAATTGAATAGGCTCCGAAACTACTGAACCGAGTTAAAAAATTCTTTCACCATTAGAATCCTTAATTTTCCGTGATGAACATAGGCTATATAATATTTTCAAAAAAGTTAGGGATCCGCATGAAAAATTCAATAATTGAACCGTGGGCTGTATATTCAACCTCTTTTTCTATTATGGCGCGTCAGAATAGAAAAAGAGGTTGTATAGCGCACGGTGCTTGCTTTTTCTCTACGGCCAGTGTCAGTTTTAGAATGTCGAGTCATGTCAAAAACCCCAATGCTGTTAAAAAAGTAAAGATCCGTATGAAAACTGTAAAACCCATCGTTTTAGTGTGTATAATTTCTGAAATTTTTGTTTAATACCCGTGCGAAGCCGGGGCGGGCCGCTAGTAAGTTATATTTCATCATGATATTATATGGTAACTTTTATCATTCATAACTAAAAAATTACATTATCGGTGCAGGAGTTTTAATCTAGTTTTTAAAATGAAAAAAATATATATATATATCTGGTAGTATTTGTAACACTGAAATGAAACAAACTAGGAGTTGATTTTACGTATAGAGTGGAAGAAGGCCCATTTGAGGTCAAAGGTATATATATAATATATTTATACAATAATAGGGTGGTAGAAATAATAAAAGGTGACTCTGCCTCCATGACCCTGCGCCAATATAGAGGTTGGCTCAGAGTGTGCTGAACATTACATGCTTAGCGCTGTTTTTCAGCCAAAGACCTTAATACTGATTGACGTTACTGGCGGCAATTTGGTGACAAATATATTAAAGTACCTGTACTTTAATATATTTAAGAAAAAAGTAAAAAAAAAATATTCAAGTCAAAGTTCCTAACTACCTGTTGCTATGTACTACGTGAAGTAAATAGGTAATTACATTAATCATTAAAGAACAATTATAAATGCGATAACAATTAATGGCTTCAAGAAATTGATATGCTGCGAGTTATACTATAATACTACAATAAATAAATAAATAAAATATTTGGAATCAGCTACCAGTCGCAAGCGTACCCGCTTGCTGCGGTGCCTACTGTATTGTAAAGCTGATGCGCTGCGACTCACCAGTGGTACAAATCCGCGTACCTGGCAAGGCAGATGGTTGGTAGTCTTCTGCTGGTCCCCCGGAGAACTCTACTATATAACATACTCGATGTGCACCACTACAAGAGATGACGAGTGTGGTATGATCTCCACTAACCACATACCTGGCAAGGCAGATGCTTGGTAGTCTTGTTATCACGTACCTGGCAAGGCAGATGTTTGGTAGTCTTCTGCTGGTCCCCCGGAGACTTGCCCTTCTCCATCCACTCGATGACGCCGCTCCAGATGTAGCTGCGCTGCAGCCCCGCGGAGCCCGGCGCTCCGCCCCCCGCGGGCGCCGACGTCGACGCCTGTGCGGACACCATGCCCGGCATTCGTTGGTGACCAGGCTGAGGGAAATTTTGACATTGTAATCTTATTAGAATTTATAAATTGTTTTAAGTATAGCTGACATTCTTTATTGTACCTAATATGATAAATCGTAGGTAATAAGAAAAGGCATATCACATTAGTGACAAAACTGTAGTATGCCGTCTCCTATTTGCACCGCCAGAAGTGGCAAAACATGAAGGTCATTGATCAATTGTAACATAAATGTTTATACTGGTGTTTTAAGCAGATAAATGATTCTTATTCTTATCATCAGCAGCCTATATTAGTCTACTGCTGGACATAGGCCTCCCCTAATGAGCACCATAGCGCCCTGCCTTCAGTTTACTTATAACATTGTGTTACGAATAAATGTATTTGTATTTGCTTGTCGCATCCAGCATCTGCCAGCAGTCTTTCGCAGATCGTCATCCCACCTGGCAGCAGGGCGTTCCACTCTACGTTTGTATACTATACGGTCTTTGTGCCGGTTGGTGCCGGTGCCATAGAATTTCACCACCCCCTTGTTTAAGTATGCCCTTGTTTGAATATGTGGCCTTTGTTTGATATCGACAGAGCTATGATTGTCAGGTCGTCGACCGGCCGCGCGCCCAGCTGTATATGAGTGTAGGGTAAAATGCTTTTATGATATTAGAGGATTTTTTTTCAAAAATAAGTACCTACTCATGATACTGAAACTCCGGTGTCAAGGTTAAAACTGTCACAGTACCACTACACTAACATCCTGTATAATATCACCTGTATAGGGTGATGCGAGGGCGGCGGATGGGACGGCTGCGCCAGTTGCGTCAGCAGAGCCGAGTTGGTTGCGTACAGCGGCTGTCTCGGCGGCGCCAGCCAGTTGCCTCGGACGCCGCAGCCGGCCCGGGGGAACGCGCCTTGTCCCGGCCCGCCCACCGGTGGGCCCACGCCGGGAGGGGGGACGGTTGACATCGGCCGCGTGGGGACGGGACCGCCGCGTTGTCTACGTAATACAGAGACTTATAATAATATCTATATAATTATACCTACTTAGTCTATACTTAGGTCAATATCTATACTAATATTATAATGAGGAAAGATTTGTTTGTTTGTTTTAATTGAATAGGCTCCGAAACTACTGGACCAATTTGAAAAATTCTTTATCATGAACAAAGGCTATATAATTTTTGGTCCCAGTTTTTACACCTTTGTGTAACTAAAATATTTTCAAAAAAGTCAAAAACATCAAATCTTTCCTCTTTATAATATTAGTATAGATTATTTAATTTCTTTTATGTAATTTTACTATTTTTTTCCAATAGTCCTTGGTCTACAGGCAATAAAGCAGTTTGATATTCAATGTTTAAAATATTGAAAGCAACAAAACACAAACCCATAAACATCAGCCTGTATATCAGGGGCAGGCGGGGGCGCGGGGCTCGGCGGGCGTTCCTTCAGACTATACCCCCTCAACAGCACCATATGCCGTGGATCCTTAGCATAGTTCCGCTGCATCGCCGCATGGAACTCGCCGCCGGCGTGTTCGAAGAGCGCGTGCAATGCTGGGACTCTCCGCGCGGCGGCGACGGACACTTGGATCCCGCGCTCGCCGAGTAGACGGGCTGCGGATTCTATTGTGGGTGGGGCACCTGTAGCATATAATATAATTAAATATTTACGATAATAAGTCATTACTGTATTATTAATACCGATAGTGATTTTCTTCTGCTGTAGACTTACTTCATAATCATAATAGGGTATATTTGTCTATATGATAATAAATCTTCTAATATATTATTACATTGTTTATGTAAGGCAAACTCAACAAATGTTACCTTTCCGAATGCTTTTAATATGTAGTAATATTTTTTTTTTATCCGTTTTTATCACCATGAAATACTATAGAATCTAGAAATATAACAGGCGTTGATAGGCGATTGTGAAGATTTATTGTTCCTAAAAATTTGTATTTTAATTTATTTTTATAGCTATGTATTTCATATTGGTAAACCCAAAAAAATTAAATTCAAAAAAAAAATTGCCGTTTTTTTATGAATATGTTTTCATTTTACATCTACATCTTCATTGTTTGTATTAGGTATAAAAAAATATTATACCTAACAGGTAATTTCCTGCCACTCCAACACAAAAAAAGAGTCATGAAATTTTGACTATGTACTAAGGTCAAGATCAAGAAGTTGCTGTTGAAAATTTAGATTTTGCTAGTGTTCATTTACCAGGTCTATTATTTAACTTACCAGGAGGGACAAGCCCACCACCATATGCGGAGTAAGGCGGGGAGCAGCACAGGATCAGCACATGAGAGGATGTCTCACTTCGGCCAAGCTCGTCTAAGCATGCCAGGGCAGTTGTCATTGCTTCTGTTAGGCATGTCTTACTTTCTGCATGGCCACCATGGAACCTATGGAAAATTCTTAGGGTTAGCCTAGCTTCTTAGGATAATCTACTTTATACATCTTGAGTGATATTTTCGTCAATAAACCTAGACAGATTAGGATTACTATAGTCCAAGACAGCATCAATAGATTAAATTGAAAAAAAAAAAAACTATTTTAAGGCAAAAAAATACTAGGATTATCGGTTACCTAAATATATAAATAATGCTGGACAATCTACACAGCATCATCTAAACCCAATCAAAGTGAGTAGACTGGGTGTTAGTGACCTGGTCATTAGTGTCTTAGTGATTTTTTTGACACTGGTTTAAAAATTAAAGTGCGCTGACAGGCACCGAGATGTTAATACATTAGCTCGAAGAGCTATGTACCTACTGTGTCTAACCAATTAAGTTAATTCAACATTAAAAAATATTTCCGTTTTAAATACATACTGTATCTTATCTACAGCATCCAGCACAGCTTGAGGTGTGTGGAAAGGTCCATGAGCATTTATTGGCAGACCAGGCAGCGAGTCTGCTGATCTGTATGTAACAATGCAGTACACAGAGCCAGTACCACCTGCTTCCTCCAATGCTCCTCCATGGAAGTATCTAGAAATTGAACTTCGTTAGTATTACGTGCTACTGAGTGAAGAAAGGGATAATGAGGCTAATTTTGGCATGTATGTAAAGGAACATGACCTGGATTTAGCAGTTGATTTTTGTCAATATCAAATTTAAAACAGTTCATTTCTATAGTCGTAGGAAAGTAGTAGACTCCGGAAGAATACACAAAAACTTACTCAAGAGTAGGAATAATGTAATTTGTCTTCAATTCATTTATGTATGCTCCGTTAGCAGCAGTGGCTTCTATGGTAAATATAACTTGCGCCTGTACCGGCGAGTCTGGTGCGTTGACAACCATTTTTGTGTAATTATATTAAAACATTGCATCTGATAAAATTTTCTATAGGTTTCTAATTAGTTTTATTAAAAATCTGTCTGAAGCATTTTTGTAAGCAAAACCAGGCAAAACCAAAACAACACAATTTAACTTCAACTTCTTTTTTTCCAACACGAAAATTGGCTTTGATTGAATTTGACGTAACATTAATATGTTACTTTCTTCCTGAGACTGTCACTATCTTTGAGTAAAGGCAAACTATGCTGTCACTACTCCCGTTAACGTTCCATTTTACAAAAGTTCGTTTTCCTATAAGAAAAAATTTTATAATCCACCGTATTCTGTATTCAAGTGAAATTGAATATTATAAACTAACTTTTTTTGTAAACAATTCTGCTCTATGAAAGAGGCAAAAAAAAAAAATATTGATAATTTTTTTTATTGCCTCTCTTTCTTTGCATGAATCTTTGTACTACAATTCATTAATCGATCCACGCGTGAACTGTGTCCCTCCACACTCGCAAATCTTCACAGTCTTGTTCGTGACTATGGTATGGACAACGACGACGTGTTTTCTGCAACCACTCCTTACGATGTCCTGTCCGCTCAAAGAATAATATTACTCCTAGCGGAGTGTGTCCGCTACTGCGGAAAAATGCGAGTGGAGATGCGTTCACGTTCGCGCGCCACAAACCCTTTGTCGCGGACCAAAAAACCGCCTCCTGATCGGGAAAGGCGCGAAGCGCGAACGCGAAGCTACGCGAAGGCGTGAACGACATCCACACTCGCGTTTCGCAGTTGTCGCGGTCGTTCGCACCGCGAGTGTAGAGCCGGCTTTACAGTGCCGACTTCAGTTGGTCAGCTGATTGAATGTCATTCGTTAAAAGCTGTCAAAATTGCCTTGATTACATAAATAAAAATAATAAAAATATTGTGTCGACTGAAAAATGATAAGTTTCTACTAGAATATTATCAATTTACTATCGTATTCCGTTTGTATTGATATCGTGTACCATTTCTAATACATCAGCGAAGTTCAAGGCAAGACATCCGCGTACAAAAATTATGGAGGTTTGTCGATCAATCCGAATTGTGAACCGGCTTTTGAGGAAACCTTTTGGTATTACTGCATATAGAAATATTACCGGCACTGCTGTGAAAGAGGAAGCCAATACTGAGCTAGTAAATACTTACAATCGGGATATCAAACTTGGTAAGGGACAATTTGACCCCATATGTTTCCTAAATTTTCAAAGCTGGTTGTGAGAAGTGGATTGCATCTCCTGAACTCCTGCGTTATTTCAATCTATAATTAATATGTTACAAGATTCTGTACGCGGCTTCAAATTTGTTTTTTTTAGTATGAAAAGTAGGCCTAAATGTCATTGACAGACAATTTATCTCCCTTGCTAAAATTCAAAAAGATCACTGAATTATTAATAATAATTCAGTATTGATATGGCCACTGTCAGAGAGAGTAATTCTAGAGTTTTAATGGTATAGGAGAAGAAATAAATAATGCTGAACAATCCACACATCATCTAGCCCCAAGATAAGCAGAGCTTGTGTTATGGGTACTAACTGATACATAATAATATCCAAAAAATATCTATCTAAATAATATAGATAGATATTTTTTGGATATGATAAAAAGATTGAAATGAACAATGAATCAAAGTGATCACTTTATTTCCCATTTTTATTACTTATGTAACTTGTATTTTGTTATGTGTCCAAGAGTTCTGTAAGGTCTAAAGGAAATAAAGCACTTTGATTTTGATACAAATAACAATTGTTTCAGGTGGAGTAGTCCCTGTATTTCGACGGGCTCTCCTATTCCCTTCCAGGGTAGCTTTGCAAGATGACTTTGGTATCTACACCTATGCCGGATTGTACCAGGCAGCATCCCTACTCAGTCTGGAGATTCAATCTCAATTGGGTAAGTACCTATGTAATTCTCTTCTTTACTATGAATTTCTCAGACTTTTTTTCAGATTTCAATAACTATTTCTTTAGTATAACAAAGCACTTAGTTACTTAGCACTTAGTCTTGTTACTGATTTTCTCTTCACTTCAATATTCAACACAGATTGCTAGTCTATTTACAAATAAATTTAAAATATAAATAATAATTCCTGCTCATATACTTTACATGCTATCAGAGAAATCAAAGAAAATGATATTTTTATTGCAAAACATGGTGTTTATGGTGGTATATGATATGATTTATGAGTTCATGTTTAACTATTCTATAGCATGCAATTATACTATATGTATGTCTACTCAGCTTTATTAATAACACTGAGCTGGTTAATAATTGGATGCTGCAGTTTCCTAATAAGTAATCAATATGTTTTGTTTTAGTTGGAGACACAGAAAGGACTATTACATACATGGCAGGCAATGATGCGTCACATATCATAATGCAGTGGGCTATATGGATGTCGGGAAACATTGGTAAGTAACATCATATCATATTGATGCAATGTGTTTGGTTCAAAAAAAATGGATTATGCTAATCTTAGTAGAACATGTGTAGTGTTAAACCAGTAAACTATCTTTTTCTAAGAAAATGAGTGAGGATGAAAAAAGTTACAGGCATTGGCAGGGTCGGGGTGTCGCAAAGAGGGTCCCATACATTTTTTTTTTTTTTTTTTAAATTAGTAATATTGTAATAGTTACAAAAGGGATAGCCAAAATTTTCAGGAAAAACTAAAAAAAATATTTATTTTAGACTAAAAAAAAATTTTTCTAAGTCCCAGCCCCATACAAAATCGATGAAAATTTTTCTAAGTGTGGGACCCTTTTTGCGACACCCTAACCCATTGGCAGGCATTCCGACAAATGCTTGTAGGGTGTTTTAATTTCATATAATGTCACGCGGACTGCTGACAGATGTCAGCAGTCCCCGCTATGCCGCTCATTAGGGGAGGCTTATGTCCAGCTTTGGACTAACAGGGGCTGATGATGATTATATGTTACGCACCTTCTTTGTGTACTTAGGACTCAGTTTTCTATCGAATATTTTAAATTTTCTTTATTTTAATGTACCTTGACACAAATAATTATTATGAGTACTAAATTTAAAACGAGGTCTTGACTCAGAAATTATTATCACTACATAATATAAACAAAGTCGCATCTCGCTGTCTACTATGTATGCTTCGATCTTTAAAACTACGCAACGGATTTTGATGCGGTTTTTTTTAATAGATAGAGTGATTCAAGAGGAACGTTTTGTATTGCACCCGTGCGAAGCCGGAGCGCGTCGCTAGTATTAACAATAAATAACTTTACAGCGGTGCCCCTGACTCCCATTCATCCGCCAGAAATGTTGAAATATTTTATACAAGACAGCTTGGCAGATATGGCGATATGCACCCAAGAATATGATAAGGTAAATCATCAATCACTTACACAACTTTGATACTTTTAACTTTAGGCGCGACAGCTTAGATTTATACACAACATGCGCACAACTTTCTAAATTAGATTTTTTGCCTTGCATACTAATAGCTACAAAGTAGAATAAAAATAAAATAAATATATCGATAAATAAATAAAGAATATAATTACGTAGTTAATTTAGAGGGAACTATGTAATTAATTATATAAAGAAAATTAAATAGATATTTACAATCTATATAATATCTATCACCAGGTGCTTCGCCCCCTCACACTAGAGTTAAACAAGCCCCTCCTGGTAACCGGGCGGGATAAGGAGCTGACAGCGCAGCTGTACCAGCCCAACACTGACTTCATCAGCCCCAAGGTGCAGGGGGTAGACCAGGTGGGGAAGCCTAACAGCTGGTATGGGGACGCTGATGCGCTCATTATTTATACTAGCGGTGAGTGAAATGTTTTTATGAAATCATCATATTAGCTTTGATTGAATTTTATTATTTCTAAATATATATAACTGAAAGGTGACTGACTGACATAGTGATCTGTCAACGCACAGCCCAAACCACTGGACGGATCGGGCTGAAATTTAACATGCAGGTAGATGTTATGACGTAGGCATTCGCTAAGGATTTTGATTCATTCTACCCTCAAGGGAATAAAATAGGGGATGAAAGTTTGTATGAAACTTTGTCAATTTTAAACCGATCGGGCTGAGACTTTGCATGCATAAAGCTACTATGACGTAGGCATCCCTTAACGCGAGCGAAGCTAGTTATTTAATATTTAGGCCCGGGTATCGGGTATTTATCGCGTACCTTTTGGATTTTTACCTTGCTTTTAGCAGTGTAATTTAATTTGATGCACTAGTGTGTGTAAGGAAGCTTACTTTTTTTGTCAAGCTAAAATAAAAACGAGAATACAACAAAAGCACTACAATAAAAGACAAAAGAATCCAAAGAAATCAATGTCCATATCTATGTTCCATCCACAGGTACAACAAGTAAGCCTAAAGGCGTAGTGTGGACGCACAAAATGTTGGCAACACAGATAAGTGCATTGCACGTCGCATGGCAATACTCCTGCCAGGACGTCGTGTTGCACGCACTGCCGTTGCATCACATACATGGGCAACTCAACTCTATGCTCGCGTCTCTGTCGGCTGGCGCAAGGTAAGGCTAACGTGTGAAAGGGGAAAATAATAGGAGCTTATGTTGATCCTTGCGGAGCCCCATAGTACATATCTGGAAACACGCCGCCGCCGCCGAGCACTTTAAGACGGGATATTTACCACGATTGTTATTAATGACTTGTAAAGTAAATAAACACGATCGTTTCGAATCTGTTACCACGAGAAACGCTAAGATTTTTGATATTATAGTGGGTAAGCTCATACAGTATCTCACAAAAGAACTAAGCTACGGCGATACCTCCTGTTTTACCCTATTAGTGGAGGTGAACTGCGCTAGTGTCCGAAGAAAGTCGCAAAGATTTTTGAAGATTCGAAGGTCTCTGGTTCAAGGCCCGAAAAATTAATTTGGGATACAATTTAATTTATTAGAGAAACACTATCAAAAGGAACAACAACAACAAGAACATTAGCCTATAATAGTCCACTGCTGGACATAGACCTTTCCTAATGAGCTCCATAGATGGCAATATATATAATTTGGGGGTCCCATAATCTCCACGCTGGGCATGCGGGTTGGGGATCGCAGTTCGGTGGAGTTGTTCTGCAGAGTGCGCTGCTGCCCGCCCCTCGGTGTGTCCCTTAATCGTCTCTTACGACACCCACGGGAAGAGTTGGGGTGGTGAAATTCTATGCCGACACGGGAATCAAAAGGCACACTGAGATCCAAATATTGTCCCCAGGATCCGTATGATAGGTTCATTCGCGTCGCACACGGTCTGGGCCCGTCTGCTCGGTCTAGGCGAGCGGGAGGAAGCGAGGGTTAGCGTGTTCCACGGAGTGCCGGCGATGTACGCGCGCTTGTTGGCAGACCATGAGCGAATGTTCGCGGATGCGAAGACACAGCAGTATGTGAAGAGTGCTTTAGCAACGAGGTATGTTAAGAATCCGGTGTCGATGAATTTTCCATACAAACGAGGTACCAAAGTGATTTGTGATTCGAGAATATTTTCACCATAGTTTGCTATTATTTATATAGGTTTCTGTCACATTTTTCAAAATGCTTTTCTGAAATGAAATCTAATTGCATTTTTACCACTAAGGTGACATGTTTTCTTAGTATTTGTAATATATCAAGTTCTTCTTGAGTTTTAGCGAGATAAACGAATAGCAATTCATTTTTATATGTACATAATTTAGAGCTAGGTATTGCTTATGCTTTAAACTTATTATATATTTAACTCCGATATTCGTGTCCGCGGAACTGACTTGTATAAATCATGCCGTGTACTCGGGGATACAATCTAGATTAATATTGAGCCTTTCAATTGTGCGATTGTGATTTTAAAATTAAATTCTATACTTATGTTAGTTTTGAAAAATTTTATGAAAATAAATTAAAATCAAGCAAATTAGATACAATTAAAACAATAAATTAAATAAACTTAAGTTATAATTATAACTTAAGTTCATAAACACAAAATTAAAATTACTTTACAGGATGCGACTCATGTGCGCCGGTTCAGCGCCGCTGCCACAGTCATTGGCTGAGAAGTGGGAGCAGGTCAGTTATAATAGAATAGAATATTTATTTCCACAAACTTATAAAACATTGTTTAAGCACCTAAAATACAATAACTACGATAAAATACAATAACTACACTAACTGCGATAAGGCCGCCTATTGTACTTGTCTTATGTCTTTTGTTAAATTTCTTGCAAATCACTTCCCCTGCCGTTTGATGCCGGCGGCGGGCAGCAGCGCCCTCTGCAGAACAACTCGATCCCTAACCCGCATGCCCAGCGTGGGGAGGACCCCCAAATGATAAATAATGACATCTATGCGCTCATTAGGGAATGCAGAGGTCTATTATAGTCAATCTGTTTGTTACCTATCTTAGGGTTTCTTTAAGAATGGATATTATAAAACTAATAATAATAAATAATGCTGGACAATCAACACAGCATCATCTAGCTCCAAGCTAAGCAGAGCTTGTGTTATGGGTACTACCTCTAGATGACTGATATACATAATCTACAATATTATTACAAAGATAGATATTTTAAACTTGAATACTGAATCATAAAACTGGATGATATACCTCTCTTCCAGATATCTGGTTTCCGTCTCCTAGAGCGCTACGGCATGTCGGAAGTGGGGATGGCTCTCAGCAACCCCTACCGGCCCGTGGAGGGACGCAAGGTCGGCTGCGTTGGCGCCCCTCTGCCGGGGGTCGCTGCGAGGATCGCGAGCGTAGTGGTCAAGGGGTCGACGACCGATATCGTGCCGCTTGTGACTGTGGCCAGTGAGGAACCCAATACACAGGTGAGATTAAGAAATAAATCATATATTTGCGCACCGGGGGTCGTTGCGAGGATCGCGAGCGTAGACGTCAAAGGGTCGAAGGCCAGTGAGGAACCGAATACACAGGTGAGAATCTATACTAATATTATAAAGAGGAAAGATTTGATTGTTTGTTTGTTTGAATTGAATAGGCTCCGAAACTACTGGACCGATTTGAAAAATTCTTTCACCATTAGAATCCTAAATTTTCCCTAATAAACATAGGCTATAAAATATTTTCAAAAACGTTACAGATCCGTATGAAAAATTCAATAATTGAACCGTGCGCTGTATATTCAACCTCTTTTTCTATTATGGCGCGTCAGAATAGAAAAAGAGGTTGAATAGGTGCTTGCTTTTTCTCTACGGCCAGTGTCAGTTATGGAGTGTCAAGTCAATGTCAAAAACCCCAATGCTGTTAAAAAAGTAAGGGATCCGTATGAAAACTTTGAAACCCATCGTTTTAGTGTGTATAATTTCTGAAATTTTTGTTTAATACCCGAAGCGAAGCCGGGGCGGACCGCTAGTAAGAAATAAAATTATTTCAAAATCAAAATCAAACTGCTTTATTTCCTTTAGACCTTACAGGACTCTTGGTCATTTGCGCAGACTAGCAGTGGTTCTGCAATTAACAATTTTTTTTGTCTTTACTAATATTATAAAAAGGAAAGATTTGATTGTTTGTTTGAATTGTATAGGCTCCGAAAGTACTGGACCGATTTGAAAAATCTTTCTACATTATCCTTGATGAACATAGGCTATAGATTATATAAAAAAAGTAGGGATCCGTATGAAAACTTCAATAATGTAACCCAACGTGTGCCTAAGTGTGTTCCATATCGTTCTTGTTTTTATAAATGTCGGTATACTACATGTTTTGTTCATGTCATATTTTAATCTTATCTCACCGGTGGCATCCTATCTTTCTTTATGTACACATAATAGTTAGTTGTGACAACATCGCATTTAATAATTATCTGTTTGAAATTTGACTTGTCTAAGTGCTTGTAAGCCGTGTGGTGCCGGCATAGAATTTCAACACCCCAACTCTTCCCGTGGGTGTCGTAAGAGGCGACTAAGGGAAACACACCGGGGGGCGGGCAGCAGCGCCTTCTGCAGAACAACTACACCGAACTGCGATCCCCAACCCGCATGCCCAGCGTGGGGATTATGGGCAATAACCCCCAAATAATGATGCCATCTATGGGGCTCATTAGGGGAGGCCTATGTCCAGCAGTGGACTATTATAGGCTGGTGATGTTGATGTTGATGTTGAAGTGCTTGTTTTGTAAGCCTAAAGAAATAAAGTTATTGAATCTGAATCTGCATCAATATCGCTTGTCAACAACAATGACCGTGTGTTCCTTCCACAGATATCTCTGGAACGCCTCGGGCTGGTCACGAAGAGCCACGTAGAAGACGAGGGCTACGAGTGGGCGCCGCCCACCGTCACTCTGCATAACGACTCTACGAAGGCGCAGGGCGAGCTACAGCTGAAGGGACCGGCGGTATTCACTAGGTAAAGCAAAAAGAAACAAAAATATAAAAAAAATAAACGATATTTCACAAAAAAAAAAACCGGCATGTTATACAAAAAATCTTTCCTCTTGCATCTATTAAAAAAACCGGCCTTTTTCTCGGGAAAGTCGCGAAATTTTCCGCGATTTTTAATGGCGCCAACCGCGGACGTTAGTTGCCACCTCCGGCCGCGAGCGCTGGACGTTCAAGTGGATGAAAACAAACATCCATCCACACTTACAAACCTATAATATGAGTAGAACTAGAAACCTGCCCGGTTTCGCACGGGTGGATGGTATACATATAAATCTCTTCAATCTATTAAAACCGGATCAAAATCCATTGCGTAGTTTTAAAGATGTAAGTATACAAAGGGTTAGACAACAGGATCACCTGATGGAAACTGTAAATGTGGCCGACAGTGTATCACAAAGGTCTAGAACGGTTGATCCCTACTCACAAATTAAGACGTTTTATGCTGCAGTACTACCTAACTAAAACTCTAATGAAATGTTGTAGAAATTAAGATTGGTTCTCATGCAAGTGAATGTAACAGTGCTCCAACTACAATTGTACTCACTCCTTTTGTAAATAAACTATTTGTATTTGTAATATTCTTTATCTATACTAATATTATAAAGAGGAAAGATTTGATTGTTTGTTTGTTTGTTTGAATTGAATAGGCTCCGAAACTACTAGACCGAGTTAAAAAATTCTTTCACCATTAGAATCCTTAATTTTCCGCGATGAACATAGGCTATATAATATTTTCAAAAAAGTTAGGGATCCGCATAAAAAATTCAATAATTGAACCGTGGGCTGTATATTCAACCTCTTTTTCTATTATGGCGCGTCAGAATAGAAAAAGAGGTTGTATAGCGCTTGCTTTTTCTCTACGGCCAGTGTCAGTTTTGGAATGTCGAGTCAATGTCAAAAACCCCAATGCTGTAAAAAAAGTAAAGATCCGTATGAAAACTGTGAAACCCATCGTTTTAGTGTGTATAATTTCTGAAATTTTTGTTTAATACCCGTGCGAAGCCGGGCCGCTAGTGAGAAATAAATATCTTTAACAGTAAAACAGTTCATCTATTGGGGAACTCGAACTACGCTGACTCTACATTTGTCCCGCGGCCGCTATCGAACCTGCGATCCGAGGCAGGTTCCAGAGGTCGTAAATAAATAAATAATGCTGGACAATTCACACAGCGTCATCTAGCCGCAAGCTTAGCAGAGCTTGTGTTATGGGTACTAGTATATGACTGATATATTTTATTTAATACATAGATATTTTTTATTATAAATAGTACACGACCAGAACACCCTGAACAAATATCTGCAGATCATACAAATATTTGTCCCCAGGCGGGTATCGAACCCGTACCCTTCTGCATCGCAGGCGGACCTTCGCCCACCGCGCCACAGAGGTCGTCATGTAATGCTAGTTGATGTTCCAGGTATTGGAACAAAATGCCGAAGATTGACGATGACTTCACCCGGGATGGATGGTTCCGAACAGGTAAATAAAATAAATAAATAAATAATGCTGGACAATCCACACAGCATCATCTAGCCCCGAGTTAAGCAGAACTTGTGTTATGGGTACTAGATGACTGATATACATAATACAATATTATTACATAGATAGATATTTTTTATAATACATAGAAAACGACCAGAACGCCCTCAACAAATATCTAAAGATTGGACAAATATTTGTCCCGAGGCGGGAATCGATCCCGCAGCCTCCTGCGCCGCAGGCGGACCTTCGCCCACCGCGCCACAGAGGTCGGTAAACAAATAATAAATAAATCTTGCGCCTGGCTAGGTTAACACGGTTAGAGTTTAATTCTAATTTTGTCTTGTACCACCAAGAGTTAGGATTGATCCTCGGTTAAATTATTAAATTTTAGCCTAAGTGCTTGAGTTAAAACCAATATATTGTTATTATAACAACCAAATTTGAGACATTGTTATTCTTAATTACTCTTATATATATTTAAGATAGGATTGAACCTTGGTTAAATTTAAAAATTTTAGCCTAAGTGCTTAAGTTAAATTTTTATTCGTAATTACTCTTATATATATTTCCTAAAAATCTAAGCTGTCATCATAAGACAGAGATTTGTATTTCGTGTCGTGTCCAAGAGTCCTGTAAGGTCTAATCTAAAGGAATTAAAGCACTTTGATTTTGATAGTGCCCAGAATGCTGACAGTATTTACATTGAAAGTCAGTGTTGCTATATATTTTTAAATATTTTATTTATAATATTACAGGTGATACCGCGGCGTATGAGGATGGCATGTTTAAGATCCTGGGTCGGACCTCCATCGATATCATCAAGTCTGGAGGGTGAGTGCTTCAAATTGGCCACTTAAATTACTAGCGGTCCGCCCCAGCTTCGCTTATCTAACTAAACATTCTAATAATATACAATCTATACTCTCCTCCGTAGACCGAGACACGTTCTCGGTGACTCCGTTGACCCAATCACCGCCGCTAACCCGGAGGTGACGTCAACCAGTACCGATTCGCTTCCGCACATTGCATACCCTACTAAAAACCCGAAGAATTCCCCGCTTAGGCGAAACCTCCTTACCTCTTGTAGCATCTGGCAACAGCCCAAGCCGAGATTTGCACCCTTGTGATTCCCCAACCAACTTTACTGGTGTGGCGCCCTCTGCGCCCACAAAAATTCTGGTAACGCTGTCATGGCGATCTGTGGTCAACAGCACTATCGTCCATTCGCAAAACGAAAAATATACAAGGAATACACACACATACTTACATGCTTACAATATTGAAGTTTTCATTCGGATCCCTATTTCGAAAATATTCTATAGCCTATCAGGGATAATAAGATTCCAATGGTGAAGCAACTTTTTAAACACGTCCTGTAGTTTCGTATTCAATTCAAACAAACAAACAAATCTTTCCTCTTTACAATATTAATATTCTATCTATATTTCAGGTACAAAATCAGCGCGCTGCAAGTTGAATCAGCTCTATTGGAACACCCCTCGGTGGCTGACGTAGCCGTGCTCGGCGTCCCAGACGACACCATGGGTAACTTTACTCAAATCTAAATACACATTATATTTATATAACTCTAAGGTGACTGACAGACTGACATAGTGATCTATCAACGCACAGCCCAAACCACTGGACGGATCGGACTGAAATTTGGCATGCAGGTTGATGTTATTTATGACGTAGGCATCCGCTAAAAAAGGATTTTATTAATTCTACCCCCAAAGGGATAAAATGGGGGATGAAAGTTTGTATGAAACTTTGTCAATTTTAAACCGATCAGGCTGACTTTGCATGCAAAAGCTACTATGACGTAGGCATCCCCTAACGCGAACGTAGCCGCGGGCAAAAGCTAGTCATTTATAAAGGTAAAGATCATTATAAAATATGCCTAGACATGTATAGTTAAACGATTTTACAGATAAGTATACAGGTATCAACCTGAAGACACGACAAGCTGAAGACAGGGCGGATCGGTTACGAAAAAAAAAGTAATAAAAATACATTACCTAGATTTTGATTATATCATAGAAAAAGACCGGAACACTTAGAACAATCTGCAGATCATACATACATTTGTCCCGAGGCGGGAATCGAACCCGCAACCTCCTGACTCGCAGGCGGACCGTCCCCACCGCGCCACAGAGGACGTCTATAATGTCATGCACTAGTAATTTGAACACTCTGTACATAGAAGTGGTGATTCTAGTTGCATTCCAAATTACGATTACAGCGCTGTTAGCGATCACAACGATATTTTGCGTTCCAAACTAGATATCACGATATGGACAGTTGAGTGTCAGTTTTGACAGCGCTCACAGTTCATTCTGTAAGCATGGTCGGTGATATCGCAATGGCGGCGCCTGTAATGACGTCAGACGCGAGTCGTTGT
Organism: Eupithecia pulchellata; assembly: GCA_963931895.1. Taxonomy (NCBI): domain Eukaryota; kingdom Metazoa; phylum Arthropoda; class Insecta; order Lepidoptera; family Geometridae; genus Eupithecia; species Eupithecia pulchellata. Next base: position 3,422,765 of record OZ007542.1, on the reverse strand, counting down.
CGCGCTTACAGTAATTCGGAACGCTTGTGAGCGCGATATATGATAGCGATCACAACGATAATTTGCGCTCCAAATTAGATATCACGATATTGACAGTGTAGTGTCAGTTTTGACAGCGCTCACTGTGATTTCATTCTGTAGCATGGTCGGTGATATCGCTATGACGCATGTTATGACGTCTGACGCGAGTTGTCGCGCTTTCAGTAATTCGGAACGCTTGTCAGCGCTATAATATCGATTTTAGCGTAATTCGGAATGCACTCTAACTTTTATCGATTTGCAGGTGAAATCGTCTCAGCCGTTGTGGTAGTCAAGGAAAAATGCCAGTTAACACTCAAAGACTTAAAAACCGAGGCTGGCAAGCGCCTAGCACCATACCAGCTCCCTAAAACCATGCTAGTGATCGACACCATGCCTAGGAATGCTATGGGGAAACTCGACAAGAAAGAAATAAGGAAACTGTATGAGAAGAAGCTGGTTTCGGAGAGAGCTTGAAATCTTTATAGATTAGATTTAGACGTAGGTTATTGAAGCATTTATTTTTCGTGTCCCCGTATACTCAAATGCTGTTACATAACAGCTCTTACCCTCTGCTTGGTTTGGGCTCCGTTGATCTTTCTTGGTTCCTCTGCCCTGTACTTTTCGCATGTAGGTGTCCAACTTTCATAAAATAACAAAAATTAAATAAGAGAAATCAATAACAAATTATTATTTTTTTTATAATATTTGTCTGTATGAAATTTGACTTATCTAAGTGCTTATTTTGTAAGCCTAAAGGAATAAAGTTATTGAATCTGACTCATAAAGCGCTTGGTTTATGAAACCCAACGCGCTTTTGGACGTCCACGAATTCTTAAGCATGACCTTGTTACAGCATTTTTCTACAAAATTTTAATAGATTAGTAAAAATTCAAATGTAATCACCGTTTGAGTAAACGGGGAACGACGACCTAGTTCGAAGATGTTTTCTAAAAATATGTCATAGAATTCACTCTTTGCTTTCGTTTATATAATAAGGGTATATATAGGCCATAAAAAAGAAAACGTCCAATGACAGCTCAGAGCGCCATCGCTTCTTGAGAGCTTCCAGCTGCCCGTAGGCACATGGGCTTAAAGTATATCCCATAATATAGTGTCCGTCGTATAAAAGGAAGTATCAATGCACTAAAATATCTTGATCATAATATAATCTAGGATATAAGGACAACGTCAATTAAATAACAGTCCTAGATTATATTATGTCATTGTAGAGGTCCTAATATAGTACTTAATTCTAAAATCCGTGGTTACAAAGACTGACAACATGAAGAATAATAATACTTGAAAAGTCCTATAAAAATCTTTTTAACTTTATTTAGTCACGGAAGTGCATAATGTTTATAATTAATTTTAATGTGTTAGACTTATCTTGTTGATTTATTATTTGTTAAATAAAGACTATTTGGAAATACCAAACGCTTTTCTTTTTCACTTCACTTAGTCAAATCCGACTTTTTTATGAGTATAATAAAAGATGGTTTGACAAATTCAAATTTATTGATAAAAGAAGAAACATTGATAGTGGTACTGAGCCTTGCATACAAAATATTAATTTCGAGAGTGTGACAATATCATATAACACTAATCGTTTCAAAAAACAACGTTACTAACCGAAGAATTTAGAGCAGCAAAAACAACTTGCATAACAACAGATTCATAATCACAATTATGTTAACAAAAACATGAACAATAAAATAGCGGTCCAGCCATTAATACACTTCACTGTTACACAAGGGCCCTATTCTGTAACACTAACCGCGCCACTATGAGAATGGTATCGCCTCGGAAAGACATATTAAAACATTCCATAAAAGCAAATAATTACTTTACAAGAAAAAATCTCTGAATAATTTAAAAAGCGATCCCATAAGGGTTTTGAAACCAATGTCAAAACCCTAAAAAAAGAATAATTGCTATAAGATCCTACGTCAAATTACGTTTTGGTACCTATACATAATGAAACTGCAGGTAATCCTGAAGTGTTGTTGGAAAAACATCAAGATAGGAATGGTGTAGACCAGCTACCCGCCCATCCTTGGAACTAGAGTGGTTCTCAGAGACAGTAAAGCAATGGTAAGCTATATGCGAGTCACGTCAATTGTTGAGGTTGTAATAGCACCACACTATCTAGAAATTAATTAATTCAAATACGATTCTGCGAAAATACCATCATCATAGCGAAGACATTCGTAAGTAGCATCGGGTCCCTCTAGTTATCACTCCATATTTTATACAGCAGCATAGTTTTAACAGAATGTATCGCTTTTGCTTTGAAACCAGAGTATGTGACATATACCCGATATAACTTCAGTTAACAAATTGCGAAAGTTTAACTCTAGCACATCAAAAAAAATTCATCACCAACTTTACATTAATATCACATTCAAACTTAGCTATCACTCACAATATCATTCCATCAAATTTCAAAGTTCATACATTTTAACAATTAACTAACATACAGCTCTTCTTTGCGGTAAAAATACGTTTGGGTCAAAGCCAGGTTTTAAATTTAAAAGCTCCGCTACAAATACATAAGTTATCAGCTGTTCCGTTGTAATTGTCAATCCCATTCATTATCAACTTATTAATAGACTGGTTATCTACCTATCAACATACATTTTCACTACTTTACGATTAAACGTCACTCAGCCAAAAGCAGAACCAAACTATTGTGCTGTGGTATTTCACGACAAACATTACTTTCACTAACGACAATGTTACAGCGACACAACACATACATAGGTACATATGAGAACAAATACAGAAGAGGTCAGAAGGAACACGTGATTGGGGCGTCTTATAGTCGTCAAACCCGTCGACACCTTTAGAAAAGCTGACATGAAGCTGTCAATAGCTAAAAGTCCTGCTCCGGTACTTCGAGCTGGGCTGGTTAGGGCCTAGTTAGGCAGGGGGATAATGCACAATACACTCCTACGCGAGATGTCAGTGTCTCAGTTCCCCTAGAATTAGAAAGGTACAGTCCGCGTCACATATAAGTACCCCTATCTCAATGTATGTGGGAAACAAAAGTTGTTATTGTTGGGAATTTCAGACTTATAAGTATTATGGGTGGGTGGTTCGATCCTGAGCGGCGGCGTGATAAATTTTTGCATGTGAAAATTTGTGACAACATACAAGGGAATTAGAACTAGACGATTTTTTTTGTAGAAAAGGGGGTTACTAAATTCTGACGCGTACTTTACCTATGCGTCTAATTTATGTAAACTGTATGCTTCTGACGCACACCACAATAGTATGGTTCTAACTTTAAGATTCCGGTGACGAATGAAGTTCCCATAAAAACGTAATACCAAAATGATTTGTAATTCGAGCATATTTTCATGTACTGCTTTTTTATATTAGAATAGTATTTATCTAGGATTCCACAATTTTTTTTTATCAGAAATATAAGAACAATTTTTCTTAGAAATCATTTTGGTATTACGTTTGTATGGGAAAATAATCCGGTTCCGGAGCCTTAAGAAATATACCAACCTTACATCCGTTCCATTCATGTAATTATTATTAGTTCATTCTATCATCTCATCATACAAGGTACCTCGCATTCATGCATTCACTTCTTATATTCTAAGTTAACAGGAAATATGTTGACTCTGGCTCTTTACTTTCTTGTTGCGCATTCAATTATCGCCGGGCAGCGGTCGAATCGCAATGTAGTCATATCAGGAAATCTAGAACAAAAGGTTTTATTAACAGATTTACCTTAAAATGATCTAGAATTTCTCGGTACTAAATTTATACTAAAACCTATACTAAAAAGAAAATTACAAATATTAGGTCCTTACATATGAAATTGGCGTTTTGTATGGGAGGAACAAAAAGTCGAATATTTTTTAATATAATATATTTAATTAATCAAAGTATGAACCATTATTTTCTATGCACTTTTGCCATCTTATAGGTAGTTCATTGATCCCTTTACTAAAAAAACCAGTCGGACGGGAATCAATAAAATCTTTGAAGGCGATTTGGACTGCCCCATCGGAGTTGAATTTTTTCCCTCGCAAGAAGTTATCCAAATTTCGAAAAAAATGGTAATCTGTTGGAGCAAGGTCCGGGGAGTACGGAGGATGTCTTAGACTTTCCAATTGAAGCTCTTCTAATTTAGTAGCCGTCTGTTGCGCAGTGTGTGGTCTAGCGTTGTCGTGAAGCAGCAGTGGCGTGGAGCGATTGACCAGCCTAGGTTGTTTAAGACATCCTCCGTACTCCCCGGACCTTGCTCCAACAGATTACCATTTTTTTCGAAATTTGGATAACTTCTTGCAAGGGAAAAAATTCAACTCCGATGGGGCAGTCCAAATCGCCTTCAAAGATTTTATTGATTCCCGTCCGACTGGTTTTTTTAGTAAAGGGATCAATGAACTACCTATAAGATGGCAAAAGTGCATAGAAAATAATGGTTCATACTTTGATTAATTAAATATATTATATTAAAAAATATTCGACTTTTTGTTCCTCCCATACAAAACGCCAATTTCATATGTAAGGACCTAATATATAACTAATTTCCATGACGTCCGAGCTGTTGTTTATTTGTGTTCACATGTTGTTATTCATGATATGAAAATAATATATGTATAATTTTTTTTTATTATATTTGGTACATCTCCTGCCTTTCATGAATTCAAATAATTCTTTCCATTCAAAGGTTGTCTGGAAGAGATCGCTTCTAAGCGATAAGGCCGCCCATTGTACTTGTTTTATGTAATGTCTTTTTTTATGTTATTTTTCTGGTGTACAATAAAGCATTTTATTGTATTGTATTGTTAAATTGTAACTATACGTGAAAATCTTTAATTGGCTCTAACTCTTTAGTAACTGATTAAGTTTGTTTAAGTCGTTGATTTTCCAATCAGCATCATGAGCCTATAATAGACATAGGCCTCCCCTAACGAGAGCCATAGATGGCATTATCATCATTTGGGGTTATTGCCCATAATCCCCACGCTGGGCATGCAGGTTGGGGATCGCAGTTCGGTGAAGTTGCTCTGCTGAGGGCGCTGCTAACCGCCCCCCGGTGTTTCTCCCTTAGTCTCTCGACACCCACGGGAAGAGTGGGGGTGGTGAAATTCTATGCCGGCACCACACGGCATGATCATATTCGCCAGGTAAAAACCCTTTCTTTTCTTAGGCACTACCGCTTGGCACTACTAGTAGAGTGAAGGGAAATTTTACTCTCCCGCGACACCACTATTCTTATTGGCTGATTAAACGCAAATCTCCCATGGATAATCTCATTACCAATGGCACTACTAATACTAAGTATAAGAAAATAAAAGAAAGGCCTCTTGTCCAAGTCGGTGAGTCACGGCCTCTTGTCTGAGTCGGTGAGTCACGGCCTCTTGTCTGAGTCGGTGAGTCACTGCCTCTTGTCCGAGTCGGTGAGTCACGGCCTCTCGTCCGAATACATACCTGCACTCTGTAGTTGGCGAGGTAGTTCTGCAGCGTGTCTTGGTACTGGCGGTCGAGCGCGCAGACGCGCGGCGGCAGCAGTCCGGGGCACGAGCGAGATAGTGCGCCCATGCTCTCCGCTAGGTAGCGCTTCGGGTCCTCGATGCCTGGAAACGAAGGATATATTATAATAGGTCTTTATAGGGTGTCCCATAATGAGCGGATAACCTTAAAGGTGCTTATGCGGCAGGTCAAAGCCAATCGGGAACATTTTTTAGTTTTTTTGAACTTGACCCGTTTGGAAAATATTTAATTTTTTGTAAATTTGAAAATAATTGTACCTTTGTTCACATTTTTGGACTTGGTGCCCACAATTTTAACAATTTTTAAATTTTTGTTTTTGGAATATACTAAAGAAAAACAGCTAGGACCAGTAATTTTAAAGACAGTTTGAAAGTAGAAAATTTTTAATTTTTAATTTAATAATGCAAAGTTTAGGCTTTGGTTAAAAAAATGTATGAAAACGTAAGATGCCATGTACATTGGAAAAATTTCCATTTCATGAGCATTCTAAAATAATAATAAACTTTGATATTTTGTATGATAATAAACTGAGATATCGCTACGTTTGTGTCAAAAGGGCTCTTCCTATTATAAATAAAATTGGACCAAAACACCAATATCTTATCTTTTTCGCCAATCTCGTTCTTAAGCAATGACTTTGCTACTTAAAAATTGTGAGTGAAATCTATTAATGCTTCACACGTGGAAAATATTAAAAATATCAATATATTTTTTTAAAAGTCTAGCCTAGCCGAAAGTAATGAGAATTTGTGTTCTAGTCAAGTGTGTAAGAGTCTATGATATGATCGTCCGACAGAGATGTACCGTCTGGATACTCCAAGAGATAGACTAACGAGATGAAGTGTTACTAACTAGCGAGCGGGTCGTTGAGCGGTCCCTTAGCGCACGTGAGCTGCGAGTACTGCGCCTGGTAGCCCGGCGCGTCGTCCACTTCTATGAAGTGATCGTCCGGCAGAGATGTATCGTCGACTGGCAACTCGAACAGAGCGATGAGAGCCTGGAGAAATATATTGTATAATCATTAACATTGTATTATGTATATCAGTCATTTAGTACCCATAACACAAGCTCTGCTTAGCTTGGGGCTAGATGATGCTGTGTGGATTATTCGGCATTATTTATTTATTTTATTTATTAACTGCTGAGAAGGTTATTTGTCATTTACTCAATTTAAGGCTGCGGTGACGAATGAATTTTCCATACAACGTAGTACAACAGTTCTGCAAGTCTGCAGTAAGCTCTTTGTTACATGTAAATACTAGCTCTAATTTAGTTAGATAATTGTAATATTCTACGTAGTACCAAAATGATTTTTCATGTGTGCATATTTTTATCATGGTCTGCTATTATTTGTATAAGAATAGTATTTCTTGAGATTCCTGCCATATGCTTTTTGAAAGTCAAACTACACAATAATAAAAAAACGTCTTCATCGATGTAAAAATGCAATTAGGCTTAATTTCATTTCAGAAAATTATTTTGCAAAAAAAATTGTGGCAGGAACCTAGATAAATGCTATTTTAAAGCAATAATAGCATATCATGGTGAAAATATGCTCAAATTACAAATGATTTAGGTACTACGTTTGTATGCGAAATTCATCCTTCGCCGGAGCCATAATCCAATTTTTTATCGATCCGCGTATGTGCCTATAAATAGTTTGTCAAGAACTTTTCAAACGACCAGAAAACCATGAACAAAAATCTGCAGATCTATTTGTCCCAAAGCGGAAACCGAAGCCACCTCCTATCGCAGACGGACCTTCGCCCACCGCACCAGAGGTCTAAACAAATCTCTAAGTACAGTCTACAAACTATTTTCGATTACTTCTAATTCCCTTGTAACTTGTCACAATTTTTCACATGCAAAAATTTATCACAGGATACAAGGATCAGGATCGAACTGCCCTTCCATAATACTCAAAGTCTGAAATTCCCAACAATAACAACACTTATAAAGAGTAATATTAGTACTATTTTAACGGGTATTTATCCGTTTATTTAACAATTTTTTTTTAATAGTACTAATACCAGATCGCGTCAGTTTAAAAATATTAATAAACAGTAGTTAATACTGACTTGCATGAGCACAGGCCACCGCTGCGCGAGCGCGCCGTCCCGGAAGGCCCGGGCTTCGCAGAGCAGCTTCACGCAGCCGACGGCGGCCGCGCGCCGCTCCAGGGCGCCGGACACCTTCTGAAGGTCCGTCAGCAGGACTCGCTCCACGTACATCGAGAATAGACTGGAATGATACAGACACGTTAGGAGGACATCGGGAATAGACTGGAATGATACATAGACACGTTAGGGGGACATCGAGAATAGACTGAAATGATACATACACGTTAGGGGGACATCGGGAATAGATGATGCATAGACACGTTAGGGGGACATCGAGAATAGACTGGAACAATACACAATGTGGAGGCATAGACAATCCGCCTGTCTCTCCTTTTATTCCACAGAGTTACTATAACTACCATAGACTACTACAATCACATTAAAAGTGATTCCAATTGTCTGTCTAGATTAAAGGCCTTATTCTCTATGAAATAGGAGATTCCTCGCCCAAACCGTGTGACGTCACATTGTGTTTTAAATACGATTTTGTTCGATTTCACGCCGATATCTTGTCATATCTGTGAAACACGCTGGGATTGGCAATAGTTAATAAAGGTCTTGGTTAGAAATAATGAATTGCATTATTTTTAAATATGTAAAGTTATTCCAATAGTCCATCTAGATCAAGTTAGGAACAATGAATTAAATTATTTATGAACATTGAAAGTTACTATTAGGGGAGGTCTATGTCCAGCAGTGGACTAGCATAGGCTGATGATGATATAGTTACTTTTCTTGCACGTTGTTCACTGCGTCGACCAAAGCGTCCGCTCCGAAGTGAGCCGCGTAGAAGCCGTAGAAAGCGATCAGTCCGCGCACGTACTTGGTCGTCTTAGAGGAACTCAGCCGTTGGAAGAGAAGAGTCATTATCTGCTTTATGTAGGGCTGCATTACGTTCCTGTGGGTAAACAAAATAAGATGGATAACTATTTGGTTCACAAACATAGACAGCATACAAAAATAAAGTTAACTTATACAATAAATAAGGTAAACTAAGATAATAATAAAATTAGACTAAGATTGCGGTATCGTAGTCTATTATTATAATTATTGTATTATTCAGAGATATTATAGATTTATTTTAGTATTATATTATATGACTGTAATAAAATAATAATGCTGGACAATCAACACATCATCTAGCCCAAGCTACACAGAGCTTGTGTTTGGGTACTAGATGACTGATATACATAATATACAACATTATTACATACATACATAGATATTTTTTATTAAACATAGAAAACGACCAGAACCCCCGAAACAAATATCTGCAGATCGTACAAACAATTGTCCCGAGGCGGGAATCGAACCCGCAACCTCCTGCGTCGCAGGCGGACCATCGCTCACCGCGCCACAGAGGTCGTTAATTGAACTTAAATTCCATGCTTAACTTAACTTAGTGAAGTGAACTTAACTTACATGCCATATTTGAAGAGTATCGTCTGCATGAGATAGAATCCCTCGTGGTCGTTAGTTTTGGACGCGATCAGCTTTTGGAACACGCCTAGAATTGCATTCTGGAACAAAAATTATCAAAATGAGAACAGTAATTGCATTATACTACGAAAGAACTTATTTAGGGTATCCAAAAACACTGTTGTTGTTTTATGATAAAATCTATGGAACTTTGGACGCTAATTATGAATGAACTAGCTTTTACCCGCCGCTTCGCTCGCGTTAGGGGATGCCTACGTCATAGTTGCTTTATGCATGCAGACTCATCTCAGCCCAATCGGTTTAAAATTGACAAAGTTTCATACAAACTTTCATTCCCTATTTTATCCTCTTGGGGGTAAAATTAATCAAAATCCTTTCTTAGCGGATGCCTACGTCATAACATCTACATGCATGCCAAATTTCAGCCCGATCCGTCCAGTGGTTTGGGCTGTGCGTTGATAGATCACTATGTCAGTCAGTCACTTTTGAGTTACGAGTATATATATTTAGATGTAAGCACAAACAATGTCTGTCGTTAACCTGCTTACATCCATAAGAAACAGTTTGCATAAAATTTAAAAAAAAAACATCGTTTTTATATAGTTCAGTTCTGGGTGAAGGCTGCATAAGCTATGTCTTCATCACTATATATTAATCACTATATGTTAGAGGTACCGTGGAAATGATAACTCTAACGCTTATAGTTCGCAACTGGTCCATTGATTACATTCAGATAAAAAGGAAAGTTGGTGTTCTTACAACACAAAATAGGTTCGTAGGTAACCCGCTTACATTCATAATGAAAAAGGAAAGTTTCATACGGAACATTATCACCACATATTGTACGTGGGAATTTAGAGGAATTATATATGTACGAGCCCAGAGCTGGAGTTTGAATTAAACCACTGAGTAAATAAATCTTTGTTATATTGTAAAAAGTGTACAAGTTTAGACAAGATACAAATCCGCTCTAGTCCGCGGTAAAGGCGGTAAATTTATAAATAAATATACATATAATATTAATAATAATTATAAATATACTTACAAACTTGCCGCCATTCAGTACAAGGTCAGAGCTGACCGCCACATACGCGCACAGCAAGCGTACGAGCGGG